>OZ010615.1:53321052-53688552 GCA_963932145.1 Acanthosepion lycidas
TGATCTTTATGAAAAGTTCAATAAATATAACTTCAGGGTGTAGGCGATCATGGCCCTCTACATCTTCCTGTCCCTTGTAGCTCTTAAGTTTTGTCTTTATTATTTCTCCCAAACCCTGTTCTACCTTTCATTTATTTATTCAAGTATGTCATACGCTGCTTTCCTCTGTCCCTCAATCTGCCCTGTGAGCATCAGATTTTCCAAGTCTTCCTTCACATTACGTGCACCAGAAATCTCAACTACCTTTTCCTGATGTTAAGTAGAAGTTTCCTTTCTGTTTCCATTTTCTCCAAAACCTTGTCATTGCTCATATGTTCTGTTGATGGTATCCTCAGTATCTTTCTGTAGAACCACATTTCTATTACTTCAAAGTCTCTTCATCTTTGAGATTGTCCAGCATTTGCTGCCATACAACAGGACAGATCACATAACAGTTCAGTACTCTTTTCTTTATTTCTAACAAAATCTTTCTGTCTCTTAATTTTCTGCTTAGCTTTTAGCTATCCCAATACGTCTTCAGATCTTGGTGTTGTACTTTCCATCCTCTGTTAGAACACTTCCCAGATATTTAAATCTTTATACTTGTTCAATTTTAGTATCTCTGTTTTGTAATTTGCATTTTGGGCTCTTCCTTTTAAAAAAAGTAAATGTCATTTTAATAATTAAATATATAATTTAGCAACAGGTAGACAAATAGTAACATCTTCAATTACAGTTAGCAGGCTTATACGAAAGTCTTTTAAAAGTTTCTAATCTCAGTTGACCTATTAAAACAATTTAAAAAATTAGTTTTATTTTCTAAAATATAAATAAATAAAACTATAACTTTTTTTTTATGAGTTGTTGCTTATCGATTTTGAAGGTTATTTCAAGACAGAAAATATTTTTAGATTGTAAGAATTTTTTGGAGATAATGATTTACTGATACAGGGCTTACTATTTAACCCATAGCTGGAGAAGAAAAGGTAGATTCATACCTTTCCAAAGGGTATTTGCGTGTATGTAACAAACCCAACTGGAATTGGAACACAGATCTCCAATTTACAATTCCAAGCTGTTATGCATAATACCACCTGAATATCCATGCTTACAGCACCAGGTATTCTCAAGTTGTTAGGTACTGACCAGGTTTGACATTGCTTAACTTCATAGGAGAACCAGTGTTTCAACATGATATGGCCATAAGCCTATAACTTTCTTTTATTAATTTCAGTTACATCATTGATCAAAATTAAGATTACTTTGGAAGGGTTTTGGCATCTAGTTTTTCATTCATGCATGTTCTTTTGTGCATATTTTATTATTTCAGTATATGTTTAATTAATTAGAGCAGAAACTTGGTCAACTGAAGATTTGTTTTCTAAGTTTTATGTTTGCTAAAATATTTAACAGATCATTTATCAAATATTTTGCAAAAATAAATAGTAAAGCTTAACAAGTATTAACTAATGTTTGGCATGAGCATAAACCAACAACAAAAAAGAAAAAAAATAACAAAGAAGTAACTGCAGTACTTTTTTCTTCTATTCCAAAGCCTGGCATAACAATATTAGCTCATAATTTAAAATTTGTGCAAACAGAAGAAATTAAAAAAAGATTAAGTGTTTAAAAAATAAATAAAATAAAAATCTTCAGATAATAAATTTCCAGATACAACTGCTAAAGTTTGAAAAATAAAAAAGCTAATGATCAGACAGCTTCACAGAAAAAAAAAAAACAATCATAAAAATGCTACCTTGCAATCTTGAACAGGATAAAAATAGGATTTATAGCCTCCAAAGTTTATATTACCAGACAGAAAAGAAGAGGTCACATGGAAAATGAAGTACATTTAGACTGCTGCTTTTTGCTACTGCTAAAGTGCCATACAACACTAATGTTTAAAGTTAAATACATAACTATTAAGAATGAGTTACTTGCCCCTAGATTCATCTCATTAAGGTAAAAAAAAGTCAAAGATCAAAAAAAAAAAAATGATAAAGCACTGATTTTTCAAGAAATTAGACTATTGATATAGTCTATAGATTCTGGAATCAGTTTACAATGACATTTTTTAGTGATCAATTTGCTTTGAGTTCATGTTTTCTTGATTGTAGATTAAAACTTGGAAATCTTCCAAGATATTCAGTGGAATTTTTACTTTCTGAAATTATAGTTTATAACTATGGGAGAGATATTTGGAGAGAAAAAAATGGTAACATCAGTTTCACCTGATATCATAAATTTTCACCATGATACCATAAATTAAATTAATCCTAAAATAAAAATTTAACTATTATTTTTAAACATGATTATTTAATAGTAAAAGTATTCTATAATATAAAACAAATTGCAACTAAATATTTATCATCTATACATCCTTATTTTCAATAATTATTAAATATTCTATTGTTATAGTAATAGAAATTATTATGTGCCATCCTTAAGGGGGGGGGAGCATATATGTTAACAAGATAACAGAAACATTAGTAAGTAGGGGGAAATAAAGCTGGTAATAAATTGCTTCTATTCCATTTTATGTTAGTTTTCTTTGGATATCTTTTTACTTTTAATTCAAAAAGCAAAATTTTATTCTTATATGCATCAAAAGATTAAAACTGTAAAGCTAAAAATCTTAGATTACTCAAGCAAAAAAAAAATTACTTAAATATTTCTATTTTTTCCTTTTTTTTTTTTTTTTTTTTTTTTTTGACAGCACAGATAAACTATAAGTAAAACATAAGTGGATTCTATTTATTGCTTTTGCATTGACTAGCATCCACTTATCTCCAACAATCATATGTAATCTGTATGGATGAATGTGTTTCACACAAGGATTGGTCTTGCCAGTCACCAAAAGTATAGACAAGGGAACAGAGAAAGAATGAGTATATCCTGGGAATAAAATACTCAGAAACAAGGAACTGCTGATGATGACAAGGTTTCACTAAAAGGTTATTTTGCAATTGCTCATGTGTGCAGTTTCATTTGATCAGCAGAAGAGATGTTAACTAATTTCTTTTTCAAAATACTAGCAATACAAATTGAAAAGTTTGTAATATTTTTTAGGATCAGGAACTGAAATATATTTCTTAAGCCAAATAAGTTCTGGATAAGAAAACTTGTGTTAGTAGCAGCTACCCATAATTTAGGGAATTCAAAAATTTTGAAGAAATTCTTTGATTTTTTTTTTTATATCATTTTAATTACATAATAATTGAAGAATATTCAACTTCAAGAAGTAATTCAGATAATGTCATTTTAAAATCAACCACTTTCTCTTTTATACATAAATTAAAATAATCTTAATATTTTTTCTTAGAAATACATTGGTTTCAATTAATATTTTCTCATTGATTTCAATTTGGCCAATAGGTTTAGAGTTTATATAAATCCAATAGACAAATTCTCTTGTTGACATTTAAAAGTGGTTGGCAAATAATATCTTGTTAAGAGAAATTGCTATTTTATTCAAGCTAGAACTTGACATCAAATTTGTTTTCAATACATTTCATACATTTTTCAAGCAGTTGATTTTATTTACCTATTATTCAATATGTAATATGAGTGAATGTTGAAAAATTCTTGCCCTGACCAAGAAGCAAAAAAAAAAAAAAAAAAAACAGACAAACAAACAAAAAATATATCTCATCAGATTTTAGGAAGTGGGTCAGGCTAGATTTTTCAGTACTCACTCCTTTGGATATTACAGACTTTGAAAGATTGCGTTTGGAATTAGACTTGCCTTCAAGTTTAAATCAATTATAATTATACCAGTACATCTAGTTAAGATATCAATATTTTATCAGAAAATATATCCATCAAAGCAGGAAATATTAACAAAAGAAAAAAAGAAAAAAAAAACAAACAAACAAACAAACAAACGAGCACATATCCCAATATCGATTCATTTTTTCCATGAATGCATCAAAATGAAAGTCCCAATTATTCTAGCACAGATATTAATTCAGTATATGGTAGGGATTTGTTCTAAATTCTTCCAGACTACATACTGAAAAATCAAAACAGCAATAGTTCAGTTCAAATTTCTTTTATGTAGCTTATATAACAATGACAGGTGAATAATACTGGTGAAAATGAATAAAACTCATGCAATATAGTTTTCCTTTGGGTATAAAGGAAGAAACTGGTTTGATGTATATGCCAATGATTAACCATTTGCTAAGAGAAAAACGATAGATCTGCAGTGAAAATGATATTGACACTCTGCAGTGAAAGTGATATTTATGGTCGTTGCAAACAAGGTCAGTATGCTAACTTAGGTAGAATAGGAGAGTGTGACTGGATTTAATTAGAAGGGAACTAAAAGTACTTGATTTTACCTTGCTTTCTACTGATTGAGGTAAAAGATTCTACTCAAAGAGAGGCTATTGAACCAATAATAGACTTTTCAAAAATTAGAAATTTTAATTCAAATAATTTGTTCTAAACACTAGAAAAAAGAAAAACAGAATTTGAAATCTCTTTCTGATGCTTCTATAAAGGATTAATGTCATTCAAATTGTGGTTTACATATTTAATGCACAAATTATACAGGGTGAAGCAAAAGTTGCACACAATAAGAGTTAATTAATTAATCATGTTTAAAATGTCTAATTCATTTTTTTTGACAAGTCCTGTTGAGTGGCCACTGAGGTCACCAGCCTTGGATTTTTTTCTGTGGGGTCATAGTTATCAGACATGCTCAAGAAATATAGAGGAACTTCAAGAATTAAATATGAATGCAGTAAAATGACCGAGGAAACTCTCCAAGAATTGAAATGCGTTTTGAAAAAGATAAGACATTTTGAACAGCACATATGTCTAAATGACTAGTAAATTAAATGTTTGTGTAATTATACTTTTAATAAATTATACCTATAGTGGACGAATGCTGCCTCACCCTGTATATGAATCAATAATTATACTATCCAAATAAATATGGTTCTTACAAAAAGTTTGAGAATTGGCAAAGTTTTGCATTCAGCATGTGAAATAGAATAACAAGCAAAAAAAAAAACAAAAACAAAGAAGATTTACTGACAATCACATAAACTAACTTGTTAAGACAGACCATCATCTTTTATTGGAGTAAATAGTTAGATTAATGATCATAATAGGTTTTGGCTAATTTGAATGTATTTCTTCAAGAACATTTAATTATAACAACTTGATAAATCTAGACAATAAATCTAGAGGACATTTTTATACTCTAGGTCCTGGACAGATGCTCGTCTCACTTTTACATTTAGACTCTAGGTCTTGGACAGTTGCGCGTCTCACTTTTACATTTAGACTCTACGTCTTGGATAGCTGTAGCATCTTATTCCAAAGATTAAAATGATTTTAAATTTGATATTTTTTTTAAAATCAATTTTTGCTAAAACTGCTTTCTTTCAATAATAATAAACTATTAAAAAAGTAGGGATTTCTGCCCATATTTCAACAAGTATTAAGGAAAAAATAAATAACATTGTATTATCAGTTTTCTTGTATGAAAAATAATGATTTCTGTTGTAAGAATATATAGAAATTAATATTTTGTCTTTTTAATTAAAGAATATTTAATGAAAACAACTATATGGTTTCAGATGATCAATAAGTAGAAGAAAAAGTGGCAACTTCATTCCAAAAATTATTCAGTGTTAATATAATGATAAAAATCAAGAATCAAAACAAATGAACTTATCACCTACTTCTATTAGAGAATAAAAATAGAACCTTTTTTTTTTTTTTTAGTAAAGACCACCAATGAGAAAAATATAAATAACAAGAAATTAATCATTATCTGAAAGACTGTTTTTGTTATTCTATCAGAATGTGCCACCAACAAAAATGAATGGGAAACACTATTAAAAGCAAGAATATTGTGAAAAAGAAAAATGCTTCAAAAGTATTATCTCCATCTCTACACAATATTTGCATTTTTTTTTTATTTGAAATAACCACAAAAATTAGTTTCCAAGTATAAATTTATTTAACTTTAATACATATTATGTATAAAAGTTATATTTTCCTTTAAACCAATTGTATTAAATGCAACTGACAAGGTCAGTGTTTAATTTTTATATTTTTTCAATTTTTGAATCAGATGGGGCTGGGTAAAGTTTGTGGATAAACTGTCCTAATTCAGATTGCTTGATTACTGTTTTGTATAAAATACAAGTGAGGTCTGGAACAGTCATATTGGTGGGAAATTTTCAACTTATAAAATAAAGATACCAGTTCAAATAAACATTCTGCTGAGAAATTTTATACAAGTTTAATAAGTATTGATCAAAATAATCATGCTAACAAGAACTTTAAACTGTCTTATCAGGAACTAAATGTTGTCAGTATCATAGACAAGTGTTTTGTTGGTGACATTCTACTAAATTTTGGAACATGACGATTCAAAAAGGTTTCGCAAAACTCACCGCCACTGGAAACAAATATATTATAATCATTTTATACACATTTATACTGGAAATATTAAAATCTAATGAAAGTCTGTCATCAAACAAAATGAATAGGAAGAAAGAAACAGGCCCAGATGGGATTGTAATAGAAATTGAAGCAGATCTGGATTTCAGTAAGATTACAGAAATTATAAATGAAATATGACAGTGACAACATGGAAAACCTTAGTAGATCATTTTTCATAGTAATAGCACTGCCTAAAAATCCAAGTGCATATGAATGCAAACTCTATTGGACAATCAGCTTAATGAGCCACATAACTGAGCTTATCATCTAAATTCTAATGAATGGAGCACATAGTAAAATTAAATTGGAAATAGCACAAGAATACTCTAACCATTAAAAACACCGAAACAAAAAATTATATCAGAATGAAATGTAAGAATTCAATGTTTTGTGATTATTGGTATTGGAGATGTAATGTCACAGAGAACACATTTTTTTCGAAGTGGAGATTTTTTTGAGCACCCGAGTCATTGACAAAGAGTAGGTTAGGGGTTTTAAATATTTTATATGAAATCCAAGATGTTTATTACAACCATTAAAGAATGCGTATCTGAGAATTATAGTTTTAATGGGGGTTTTTTCATGTTGTTTATAATTAGTATGAATTTGGTTACAGTGGAATAGGCTAATGTTTTTACTTTTTTTTTTTTGATGTCAGGATGGTTATTTGTGCCATATTTATTTTCTATAGTTCTTTAAGGATAATTTTATTTGCTCAGTGATGACATGGATAGACAAATTATCATAAAATTTGAAAAATATAAAAAACTGGTAGATCATTTTACTTGAATCTAATGCAACTTGTTTTAATAAATCCATTATATATATAAAATCTCCTTTCATATACGTGTCCAATAATGATTGTGCTATATTCTTGGAATTGACTCTTCTTGACCTCTGCATACTTATGAAATTCTTTTGAACTTTTAATATGTTCCTTTCTCTTAAGCCATGCTGATAGAATTACAAATCATTGTCACTTAATCTTTCCTAAAGAATGGTTCTCACAAACTTTTAGTATCTATGCTTGTCTGTTGATTCAGTCATCTTAGTAGCAGAGTATATGCACAGATTCTTTTAATTTTCTTATTTGCCAAATTCCACAAAAACCTATTTTCATTTTACAAGGGTTTGCATGCCATCCATTTAGCAGATACTTCATTAATATAAATGAAAATAATACATAATCCATGCATCGAGACAGATTTATTCCACTCCACAAACAACTAAATTCTGCCAATTTTGGCCATTTTCAGAAAACAAATTTATAATTAAAAAATCTAAAAAAATATCTACACCTCCAATGGTGAATTTGTTTGTTTTTTTTTATAATTGAATTTCTGAAATAAAGTAAAAGCTATCTATAGAGGAAAAAAAAAATTGCTTTAAATATTCATATAGAAACAAGGAAAGTTAATCATTAATAGTAAATTTATCTTAGCATACAACGTAGGGGTGAAAAGTTCTTGAGCTTGACCAACTTCCCTAAATCTGAAGGGATTTACTATGCCACTGTAACTGAAAAGTGCATCCTTTCCTATTGTGAAGTAGGAATTTGCGAGATCCTTGCATTTATTTTTTTTTTTAATTCATTTCAGAACCATGATAAGCAATACTAGAGAACTATGTTTAGTTTTTAATTTATGAGCAGCTGAGTATAGAGAGACTGTCAGTCAAGTACGTGCAAAAATCTTTGAATGCCAACCAGAAACAATATCAAGTACACATCTCCAAGTTGATTTTGAAGCATTTTCAGAAGTCAAGTGTTAATTTTTTTGAATGACTTGTCATTGGTGTTAAAACATGTCTATACCACCATGATCTGGAGATCAAACAAATGTTTATGCAGTTGTTGCACTCGGGTTCTGCATGATCAAAGAAATTCAAAACCTAAATTTAGAAGGAAAGGTCATAGGTGCAGTATTGGGAGGTTAAAGACAGTATTTTGAAGTGCCAAACAGTTAATTCAGAATGCTACCTGCAATGCCAATTAAAGTAGTTAGTGAAAGAAAAACAGCAAGCAAAGCTGCACAAAGAGTTTTTTTTTTTTTTTTTGGAGGGCAATACAAATTAAATTATTAGGTGCCTATCAGCACCAAAAGATATTCTAACAAGGAAAAAGAAAAAAGAAAAAACTTGCACTACAAATAAATGATTATCTATTACTCTAGCCTCAGATTTTGTTTTTTAATTAATCTATTTCATCATGCTAATCCTTGACAATAACACTGTAAAACAATTTTTATGGCGTTATTTTTCAAGCAACTGAAATCAATTTTTGCAAGATATCATCTGACTTCAATTTAGTTTTACATTATTATTTGAAAAGTCATTTTGGAGGATAAAAGACAAGGTATTCAGGGGCAGAGAGGGAGTGTTGAAGGAAACCTATCTAACCACAAACAATAAAACCAGTCCCTTAATTTTAATATCTGGCTTCACTCATAGATAGCTTAAAATAATATCTCATGTATAGATGGAACCTTTTAGTACTCCATATAAAGAAACACCTGCCCTCCAGTAGATTAGCCACTCAGAAGGATAGTACTGGCCAACAAAAAGTAACATGATGAAAGTTCCCAATGTTGTTTCAAAATCAGCATCAATCAAGACAACACTTTGGAAGCCTCAGACCAATATAGCAATCAAAATAAATGGCGGGAAATAAGTTGTTATTTTGCAAACCTACTACAGATATTTTTAGTAATAAATAAATACTATAGATGGTTGCTGGAAAGCACAATTACTTCAGCTCATGAAGCATAGGAGCAATTAAGTTTGGACCTTATGAATAACTAGTTTGAGAGATCTCTTGAAAGTTATTTTAACCTAGTTAATAACTAATATTGCTAGTTATAAAAACAACACTTCCAATATGTAAATTATGCATTTATATATTTAATTATTATAGTCAACAATCATTTAGTAACTAATCCAATGGTTGAAATTAAAAATTGTTTTTCAAATTAAAGAAGGTGCAAGAGCATCAACTACCTAAAAGTTAATTATAATAAGAGAGAAAAAAAAGTAGGGAAAAAAACAAGTGTAAGAAGAAAATGATTGGTGGTGGGGGAGGGGGTGAAATAGATCAACATTCTACCGGTTGGAGCTATAGAAACATTCCCCAAAATCTAAGAATTATCTTTGCCAGTATAAATGAATAAAAAGTATGTCTTTTCTATAAATACTGTCATGGTAATTGTTCATATGAGCTCTTCACTATGAACTTTTTGAATTTAAGCACAGTACTAGGCTGGCATTGAGATCTCATCAATTTATAGTTGAGCTGGCTAGATGTGGCCATAAATTCTGTGCTAACAGTTTCTTTTCTCACACTTCTTGCTTGTGGAATTCCCTTCCAGTTCCATGCTTTAATCTACAAATATTTTAAATGCAATGGGAATTGCTATTTACTGTCTTCCTGATTACGCTTTCCACTCATTATTAATGTTTCTGTTCCTAATTCTTCCACACCCTGTCACCCCTTGTGTATTAATGGCTTTACTGCCTTGCATGGGGTGAGATCGATTAAAAATTTAAAAAAAGTGGAATAAGTTTGGGATCACCAGAAATTTTCTTGAACAAATGTGCAAGAAATTCAAATTCCAAGCTGAAAGGAGGTTCAAGAAGATTTATAAGCAACTGAAATATCAGTTACTAAAAGAATTGCTTGTCATCAGAATAATTTAAATTTTGCATACTACAGAAAACATAAAACATTAATAAAAACAAAAGGAAGGAGGAGGTGTTGAGTGAAGTATGTAGAAAAACAAGCAATATTTATTATGTGTTTTCTATTAGGGGATTAGAAGTGACAACAAAAAGACAAAATTTATTAAGAGCTACAAAGGACTAGAAAATTGTGGAGTGCTACGATCATCAATGTCCTGAAGTGACACATCACATCGAATAAAAAAGAGGCATTGAATAAAGTATGTAGAAAAACAAGTCATTTTTATTGTTTTCTATTCAAACCAGCATTCACAGACTGTGAAAATGTCATATCCCCTGATTAACTGGAAGAAACAAACAAATAACACAAAGGCAAATAGATGAGAGAGAACTGATATGAGTTATCTCCCCATAGTATGGAAAATGAAACAAGAACAACTTCTATGGATTGAATAAAGGGTTCAGTTCAAAACTCTGAGAAGTTTACCAAATATGACAGACACCTAAAATAAATGGGAGGATACACTCATCAAAATATTTGTATAACAAGACGGGTGTTGGTTTGAATACAAAGGCATGTAACAACAATAATTCTTCATCTTGAAATTCCAAGAAAGAGGAAGGTTTTTTTGAATTAATTAATTAAGCTATAATTAATTAAGCTATATTTTCTCCATAGTTTGATTTTGAGTTCAAAATCAAACTATGGAGAAAATATAGCTGCACTTATGATTCAAGAAATGCCATAATAAAGCAAGGAGATGGAAATATAATGGTATATAGTTGTCTTAGAGTGGTGTAGTCATGTATACAGGAAGAGATTTTCTTTTCATAATATATCAGATGAAGATAAAGCATTTCATAAAGACAATCTGTTAAAAAAAACTACAGATTGTTCTTTACAAACCAATGCAGAGGTTCTCCAATGTTCAAGTTAATCTCCACATTTGAATCTTACCAAAAAAGATCAGCAAAATTTTAAACAGATTCATCAAAGATTCTAGAAATCTTGAGGACCTATTTGCAAAGTAGAGGCTTAGATTTCACAAAACTTGCAAACGATTGGTTATAAAATATTTTTGAATAGTAATTACAAATTTTTGCTACTAAATATTATTGTTTGATTTGTGACAATTTTTTTTATTGACTTTTGTTTCCCTCTCAAGCAGCTCTATAAATTTTCAGTAATTCCTCTTCATATTTGCAAAGGTTAAAAAAAGTTCTTTTTAAAAGATGTATATTTTATATATATATATATATATATATATATATATATATATATATATATTAAAATTTATTTATAAGTTATTTCCTTCAAAAAAATTTTAAATATGAATTTTTTTTATTGATAATATTGATTCTTTACCTTCTTTCCAGATGAATAAAACTTTACAGTACAGTTTCTTATTGAAGCCCAACCATTTCACAAAGAAGCTTTTTGAGGAGTGGGGAGAATTTAATTTCCCTGAATTGTTATAGAATGAAGCTAATTTTTATAAACATTTCAATTAAAGAAGAAGCCAATGAGAAAATTTCTTGTTTAGCAAAATCTTTTGAATGCAACAATTTTTTTATGTCAAACTAAGTGTTATAAGAAGTCGGTATGAATTAATTCAAATCAACAACCTAATCAGCATTAAATCAGTTATCTACACTATTGCTTAAATATTTTGTCAGATTTGCATTCAACAAATCAAATAAAATATTCATAAATGTAAATGCCAATCTTATTATATCATTATATTAAATAATCTTAATTTCAATGCTACATTGCCAAAACACAAAACATGTCTAATGCATCATCAGGTATTATGCACATATACATACAAAAAGCAAAGCAAACATCGTGTATTGTTGGGATCATCTACTCCTGAAACCTGACAATGAATTTGTGAGCTAATATACCTAATAAATTTTGCATAGCTTCCCATCTCTTGAATCAAGCATCTGGAATACTGAGTTCATTGTCTTTTCTTTCCTCATTAATGATTCTCGGATGCTATTAATGCGTATACTTAGTGTAGTATTGTATGTAGATAGATATACATAGAGAACAACTGGCAAACAGAGTTTGACTAGCAAACCCAGTTGCTATTCAAGACACGGGGAACTGTACTATAACTACTATTATGCACAGAGATATGCAAAACTACACTTAGTCCACTGAGCAAGATATCCAAGCAGATTATTTGCATACATTTTTTCAACCTTCTTGTTCTCCATTGCTGCTCTCTGTACACCATTTTGACTTAATTCTATGAAGCCCAGTGTGCCTCTTCCCATTATACATGTTCAACTTTAAATATCTCCATACATTACAGCTTTTTATTTTCATTAGAAATTTTTTTGCAACACACTAAAGCATGTTGAAATCCTCACATTAATTAATATTGTTGAAGTTATCGCTAACATTTTTGCCCAGATTTACAAACTTTACATTTTTTTTTCCTTTTTAACAGAAAAATAAAATCTTAAGATTTTTTACACTTGAGAATGCAACTGGCCATGTGTGAATATTTATTTCTGGAGCCAAATTCCATCTTTTTGAAACAGTTGGCCTTGTGATTTGTTTATAATTCTCACAAATGCAGGGTGAACAGGAAAACTGGATTCTTGTATATAAAAACTTAAAGAAAAGATATGCAAAAAAACAATATTGCATTTTTATTAAATAAATATTTGTTATTTTAATCATTAAATTGTTTTTAAAATAGTATATTGAATAAAACTTACTTCCCCGCCCCAAAAAAATGAATGAAAATTTATTGTACTAAGCTACACACCCTAGTAAAACAATCTGTACTTACCTGTTAGCACTTCTCCCAAAAATTTGATTTCGATCAGTCAGTGCAGAGCTATTTTCGAGGATGTGACAGACTAACAGAGGTGACAGAATTTTATATGTAGATTTTTAGACATGACCCTTGCACTCGCTGCTACAACTGTATAAAATTTTGTACATCAGTTCTTCGTGTTTTCTTTTAGTGGTAACTTATTTAGGTAATATTAGGTTGGTGCAAAAATAATGACGTAATAATGTCGTTTTTTGACGTATTTTTTAACGTCAAAAAATGACATTATTACGTCATTATTTTTGCACCAACCTAATATGAATAGGATTGGCTATAATCATTTTCTAAGTTAGTGTTTGCTTTGATATTAGGTTTAAAGAGAAGTTGGCACAATAACTAATAATATAGAATTATTGTTATTGTCAAATTTTCAGGGTAAAACTGTACACAAACACATTTCTTTATCAGTAGTTAATTTAGTTTCATTTGACTGCATTCTAATGAGACTTGATCTTTGAAGTAACACTGAATATCTAATTTAACATCTGCTAAATTTCAAGAACTCTAATGACATTAAAAAGTTAATCACCAAATTTTTCATGTTTCTGATAGTTTTTCTAGTTGATATTATATTCTTTATTCTTTGCAAGAATAAGTTGATTAAAAACCTCAATATCTCTATATGCTTATATTGGAAAAAATTCCTTCCTCTTCTTTGAAATTGTTCCTTCTTTATTTGCCTGCAATGAAACTTTCAGAAATCCACTTGAGTCTCTACTTTTGACATGTTCTTTATCAAATACTGATAGCTTGCATTGGTTTGTTAATTACAAAATTTGCTTTTCCATAGTTTTCTTTTTTTGTTTGTTTTTTTTTTTTTTTTTAATTCATTGTTTCACCCTGCAGGCAACATTCCAATACAACATGACAGCCTCTTTGATTAACTTTGTAGTAAAACTTCAAAAAGATGAGTTTCATTGAACCCTGAATACCTGCCCACTGACTTAAGTGACTTCATGCAATATTACTCATATATCAATTGTGTATCTGATAAATATCCTTTATTTGATGTGGACATTACTTGATATCTTGTGTTTCTATCTGTCAATCAAACAATTTTTTGAATTTGCAGTTTTGAGGTTCCAATTTAGGAATAATAGGAGTCATAATTAAGGATGATGACAGCTAGCAGCAAGAGTGGTTAGAATTTCCAGTATGCCATTTTGGACTGCATTACATTTTAATTTTTTAAAAGTTGTAGAATTAATTTTCTGTCAAATATTTGGAATCTGATTTGGTCTGGTAATCTCTATGATACCAAATCAAGTTCCTAGGAAATATGCAGTGGAGGAGTCAACATGCTGAATACATCAAAACCAGTTTCATGTAGAAATTTTTCAGTTGCTTTGTCTCAACAACTGGAGAGGCAAAGCATTAAAAAGGATTACTTTACAAGATTTATTGTGCATCTGTATTCTTATTGATCTTGAAAATGTCTATTTACTTTAGAATATTTCAAGAAGTCTATAGCCTTTGTCCAGTCTTGTTCAAACTATGCTGAGAATCTAATCCATTTCATGTACATTTTTATGTTGACATGCCTGATATCTAAAAAAAAAAAAAAAGCAAAAAAAATAAAGATTCTATGAGAAGTATTTTGCTCTAAATAAAGTACTTAATAAATTCTCTCATCAGAAGCTGGTTTTCCTTCCTGAGGTATATATTAGATTGGTGCAAAAATAATGTCGGTTTTTGACATATTTTTAACGTCAAAAACCGACATTATTTTTGCACCAACCTAATAGAAGCAAAGAAATTTAGCAGCAAAAGTCTATTTGTTCTTGTCAGAGAACAAAATAGAATGTTTTACTCCACATCATATTCCAGGCTGTAGTTTCTTCATTGTGACTACTAATATTGTGCTGAGAAAGTTTATAACTACTGTTACTACCTTTTTCAACTGAAGCCTCCAAGGTTTCAACCTCTACTAATGTTGCTACAATTTAACTCCTCTGGGTCATGTCTATGGAAGACTGTAGATGTACCTTCTCTACCCTCAATTTATTTATCATAAAGGCCCAGTAGGTTTTGGTTATTTTTGCTCAATCACAAGCTACAGTGATGGCAGCTGTCAGCTATGAGCTGTTTGAACACTTTAAAGAGCCTAAGACACAGGACATTGTTTTTCTATGAGGCTGATTCGTGTTTCATGTTGAGAAAATGTGAACATTTTCACCTTTAGATTTCATTTCGGGAGGCAGCTATATATAAGAGATAGTTGTTTACAGCAACCTTTGCATGTTGCCAGCACTGTAGTGCCTTCTGTAGTTTTTTTTATTCAATTGTCTTTTTACTATATTAGATGGGCAAAATGGTGCCTCTGGGAGCATCCCATTCCAATGCTTTTTAATGCACCATCATTGGTTATGCGTAAAATCATGACAGTCAAAACAAATACTTTTATTCCATTAATCAAACCAAAGTCAATCAGTTTAGTAAGAAAGAAAAAAGGTAAAAGATATTGTTAGAAATTACATAGGTTTAAAATGTCTTAGATGTTCTAACCATGTGATGTTAGAAAATTGTAATTTACTAATAATTTCTAGTAATCTACTGAGAATGACAAGGGAATTAGAGAAAGAAAAAAAAGTTTATTTTTAAAGTGTTAATATACAGAGTTCAAGGAAAGTTTTATTGGAGATAAGAATTAAACTTTGGCATATGCCCTAGTACCTTTGAATGGGATTAAAAAAATGAATTTAAATGATTCTATAACAATTATATTATTATAATAAGTCTAATAATAACAGTAGACAGAAAGTCAGTACCTAACTTAATATCTACTGAAATAGGACATGGTAATTTAAACAAAAGATACTGTAGATAAAGAATTTAAAGGTATCATTATTGAAGTTGTAGAAGACAGGAAGTCAAATAATACAAAAATTCACAAAGCTATTGAAAATAACTCATTAGGAAATTACAAGTTTCTAATATATACAGTTTTAAATATTTTTTCTAAAAATATTCTGATATACTGCTCATTATGGTTGTATTTCCTTATTTAAAAAGGTAGCATGCAATTTTTTAAGTGAATTATTACAACTTTGTCCATATGAGTAAGTTTTAAGTTGAAAATAAAATTCAAAATGCAGATTTGTATTAAGTTTGAAAAAAAAGATTACTCTCTCTCATACACACAAACCTTTCATATTTTCTTGTTCAGGCACAAAAATAAAAGGACTTAAAACTGAAGATGTTTTTAACACATGCTCCATATGATGAGAAATAAAACTGAATGTTTCTTAACAATCCATAGCAGAGACAAGCATTTATCAATTTTTTCGAGGAGAGACAAGTGTGATTTTTAATACAGTGCAGCTTTCATTGATCAACAAAAACCTGATATAGAATTCTTTGTTTAATAAAAAAAATAAATTGAGAATATCTCCCCATGTAAATTATAGAATAAATTGTATTGTTGAAGATGGAATAATCAATATTATAAGGATTATTATGAGCATTTTAAATATTCTACTTGCTACCATTTCTGTTTTTACACTGAATAGAAAAAAAAAAAAAGAAACAGAAAAAAAAAGAAAACATCCATCTTTTCCCAACTAGATTGTACACTTGTAGAAGGCCATAGAATGGATGAACCAAAGCATTGTGAAAACAACATAAAACAAAGGAGTTAAATGTCCAAATAATTCTTGGAATAATAATGACTCCTTAAAATTAGAAGATCTTCAAGGAAAATCACAGAATGAAATCACAATCAAGTTTAAATCTTTGTGATTCAAAATAAAATTTTTGAAGCAACTTCATAGACAAACATTTTCTTTCATTGATTTTGGTATCTGGAACAAACATTTTGAATACTAGAATAACAAGTGTTACACCAAAAAAATTTTCTGTTCAGAATTCTAATTACTATTTTCCATATTTTCTTATTTCTCTTTGTACCTTATTGTTTCTTATTCTGAAACAAACAGCAAAATTAATTCTGTCAATTTTTTTTTTTTTACTATCATCTCCAACTTACTTTGATAAGAAATTTCATATTTCAAGAATTTTTTTTGTACTCCGTAATCTTAGCATATAATTACATTACATTAATTCATTTTATAAATTTAAGTAATTTATTAAGTTGACTTTAATTATTAGATATTTTAGTGTAGGAATTTTTATGACACTTGGTGCCATAATAATTTGGTAAGGTCAATTAACCATAAAATAAAATGCAAGTGGTAAGTAAATAACTTAATATATTTCTAACTAAAAAGTTAATGGGTTAATTTTAAATAAGATATTTTTATTAGTTCAAAGTTATTTTTAGTGGATATCAATGTTTGAAATAGATGCCCCATTTTTTTTTTTTTTTTTTTTTTTTTTTTTTTCAATTTTCTACATGCCTGGCACTCACGTTTTTTTATTAAGTTTTCTCAAGGAGTGCAGTGCCTAGGCCGGTAGAGTTACACACTGTTTAAAAAATTCAAATATGAGGACCCCTAAAAAATAAAATTTGAAATAATAAAAAAATAAATAAAAATAAAATAAGAATAAAAAACATATCTGAAGAACCTAAAAGCATAAAAACACGAGTAAGACTTTGCTGCACATCATACTCATAATAGTTGCAGGTATTTTTAATTGATAATCTTTTAATTACAAATATTAAAGTAATAACACCATGTCCTCTTGTAAAATTTATAAACAAGATTGAGGGAGTCATTTTTGCTTCTTTGTGCAAGGACAAAGATAACAGAAATTAACAATTTGTTAATCACACTGTCTTCAATACACTATCAAAACCATCAGCAACACACAAACTTAAATATTTAATTGAAATAAAAATCAGTCTAAATAAGTGATGAAAACTTCTATTTATATTTAACTATGTTACCTCACAACATCAAAGATAATACAAAGTCAAAATAGAGACGTGTCTATAAATTAAACCTATGTGATCTTAGAGAAAATGCAATGTCAGCAGATAGCAAGAAAATTACATTTATGATGACCAAGGATCAGTCGGATTAAAAAAAAAAAAAAAAAAAAAAATGTTCAGTATAGGAAATCAGTGATACTTATCATCAGGTCATGCAGTCAGATTAAGAATGGCTTCTAAAGGCTTAGTAACATAATTTTCTGTTAAAAAACCTGGTTTAAGAAATGTTATATTCAATAAAAATAAAACTGCTTTGGCCATTATCAAACATAAAATTAAAATTTTGTTAATAGTTATTTTAAAAAATATATTCATATTAGAATATAGAATAAATATTTTAAAAAAAAAAAAAAAAAAAATTTAATTTTTTTAAAAATAAAGCAACTTCCAATTATTATATCACATTACATACACTACACAAATGACATTTTAGAAATATAAAATCTCTTTATATTTTCAATATTTTGAAGGGCATGAAACAAAAAAATGCTGTTGCTGTCAATTTCCATATTACAATGAAACTGGTTAATTTTCTATAATAAATGATATTTATCCATGAAAAATGATTCTATGATCAATGACACTGTTTGGGAAATACCAAATTGAAGCAGAAAAATTCAAGAGAAATGCCATAAATCATTGCACTTAAGCTGTCAGAATCAATATTGCATGATTAGAGAAACCATTTTCTGTTTGAAAACTATATATGAGGATGTGGGAGAGAGGTAGTTATTGAGTAACCAAGAAAGGAATGACCTAGAGCCATGAAATGTACATGCTATTCAAAATATCTCAAACTTCAACACACTTGATGTTCTAAGTGTGTTGAAGTTTGAGATATTTTTCTCATTGAGATATGTTTCTTTAATCTTTCCTACCAAAAATGATATTCTGTACAAGTACCTCAAAAAAAAAAAAAAAAAAAAAAAAAAGGAATTAGGTTTAAAAATTAAACATCTTTCTTGAAGCTTTAAATTTTGGTTTTAATTCTAAGCTAATAAATTAAATTTAAGATTTCTAATAAGCAAAATACTGTATTTCAAACTTAATTTAAAATGATTGGAATATTTATTTTATTTATAATGATTGTTTTATTTTATTTTTTTTAAATGCTAAAATCAATCAACAAATCTGTAAATACAACATAATTCTCTTTATTAAAAAATCTTTAAAAAATAAAATATACTTTTCTGAAACTTTATTTGAGGAAGATTAACTAATCTGAATTAAAGCAAATATTACTTACATTTAGTTTAAAATACTGCAGAAAAACATTTTTTTTTTAACATAGAGATGGGTGTTTTTATGAGGTGTTAATACATTTGACAGTTTAATGTTTGTCATTTTTAAATAATGTACCCATAACTGCAAAAATTACTTGAATATTTAATTTTTGTAGAGCTTAATGTTGTAAAGACAATATTAAGCTCTACAAAAATTAATTTCTCAAAATTTCACAAAATTAAATAAGTAGTGGCTATGGAAAAAAAAAATTAATATACTTTATTTATGGAAAATAGAGTATAATATATATATATATATATAATAAAAAATATAGCTTTAACTTAAAACTCTGCATTATTCACTACTTTCCTTTCCACTGCATTGTTTTTAAAGGCTCCTCTGCTACACTACTTAATTTTAGTCATGGTCATTTTCTGTTGCCATAGCAACACAACTGCAAAATTCAAACACTATTATTCATTCTTCTGATTCCCTTGCAAGCAAAATCACCCCCAGTATTTTAAAGGTTATGGTACGATATATTTATGGGTAGAAGTTCTCAATATCAGGAATAGAACATGTGTAAATATAAGAGTGGACACAGAGGTCAACATCAAGTATCAACAATGTTTCATGCAATCTTCAGGCCATGGTGTATGTGTATGTGTGTGTGTGTGTGTGTGTGTGTGTGTAAAGAGATAGATAGACACGCTGTATTTAGTTCAGTTTAAATTTTGTTTAAAATGATTTCCTCTATTTCTTTCTGGAAGTCATCTGTAATCTTTTAAAAAAATGTTTAAATGTTAACCAACGTTTATCAAATAACTTCAGTTTCCTGGATGTTCTATCTTTTTAATTTTAGGCAATGAATGCTGTTTGCCTTTGCAGTCTTCCATAGAATAAAAATGGTTTTCATTAAAATAACAGTCTAAGGAATGGAATCAATCCTAATCAAATATGGAATATCTAGTGAAGATGGTATACGAGAAAAAACTTCCCAAAACAATATTTTTTACCTGGTCACCAAAAAAATATGGATAGAATTCTGAACATTTTTATCAATTGCTGCCTTCAAGAGGTCTGTAAGCAATACTTGCTTCAATCAATTGTTTAGTTCCCTTTAAGGTGTTCACAAAGAACCCACTTTCAAATCAACCAATGGACAAAGACTTGCCTTTGATACAGTTTAAAGTGGTTCATTTCAACTTTCCCTAGAATTTCTTACCTTCATCACTGTCAAAATTTCTTTCAAAAACAGAATATTTTCATTAAATTCAAAAATTATATCACTTGGAAAAAATAAAAAAGTGCCAATATATTTTTTTCTCCTTTCCTTGAGATAAAGGAGGAAATGATAGGTTTTTTTTTTTTTCAGTAGCTGATACAAAATGTGGGATGCCAATCCTGCATCCAAGTGTTTTTGTCAAGATACCATCTTTACAAAGACTGCCACCCAGGACTAAAGACTTCTTTCAAGCTATGAAGTGACACCAATTTGGAATTTGAATTTCTGTAGACTATCTTAAGAGACTCCAGCACTGGATTTGTCCTCAGTGTTTACTCCCAAAGCCTTTCTCAAGATTAGGCTATGGCCACAAGGCAGCAGAGATTTAAAATCAGAGTTAACTTTCCCAGGCACCATGGCCAGGAACTCAGGGTTGGACTGTGGGCATCAATGCAGGACCAAGCAGTGAGGAAAGGGATTGTCAATGGAGTTCCGACCAACCACAGGGAGACTGAAGGATGATGAAAAGTGGAAAAAATTAATTTGCCCTTTTTTCATAAATGCAAATGATTTTCAGTATTTATTTTTGATATTTAGAGGATACTGGCTATGTCTTCTGGCTATTGTAAACTATTGATTATTTTCGAGAAATGTTTTATTTTATCACTACCAATTAAGCATGAAACCTCTAGCTTGAAAAATTACAAACCAATTTTGACACATTTATAGCACCTACATAAACTGCACAAATGTTTTGCATTCAACATTTTTATCTTTGTCTATAAAATAAAAACTAAAGGCCAAAAGTGTGACTCATTTTCGATGTTAAAAATCAATGAACAAAAATATACCAATTTCTAAAAATTAAAAAATAAAAATACACATTGATATGACAATGTCACCATACAAAACTTGAATGCCAGTAAAAACAGGACAATTTTTTGAAGAACCCAAGCTATTTCCAGAGAAACAGCTGAGGCTATTTTAGTTGATAAAAATCAATATTTTTGTACACTATAAAAACAAATTAAAAAAAATAAATAAAAATTGCAAAAAATAATATTTATGCATACTCATTTAAAAAAAAAAAAAAAAAAAAAAAAAAAAAAAAAACATTTTTGAATTTAAAATTTGAAAGTTCAAATGGACATGATTCTAAATAAACTGCTATTTCAGAGTTGTTATAACTAAAATGAATGTAAGTTTTCATTATGTTAAAAAGATTACTTTCTTACATAAGAGAACAAAAACTTTTATGATGGATTTCAAAGTATTTTCATTTGCAATTTCATTCAAATTAAGAGAGCCTATAAATCTCAGATAAATTCTTCACTCTCAAATTCTGTCTTTGAAGATTTTGGTAGTGATTTTATGGTCTGTTAGGAAGTTTGTTGATTTTTATTTGGTCTCTAAAACATTGACAAAAGCATTGATTTGGTTTGAGTGCATATAATAGATCAAGTTTTGTAATAAATACCTTCAAACATCAGTTGAACATATTATTATACCTACCAAAAGATTTAAAGGTACTCAGATTAAAAATTAATATTAACTTTTTTTTTATCATCACAACACTATAAAGTATTTAAAATAATGTATATGAAGTGGTTAAAAAATCATGTCTTTAAACCTATTAAGTTTTTAGGTTTTGTAAGGAAAGGAGTTGACTATAAATCAATGTCTTACAAATGAAATACTTAACTTTCAAATTTCTACTTATTACAAAAAGAGTATTCATTGTCTATACCATTTACTATTGAAACAGGTGTTAAACCTGTCTCAATAGAAAATCTGTCAGAGCTGACAAAGTTAACATGGACACTACACTTGATAAGGACCCTTCAATCAGTGCTTAAATGGGTTGGAAATGGCTTGTAAATTTTGATGCTTCCAAAATTAAACTGCTTTCATTTAATCACCATAGAGAAATTTCCCTGCCTACCATCAGCATGGCTGATGCTCAACTCCTGCAGAGCATCTCACTGTGCCTTCTTGAAGTGGAGCAATTACATTGAATCAACAGCTGTATCTACTGCAAGAAAGTTGGTTCATTGTGTCATGCTAGAAGGTTTCAGGGTCCATCATACACATTTATAAATCTACCATTCAGCCATGCATTGAATACTGTTTCTATATTTGGTCTGGTGCTCCTGCTATTCATCAAGGTTTTTGACAACATCCAAAGGATCTGTAATGTAATCAATCCTGACTTGGCATCTCGACTTCAGTCACTTTCTCACTGATGTGATGTGGCTTCCTCTTGTCTTTTCTACAAATATTTTCATGGCAACTGCTCTGACAAGGTTTCCCCTCCCCCTGGTGCCCCGACTATAGAATTTAAGCATGCTACTAGATTGGCATCTAGGTCCTACATTTTTACTGTTGAAATAGTTAAATGTAAGTGCCACTTCTACTCAAAAGTAAAAATTCCCTTTTGTTTACTTGCTTCCCTGAAAATTACCATCTTCAAAAATTTAAATGCAACATCAATCGCCATCATCTGTTGTCTTGAACCCCATTCATTTTTTATCCTTTCCTCAATCCCCCCTATACCCAGTCTTTTCTCTCACTCTCTTTAACCACCTGTGTTCTAGTGTCATTCACACCTTACTTGGAGTGATATGATTAAAGAAAAAAGATTTTTAGTGTTTTAAAGTTAAAATGTACTATAAAAATACTTCTGCCATTATCAGGTTTTTGTCATTTTGGGTAGTTAAGCTCTCTTAAC
The DNA here is from genome assembly GCA_963932145.1 of Acanthosepion lycidas. NCBI lineage: Eukaryota > Metazoa > Mollusca > Cephalopoda > Sepiida > Sepiidae > Acanthosepion > Acanthosepion lycidas. Next base: position 53,344,089 of record OZ010615.1, read on the forward strand.
TACCCAAAAGAGCCTTGCAAATTAAGTTTAAAGATTCAAATTTAAATTTTATCAGACATGGGTTTATAAAAAAAAAAAGCTGAAAACATCAGAAAACGTTCTGTGTAGAATAAAGCAATGAACAAGCTTATATATTTCTAGTAACTTTAGTGACATAAGCTCCATACAATTTTCATGAATCAAGATGAAATGAAAGTACATAAGATTAGTAAAAAAGATTAACTCTTACCTACATACAAAAAACAACAAATATGTGCAATTGATTTCAAGCTCAAAAGAGGACAGATTTCAATGCAACATTGAATTCATTTAGGCAAAATCATTTTCTATATCCACTTCTCATTTAATTCCCACTTAACAAGTTAAAATAATAGGTAACAATTTTCAACATTAAATTACATAAGTAATACATTGTATAAGTGCAGTATATCTATTTTTATATTCAAATTACAACACTCAATATTTAAAATATCTTGTCATAAGAAATGTCACTAATAAATATCTATAGGTATTAAACTAAATTGTTCTACAAAATGAGAAAGAAAACTTTTTTGAAATTCTTCCCAGAATTGTGCTATGTGGTAATTCAGTCATTATGATTTCTTAATTACAATATTTGGAATTCCCAGAGAAAAAATTTTTCAAACTTTATAACAAACAGAGACTTAATCAAAATTGCAATTATATCAAGAATTTTCAAATAAGACATTATCAAATGCAATTTCAGTCACTAGTGATTATCTGTTTAAAGATAAGTACTTTAGTTGATACAAGTTTTCAATGCTGAATAACAAACTTTCTCACATATGACTCAGGTACACTTATAAGTAAACTAATAACTTTCTTCCGTCTCATCAACTTATGTTAAAGATACTTATTGCCACTATAACCGAGTCAAAAGATAAACATTTCCACAGATGCTATTCATGCAAAACCTGTTAAATTTGCAATGACAAAAAGGTGACTTTGAGGGACATCATCTTGCAACAAGTGATACACTTTACATAAACAAATCAGTTAAAAGAAAAATGAACAAGAAATTTTGACAATATTTCAAGTGTGGACTATAATGTTCACTGACCAAGTGGAAGAACTATATTCAAGGAACTCAAGCAATTTCATTTTGGGCATCAACCGGATTAAGGCATTAAAAACACAAAGACCTGGATTAATGAAGAACTTGAGCAATATTGACATAATTCTTTTGCATGCCAGAATACTATTCATCACCAATTGATGGTTTCTTTTATTTTAAAAAAAAAAAAAAAAAAAAAAACAACTCAACTATACTAAAAGTTTGTTATTGCATATATAAGCATAACTCCAATAAAATTATACAATTATTTTGTTAATCTCATGTTCTGATTAGACAGAATCTCAGAGGCAACCATTTTAGGAAAGCCATTTTATAGAGAAACACCATTTTTATAAGCAGTAGCCACATTATAAGTGGGCCATATTGTTTCATCCATTTTGTAATTTACTAAAAGATTTTACTGCATTTACATTAGTATCATCAATAAAATATCTATAAAGCAGCAAAAACATCTGGTAACAAGAATAAGATGTTATTAATTAGCAATAACTAAAGCCAGCAACTAAAATGCTAAACAGAATACTGTAAAAATAAATGAATTGCTAAATAATGTCTACATTAAGGCACTTCATATTTACCATGAGTTTCAGCAACATTTATGAAATGTTCATTTGAAAATTTGAGAAAATATTTTTTTATCTACAAATTTTTTCATTGGATAGAAGGGTAAAGACAAAAGTTGAAATTAAAAAACACTTTTGACAGTTATACACTTTGTAACAATAGCTATTTTATTCTTCAATAAATTCTTTTACAAATAACAGAAGCAAAATTTATTTCTCAAGCAAAATCAAGAGGAATGAAAATACCAAAAGTATGTTGTTGTTCACCATTTGATTCAGAGCATTTTCACATGGGAGACACTTTTAACCACTGAACACTCTCAGGAAACTAGATCCAGAACAAAGCAAAATAATCAATAACATCTGCTGACCATGTTTAGCCACTGACATACACATACATGGTATCATCCCTATTACTAAGTTATGTCTATCTGTTACACAGTTAATCAAGTTTCAACCATTTATCCAAACAGCGTTATGTAGCACCGTTTTTATTCACTAATGCTCTTAGACTTTCACCTCCAATCCCAGGTAACAAAGCTCTTGAGGAATTTAAGGTCATAAATTGGAATTATTAGGTTGGTGCAAAAATAATGTCGGTTTTTGACGTCTTTTTTAACGTCAAAAACCGACATTGTTTTTGACGTTAGACCTAATATCAAAAATGTAAATGACTTCCCTTCCCATCTGACTTGAAAAAAAAAAAAATTAAAAATCGAATAATGAAGATTTTTTTTTTTTTTCCTCTGGAGGTCTTCCTAACTGTAAAAACTAGAACAAATAACACTAACAGAAAGGTTGTTCATTTATTGATGATGCAAAGATTTTAGGTGGTACTTCATTTTAATCCATAGCTTGAGACAAGTTTCCATTTTTAAATTATAAAAACAACAAAAATCATCATTCCAATGATAAACGAAAACGTATGTATGTTGTAAGTGTCAAGTAAACGATTCTAAAAATGACTTTTCCCCTTACAAATTAAAAAAAAATCATTTCAAGCAAAGATAAACAAATCTAGTAAAAACCATAAAAACTACTGACTACTACTCTAAGTTAGTATTTAAAAAAGAATAAAAAAGCAAAAACAAAAAATGTAAGGTAAAAAATAGCACCTAGTCGCAGAAGTATTTTTCTTATTCACTCAGTAAAAAATTGAATTCTTCCATCATTCTTTCCTTCTGTACACGTTTAAATTCAAGTTTTTGAATCAATATATTTCTACACTACAGTCGTATTGCTTTCTTCCCCTCCTTCCTTTTTCACGTCTATCTCTTGTGTTCTTTCTCCATTATTTTCACACCAATTCCATGCGGAAGATGCGGGCTATGAGGCACTAAACATAAAAGCAATCTCTCTACCGCCTCGCGCCTCCCGCGTAATTTAGTTCGCACCTGTCAACTCAACACGTTATAACGGTAATTATTACATAAAAATACACATCTTTTCGCTATAACTTTACTCGTGTAAAGTAAAGACAAAACTAAAAAATACGGCACTTTAAGGTCTGCTCAAGTTATGGAATAATGATCTGCTTAAATAGACTTAAAAAGTTGTCCCCCAAAATCTTGATAAAAACGTTAATAAATCTGAAATCACAGTTCTTTAAAACTAAAAGCGACTCATCTTAGAAAAAAATTCTAAAAGTGAATAAGCACAAATTGTTACAGAATAATTGATGATGACACTACACAGTTCTCTACCTACCCCCTCTTCCTCAGCCATATGTGTACAAATAACTTACATTACTACACAATTGGCGTAGAAAGATCTGGTTTAAGATGTTCTTATTTAATTAGATTCAAAATTTAGGAATTTAATTTTTTTAAATTTACTTAATTTTTTAGCACTCCTATGATCAGTGGGTGTGGCCTTGGAGTCAATCCAAAAAAACAAAAAACTTAAATAATATATACAGCTGTACAATACAGTACACTAACTCAAAGAAGCGTAATGAAAGGTCGCTCATTATTAAAAAAAATTACTTTATGAACAATATGTAAATTAAAAGATAACACAGAACAAGAAATCTCTAATAATACATAAAAAATAATTTAAGAACGAGGAAAAACATCTTCACTTGAATTTAAAATGAACAATATTGGCAGTTTGAGTTAACTTTTTTAAACAATACATTAAAATTTAAACAAGATATTTTGTACAGGAAATTAAGAATTTTAGAGAGAATGATTATTCAATGCCTTTTTAACGCCTAACGAGAATATCAGTTCTTAAAAATATTTTAAATCAGAAAGCCTATTTCAGGTGATAGAGGTTGTCATTAATCCAATCGAGATAGATGAAATTATTCCTACAAATCGATTTCCTTTTGAGTTTTGAGAGTGTTTTACGATACATGAAAATTCAAATATTTTTTGCTGAAGAACGTAACGTAGAAAAATATGCACAGATTTTTACTTTTAACTTGTTTTTATAATAAAAAAAAAATCAATCTTTGTCTTTGATGAAACTCACTTTCCATACTGAAAAACGACTTGGAGAAAGTCTATTTCTAATTTCAAAAGGTTACTTAGTTACTTAACACTTTAACTAACACTTTTTTAACGCAAAGATTCAAAATTGTCATCATTGTTTTTTTGTTTTTTTTACAAAAGGAATTCTAAGTCATTTATTTGATTAGTTTTAAAATAAAAGTAAAGTTTTTCATAAATATTTTTAGAGACCGTGTCGACATTTTTGATGAATTGCATCTATTGTGAAGTTAGGGTTAATTACCGATAAAACTAAGGAGGAGATAAAGTATAGAAATGAAAATGCCGTGTTAAATTTAGATATTAAAATCTATGAATGAAAAACTGAAACATCTGCTACTATGATTGTGGATATTTGATTTTAGGTGAAGAAAAATACAATTACTCAATAATTGTCAATTTCGATTGTCAATCATAAGTATGACACACTTTTTCAATTCATCTGGTAAAAACTATTTTTTAATTTTTGTTAAAGATGTTTAATAAAAATCTATAAAAAAATTTAAGATTTTTTGAAATCTTTACTTTATTATTGTTAAAAAGTCACAATAATTGTGAACTGAATGTTTAAACATCAACCTCTGTGTTATACTTTTTCCTTTTTTGACTCCATTGGTGACTGACATATTTATAGACAAATTTTGAATTGTGATATAGCCCGAAAATAATAGTAACTAAGTAACAACTCTCTTAAAACAAGTGTTGCCTAAAGTTTCAGATGTTTATCACTGTGAAAACTACTAAAAGTTATACCTTTTTTACTGTCTAAATTAGCGATAATCAGATATTCAAATTGTTCAGTTTCAGACCTTACGACTTCTTTAATTTTTTTTTTAAGAAATAAGCGAAGCCTTTTCAACAGGTTATTTTTTTTTAAATAACTGCACACACCCACATCAGGTTAAATAACCTTAGCAAGTAGAATCCTTAATTTGGTGAATAAGAACAAAAAAGATTAAAGGTAAAAAATTTAATAAAAATGTAGACAGGTTCGTTTTTAACAAGAGGTCGTTTAAATTAACAACTAATATTAAAAACGTTTTTAAAACAATCAAGAATGAGTATTTTTTAAGATAATTTTGTTTGAGAGTAAAAAAAAAAGATAATGTTTTGATTTGAACATATAAAAAAAAAGTACATTCAGTTTTGAAAAGTGATTTATATCCAAAAGTGTAACAAAATATTTTTTTTTTATTTATAAAGGCATGATAAATTCTTACTGGAAAACTTCAAGCAATAAAGTTCTAGTTAAGTGTCCCTTCAAACATCCCCTCCACATTCATCAATCTCCAATAATCCTCAACCATCATAGGTTTCTTCATCCTTCAAGTGAAGAAAGTATGGTTAAAAAAAAAAAAAAAAAAAAAGGAAAATGTCATATTTTTCTTTCTCTTGAACACGATAATAATCTAAAAATTGTTTCCGAGCTCCGGTTACTTTGTTATTTAAACTCACAAATTGTCGGTTTGAAAAGTCAAAAATAAGCATAAATAAGATGGCTTAAAAAAAAAAAAAAAATTACAAATAATAATCAATATTCGCGCATTGTCATGAAGAAATCATTGCTGTTGGGCAAGAATCGCTCTCTAGAAAAAAAAAATAATAATAATAATAACAGGTGACAACATTTAAAAACGATATTGGTTTAAATGTGGAAGAGATTTATGTTACTACTCGTGACAACTATCACAGAAGAAGTATAGTAGTTCTTTCTAAGGTTTCCTAGAAAAGATAAAAGTAAAACCATTAAAAAGAATTACTTTTTCTTAGTTGTTCAAAATTGTTTGCATGATTACTGCTCAGCTGATGCAAATTTAGTGATGAGAAGAAAAAAAAAAAAAACGAGAAATTTAGCAAGAAACTATCTGAAAAAGGTAACTTGCACATGTTTATTTGAGATGATCGCTAGTATTAAAAATGGGGTAAGTAGGAGGGTAGGTGAATCTATGATGAGAGAGAGCAGAAAGGAAATAGATACTAGTAGCAGATATCTGATTACAAAGCATGCACCTTTCCTTTTGTCATCTACTAACGTCACGTGTAATCAAATGCATCATAGCACTTAGCAGTTATAATACCATACAATGCCAATACTAGGGGCATGCTGAAAAGTTCTCGGCCGACCCACTTCTTAAAAATCTGACAAAATGACCAGAATTTTCAGGAGAATCCCTTCTCGGTCGAGACGAAAACTTTTCAGCACCTTCATAATATCAATGGTGGAAAGAAGTGATGCCAATATCTACACTTGATTTTAGTTTTCAATCACTTAGCCTTAAAGTGACTTTTTTTTTTCTTTTTTTTTTTTTTATATATAGACAGAAAAAATTTTTTTTCTTCAATTCAATATAAAAAACAAAATTGCAATTTTGATTTCAATTGTTCTAATTTACTTTTTTTTTACCATTTATTTCTTTCTATTTTTAATCTAGAGATATCCTAAAACTCTTTTTGCTAAATTTCTTTAACTAGCTGGTTCGGATTTGAACCTACCAGCAGCTAGTGAAGTTTTTTCACATCACATCCGCAGCAGTTAATTTTTGTAGTATTGATAAAAAAATTGTACTATTCCAGAGCAGTGACTAAAAAGGTGTTGAATTTCATTTAAAAAAAAAATTTTTAAAAGTCATTTTTACGACAAATCTTTGATCAGAATCGAGAGAGAATACGAATCTTCTGATCATTCATACTGCAGCCAATTAAGAGAATGTGTTTTAAGTTACATAAACTGTCGAAATTTCAGACACGACTTAGGTTCAAGCTTAAACACGAAATAAATCTCTTATGCTGTAGTAGTGTATAGTATCCATAATCATGCGATTAGAAAGTGGCTCATATGGTAAAGTTAAAGTACGACACATTTTAAGCTTAGATTCTTTAAAATGTAGGAAAAATCAAAGAGCTTGTGAAAACTTAAGTTGAACAACGACTAAATAGTACCCATATATTGCTATCGGGATGAAAGATGAATTTTAAAAAAAAAAAAAGCGGAAAAGGCAAGGGTCTCACTCAATGTCTGGAAAACTCCTTATCGCTTTTTAAAGTAGACGTCTTTTTTTACGCTCACTCGATCAATGAGCTTTTTATTTTAAGGTTCTTGTAAAACATTGAAAATGGGTAATTTTAAAACATTACTAAATGCTAGTATCCAGTTTTCTTTTAATTACACTTTTACTTTTTTAGTTTAAAAAAAAAAAAAAAAAAAAAAAAAAAAAAGACAGTTGAAAAGAATAGAATAGAATCGCATATAAATGGACGGAAAAAGTTACTTTCCCATGTTACTTTTTTGTTAATAAGGTATTACTTCATAATGAATCAATAGAAAAACACTAACTTTGCCAAGCAATAATAATGCCATTTAATTGTTCGTGATGCTGCCCTTTGAAACGGTCAGTACTTCAGAGAATTATTAAGTAATCTCTAGGCTATCCTAAAATACAGGTAAGAAGGTGGATAGCATAGAAAGCATAATTCAAATTCGTGGGAAAAAAAAGAATAGTAGTGTGTTGCTGCTACAAATACAGGTTTGGTATCCAGGTATGTACGTATGGTTAGGGTTGAGGAGTATCATTCAAAACTCGTAATTCAGGTTTTAGTCACATGAACTAAACTAAACAGAACTGTTTTGAAAGTAATAAGAAAAAATGTACAACACTAGTAGCAAAATCATTAATACTGGTTTTGTTTGATACAATCTACTAAAAATTTTCAAGCAAGCCATAGGGAAACAAGAAAAGAAATGTGAGACAAACAGTCATGGTGTGGGGCGGGGTGATGGGAGAAAATTGTAAAAAAAAAAATTCGGTGTTCGCTCTTTTTTGTAAAATTTATTTTACAATGAGTTTCTCTGCAGCATTGTAAAGACGTTTTTGCACGTTAGAAGTAATAGTTTTACTTTTAGAAATATAAAATAAGTTGTTTGTTTTTTGTTTTTTTTATTAAAAGTAACCAGTGTACTCACACTGTACTGTGTACTTAATTTTTAAACATATTGAGTGTCAAAAGGCGGTTTGGGGGATTTTTTTACTTTTAAGAACTAAAAATATTCAACAATACACAGTTTTCGACTCTAAAAATAAAAAAATTAAACTTTAACAAAACAAAAACTCACATCATTTGATTAAATTACTATTGAAGAGCTTATTTTTCTATTAAAGCTCACAGGTTAACTTCTTTTTTTTTTACACTACACTACACAGTCACGAACGAAATTTTTTTTTTTTTTTTTTTTTTTTCGATTTACAATGCTCGAATTGCAATGAAATACAAGAGATTTTTATTTAATAGAATTAGAGAAAAAACAAGCAAATTAATAATTCAACAAATATAACTTTCTACATTTATATATTAAAAAAAAATGAAAAGCATTTTTAAAGAAGTAAAGAGAATGACCGGGTCATAAAAAAAAATACAAGTGTCAAGTTGCTCATTTATAATTTATTTTAAAATTGGCTAGATCTCCCCACCCTTTGTACTCTACAAATATTACTTCAGTTTTTATTATACACAAGTTTCTAAGTGGAAAAAAAAAGTCTTTAAAAAAATGTTTTCATTACAAATGAAGAAACAAGGTCTCGACCGCCCCCCGCCATACAATTCAACAATTTCCTTCAAGGCTTGAAGAATTACGGTTTGTTTCGGATTTCATGATCAACTATTGATTAACATGCTTTTCCTTGTCAATCAATGTTATTTTAAACAAACAGGTAACATATCGTTGTTGACCGATATACTTATTTTTTCAATAGATCCATTATGAGTAAAAGAAAGAGTATCAACAAGTTTGCAATAAATAAAAAAACTCATAAGAGCCAATCCCTTGTTGAATCTGGATTTGAGAGCTTCAATGAATCAATTGCATTGTTATTGTAACCGGAGTAATACTGCTAAGCAACAAAAAAAGTTATTATTCATAGATATGCAAGATAATATTTGACAGTAAATTATTGAATAGAAAAACAACAAAAAATCACTTATTCTGTTATTTAATTTGTTGTTTTCTAATATTACATTTAAAAGAAAGAAAAAAAAAAGCAATGTTTGTTTTTGTTTTGTTTTTTTGTTTTTTTTTAGCATTTCATTAAGAATAAATTTTTAACATTCATTACTTTTTTTTAGTTAAAAGTAAAACATCTTTGATGTGATTGATCTTTTTACAATTGAAGAAGAAAACAAGATTTTTCCCTATGCAAGAAAAAGGAAGAAGTAGGTTTTTTTTAGTTAGGTAAGTAAGAAAAGAGTCAGCTTGGCCTTGTTGGAGAGAAAGGAAAGTTGCTACCGGAGGAATAATAATAATAAAAATAAAATAACTAACAACAATCATTTCTTAACATTTTTCTTTCTTTCTTTCTTTTAATGTAAAGAAAGAGAAAAAGGTTGTAATAACAGAAAAATAATCGTTCTAATCTTTTGGTGATGCTCACTTTTTCTCTACAATCAAATATTTAAGAAAAAAGTTGTTTTTTTCTTTTGGAGTGGGGAAGAGTCACAGACGAACAGTGAAAAAAGGAAAGATTACAATTACATTAAAAAAAAAAATTATACAAAAAGAAGAAATGATAACTTTGAAATTTAATATTTTTTAATCTGATGATTTGTTTGAGATTTATTTGTATACTACTGTACACAATACAATAGACATTATTTATTACCAAGGAAGGAATAAAAACAAGAAGTGTAGAGATTGAGAAACAGTGCATATGAACCGGCTTCTTTAAATATTTGCCCTCCCCCCACTTCATAAAAATATTTTTCCTGGGCTAAAATTAAAAGTGTACACTTTCTATCGTAATTACACGAAGATAGAAAGGTAGGATTATTTTTCCAAATCTGAAATTATTTCAATTACCATTTAAATGATTCTTTACTTTATCAGTCTTTCTCTTTTTAGTGTACTCTTTACTTTTACTTGAGGTTGCTAAACCCTCAATACCAGTGAGTCCTACTATGTAACTATTCTATTACTAAAAGAGAAAACCATTTATTTTATAGTATAATTTACCATTACAACGACACTGATGGTTATCTATGAACATTGAGTTTAAAAATTATTTTCCATCTTAAAATTCTTTTTAAACATAACAAAAATCAGAGAGAGAGAGATTCACATTTTAATATGAAATGTTCATTAATCACTGCCTTAATATATTTTTATAATTCAACACAACTTAAAATATTGTTCAGTTTATGAAAACATTAGTAAAATCTTGAAAGTATGAAAGAAAAAAGATGAATGAAAGCAGAACTTAACAACAATAGCAGACGACGTGAAACAAGTGCGATAAAATCGTTCACGATTTTTTTATTCAATTTACCATAATTTTAAATTTTTTTCAATCCGATGTCGAATACAAAAGATCCGAAAATATATAAATAGATGGACATTAAATAGGAAAAATATTTTCTATCGTTAGAAAAATCGGTAAAGAGAAAACATAATGAATAAAAGCAGACGAACAAGAAATTCTCCAAGACAAGTTTCTCTTCAAGAAGTTTGGTGCAACCAAGAGATAGAAACAACTTTAAAGTTTTTTTTTTCCTTTATTTTTGCATAGTCTAAATAACAAAATATTTATACAAAGAAGAAATAAAGAATGTCTTGTAAATTAAATGATAAAATTGAAAAAAGTGTTTAAAAAAATTAGTAAACTAAATCTTTGTTGATTTTAGACAATTTTCAAGTGGCATGAAAGACATTTACTCTGCGCAACAAATAAACAAATATGCATTTTTTCATCGAAGAAAAAAAAAATCTGATCAACAGAAGCTAAGATTATTTTTTTCTTTTTTTTTTTTATAAGTTTGTTATAACATAAAATAAAAATATAAATCTTTTTAGTTTTGACAAAATAAAAACATTGTCACGGTCGTCGTCACTTGCCAGTCATTTAAGATGAGAAAGAGAGAGGGAAAAAGCAATGGATTATTAAAAAAACACTTCCAACTGTAGAAATAAATAAATAAATAATAAATTCCAGTGAGGTAAGCCAAATGAGATTTTTGGTCTTCTGAAAATTAGTTACCTGAAGATTTTTGCCGGTAAATAAAATCCTAGAAGCAGAGAATGGCGAATTGCAGGAACCCCGTCTGAATACAGACAACACCTTAGTTGTCGTGGTAGCCGCCATTACTAAAGACTAATATGTGTGTGTTTGTGTGTGTGTGAATGGATGGATGGATGGATGTGTGTGTGAGTGAGTCTGTGGATGTATGTGTCTGTGTGTATATGTGCTGTTGGCTGGCCACCCACTGCCACTGCGACTAACGCTGAGGCGGAGTCTGCTAAATATCGACTCACTCACACTACACTCGATCCTTCGATTGCTGCTGCTGGCAGCCCAAATGCAGCTTTCATACACACACAACAACTACTGCTACTGCCAACCATATTACTTTCACTGATTATACTTCTACTGCTACTCTCATCATAGGGATGCTGACATTACTGAAACCCTACTGCAGCTGCTGCTGATGCTACTGCAAACCGACTGCGGCTACTGCTGCTGATTCAGAATCTCAACCGATTATTCTGTGTACAAATGTTGATAACCAAGGCTCATTCTATGTTGATTGTACACACGACGGATGCTGCCTTTTACGTTTAGACATCGTTGGTTAAAGTTCGTGTCTATTGGTTCAATTTTTCACAGACCAGAAGAAAGCAAACAGTCGGTGTGCACACTGATTATTTGTAAGCCTGTATTTGACCTCCCGAAGACACAGCGATTTTTTTTCAGTCTTTCTGCTTTAATAGTTAACTGGTGCATTATGTTGTCAACCAAAAAATGAAGAGAGAGAGAACTTGTTGAGTAGGTTTTTAATAATAATTATTATCTTACAAGATAAACAAGATCATTTTAAAAACTATAGAAAATTACTTTAAAAAATCTGTATTAACGGCGTGGTCTCAACCGAAGTAGTCGTAATACGACTACTTTGGTTGATGAGACCACTTTTAGTGCAGATACTGTCAGATTCACTCTCTAGCTACTGTGGCTACAGATTAACTACTTCTATAACAAAACAGTAAAAATGTAGTTGTACCAATCCAATAGCAATTCTAATTACTTTTTTCTGTCTATTATTTAATTTAGAATTTACATACAAACATACTTAAATTGCATCTATTCTAACAAGAACTCAGTCAATATACTCTCCTTGGCCCTAATGCACATTAGGTAATATAATCCATATGTTGCTATTGCTCGCAAAAATTACATTTTTAAATAGAGAAGAAAAAAGGGGGAGAAAGCAGAGACATGTTTTGCAACCAGAATAATCTTCAGAGAGCATAAATGTATTATGTTTTGCAAATGTAAAGAAAAAATACAAATTCGGTAGTGTCCAATAAAAAAAAATGCTGTCATGAAACATGCAGCAAAAAAATGAAATTTTTTTAAAAAATCTAGAATTAGAGTTTTTTTTTTAATTTTCAAATTAGTCGTATCAAAATGCGTGCAAAATGTATATACAATCAATATGAGAAAAAATCTCTACACAGACATATTTCGATGAATTTTATATATGAAATTGCTTAAAAAATGCAGCTAAAGAGCAAAATGCTTTAAAAACAAAATTTCTCCCTCAATTTCTTGTGTAAAAATGCATATACAATCGAAAGTAGAACAATAAGTAATTTGGTTCTGAAACTTTCATTGTATAATGTTCAATCTGAACAATGAAAGAGCTTTGACAAAGAGATTATGTTGAAAAATAATAGATAATTGTATTTCCCCATCAGACTACAACAGAGTTGTTGATTTATGAATATGGGGCCTATTTGGTGGTTGAGGTAGTTTTGCATTTCTCAGTAAATTTCCGTTGGCGTTCAAGCCCAAGTAAAAGTATTTGAATAGAATACTGATTTTCAAGAAAGGTAGTTTTTTTTTGGGGGGGGGGTTGTTTTTTGGGGTTTTTTTGCGTGAAAGAATAATACCAACACCCATTCACCTTCTGATATGGCCTTCCTTATGCTACACAAAATTTAATCCAGTAAACAGCCATAGCACAAAGGTCTATAAACATTTTTATTTGTAGAAATATGTGTTACCGAAAGAGGGAGTCCCACCAGTAGAAAGAATCCTTTTTCAAAAAAGAACAAGAAGGGTGTTGCAGATTATGATTTATTTATTTATGACATATCTACAGGGAACTATCAATTAGTTGGCTGCAATGAATGCGTTCAATATTTGTTAAGTAGATTTCAATTTCTTTTTTCAATTTATCAAGGCAATTTTTTAATTTATGCAAAATCTAACAAAAGTTGATATTCATTTATTGTTAAATGGAAAATATTTAAGTTTCTAAGAATGTTGTTTTTTTTTTTGTTTGTTTGTTTTTTGTTGTTTTTGTTTTTTTATAGCAATGATGAATTTTGATTAAAGTACGACGTTAAAGTCAAACAGACTGCACCCCCAAACTGTAATGGTGTGCTTGCTGTTGTTTCTAAGAACGCTGTTAGGATTGCTGTCCTGTTGTCTCTAAGACATTCTTTTTCCCCAGAGATTCTTAGGGTAAAAATGTTTGCAATAACAGGTCATTAAAATAATTTTTATTTCTTTCTTTTTTTAATTTTGTGTATATGCAGGTATTGTTGAATTTAACAAGTTTCGAACTAAAAACGCTTTACAATATAAATCCATGAAAGAATAGATAGTTAATATAGTTGAATTGAGAGGGAGGGTGGGTACAAGTATTTTCAACTATTCCATCGATCATCATCAGATAAAAGCCTTAGAAAGATGTAAGTTACATCAGTATCAACTCTTCGTCTCAATTCAGGGTTTTCTATCTATGCATTGTAAAACCTTCGGTTCGAAATCAAGAAAGGTTGATTAAAAAAATAACCGACTTTCATTACGTGTTACGTTCAGCAATACCTTTTAGCCTACGTCTCGCTCTAGATAAGGTTAAGAAGGTGAAGGCGCTTAGTCTGACTTGGGACTTTCCGCGACTGAAGCGGCTGGCTGTGAGGGTGTGATCACAGAGGGCGAAGTCCACGAGGCATTGAAGAGGGTCGGCAGTGGCAAGACACCAAGATGTGATGGTCTGAATTCTACTTGAAGTTGTTGACAGGGGCCCGTCTCCGATTGGATCTCCAGGGGTGCGATCACATTGTTGAAAAAGGACAAGCATGTTGGACAGTATTTAGACGACTACAGGCCCATAACTCTACTAAACACAGAGTTAAAGATTTTGGCCAAGATACTGACGGAGCGTTTACAGTAAATTGCCGAGATTCTGTTGGGTCCGAAGCAGACTTGTGCTGTAAAGGGCCGAACAATTCAAAGCAAAATGCATCTGATCCACACGATAATAGATGGAGTAGATGACGACGATGAAACTGCGCTGGTCAATTTGGATAAGTCCAAGGCGTTCGACAGAGTTGACCATCAGTAAATGGCGGCTGTTCTGCAGGCTGCCGGATTCAAACCCGACTTTTGAAAGTGGATCAGCCTACTATATCGCTCCCCAGTGCGGTGGTACAGGTGAACGGGAAGCAGTCGAACGGTTTTGCGCTGTCACGGCCAGGTTTGTTTGCTGCCGTCCTAATACTTTGGCGTTGGAGCCTCTCCTGCGTCGGCTGAGGGACAAGGCGTACAGTCCGACCTTACACGGAATCGGTGTCCCTGGTGGTGCTCGAGTCACGGTTTCCACGTACACCGATGATGTGAGGTGGTGCAGAAGGCGTTTGACACGGGACCAAAATTAACTGTTACAAGTCTTCCATCTTGTTAGGTGCTTGGAAGGGCGTTGCTCTTTCAAGGCTCTTCAATTGGACTTGACGGTCCTGTCTCCATTCTTGGAGTGTAGTTCAAGCTGAAACTCCAGCTGGAGAAAAATTGGTCGGAGGTGCTAGCAAAGGTAAGAGCATCGGTCCAGGTTGGCTCCGAAGGTGGTTGTCCTTTAAGGGCCTTTTAAGGGTGAGGTGTGCTCCATGTACATCTTTCCGCTTATCCTTTACCGTATGTTGAGACCCTCTCTGCAAAAGCCGTTGGAAGGCGATCGAGTGCTTGCTCTTCTTCCTCGTGTGGATGGGGAGGCAAGCCAAAGCTCTGCAGATCTGTCTGTCCAGTATCCGTATCATGGGAGTGCCACACTAGGTGAGTCACCGACATGCCTTGAGATTGGTTTTCCTATGCGCGCGCTGACAGAAGATTCGTTGTCGGTGAGGAGTGTTCCTTATCATTTCTTTCCATTCCTTTCCGTGCCGGGTTTGTGCGCCGTCGTAGTTTAAATTATTAGGATCAAGGAGCACCAACCGCTCACACACACTTACCGCTAGAAAAATGATATTTGAACTAAACCAAATGGCCCTTTTAGGAATGATACTGGAAATAACACAGTATTGTTGATATTTTTTAATACTACTTAACAATTCTGCCTTGATAGTCTTTAAGATGAAAAATTTTGGTATGTGACAGGAGAATGAAGTTACCAAATCAGTTCCCTTGACCCTGTTACTAATCGCATATACAAATCGATTTGAAAGCCGACACCTGAAAGAAACGTGTTCTCATAAATACAAGGACCCATATTAGTTCTAATGATAGAGCAACAACTAGTTAAAGGTACAAAGTGTTCATCCAAAATCTGGCTGCAGCCACTGAACCACTTACTACACAAACACAGTTTGGGAATGGACGGCCCTTCAAGAGTAAGTTTTCTAAAAAAAAAAATGCTACAAGTATCACCAGTATTAGCGCACTAAGACTCCTCTCGTCCTCCTGTTTCGGCTTCTGATGCATCACTATAAGGACAAGTGGGAGTAACCGAAGCAGGATGTTGTCGGGCAGCCACGCGCATAACTAGCTAACATCACTTCCTCCTTTCGCCATATATTCCATCACGTTGCATGATAAATACTAGACGAGAAGCGTTGGTGAGCTGAAAAACTGTTCCCAAGCCCAGGAAGTTTTGTTGGGTTTTTTTTTGTTTGCAAACTGTCATTTTTTTAATTCTATTTATTTATTTTAGCCACGGGGAGCGAGATTGCAAAAAGAAAAAAGGCGCCAAGCAAATATAACGCCAAATCTCGGAAGGAAAAATACTTTTGCAATATCAAATGTGAATGTGTTGCAAGAATCCCACAAATAGGCCCAGTCATCTGACAAGAAAGAAGACGTTTATAAATTTCATGACGTGTACTATTACAGCTCCAGCATGAAACCTTTATTAGTGAACCTGTGTTGAGGTGAAAATCAATACAAATCGAGCTACATACGAGTGAGTTGTCATAATTGTGCCAGAAAAGTACAGTGTATATGTGTGTGTTTGTGCGTGTGTGTGTCCAAGTAACTCCTCAGCTCCCACTAGTCCGATCAATGATTCATAGCTCATACAAAAGCCCTAGAAAAGTTAGGCGCAGGGAACGATTTTCGTTGAGCTCAAATTCAGGGTTGCCATATTATGCGAGGTTAAAAAAATATATTAATATATTATACTAGCCATTATCGTTGCTTTCATGGTTCAAGGGGAGTAACTCTTATTTTCCTTTTGTTTCCAAAATTGCAGCTAGCTTAAAATTTTAAGCTACCTTAACAGCCGCCCTATCGGGCGGCATTTAAGCTAGCCCCAGTGGAGGACTCTTGGTTTGGCCATCATCCCAACAGCTAGGGAGGAGTAGATGCAATAGGCATCAATAAACTACAGAAGAACTCAAAATTGATTGCTGTATTTAAGTATTGAATTAATGTTCAACGATAATTCTTCTGCTGCCGCTTAATTTAAAGATGATTTGATGTACGTAGATCGTTATTTTCCGTACAAACAATTATTTTTTATTTCATGGGTGACAGAACAGGGGACAAATTATAAGATAAAATTAATATACTGCACAGGGGTGAAAATAGAAATTAGAATTAGTTATATATTCAACATTTGAAGAGTTAGAGAAACATAAAAGCTAATTAAGTAAAACCTATATGAATAAATGCGAAATTGGAGCTCAATTCTTCCACGAATTCTGAGATTAAAAAGCCCGAGCTCTACTTTATAGTAATTTGTATTTACTTAACCCCCCACGAGGTCAGATTATGACACAAGGTCGGTTTAATGTGAACCGTTTCTTATCTTTTGCAATGAAGTACAAGGTGAACAAAGAATTGAGGAAATTCTAGGCTGAAGGGATTATAGAAAACGTGAGATTTTCAGAATGGGCTGTACTGGCGATCCCGATACTAAAACTAAATGACTCAGTCTACTTATGTGACGAGAATTAATTCACAGTAAATCAAGTAAACTAGAAAAATACACTGTTCTTGTGACTGACGAATTATTCTCATCTTTGTTCGGTGGGCAAAAGCTACCAAATTAGATTGAAGCCATTTTATCTACAAGTACTACTTGATTCTGAACCAAAACCCGTTCACGAGGATCAACTCACATCATGGATCACTGTAATCGATTACTGTTCGGGGTTTCAAGTGCGCAAACAATATTCGAGCGAATAACGCAGCGTATTGTCCAAGGTATTCTGTATGTGCATGTAGCTATGTACCCAGAGGATGTCATTTTGGTCGGTCGGAATAATGCGAAGCACATAGAAATCATCAGGCAAGACCGAATACAAAAAGTTGGATTACGGTTTAAACTGAACAAATGTAAATTTATGCAGCCAGAGGCGATTTATCTTGGATGCAGAGTGGCTGTAAAAGGGTTAAAACTCATACCTCATACCTAAAAATGTTAAAGTTATGAAACAAGCTCCAGCTCCAAAAAAGGTTACAGAACTCAAAGAATTTCTAAGCTTCAAATGGAACTCGGACATATGATCCATCGCGAAAGACGATGAAAAATAGTTGGCTCTTTGTACCGTTCCAGAAAGTATCTAATTCTTTCTATCATGTTCTATCTCTCTAAGAGTCAGCTCAGACCCAAAATATAGTATTGCTACAACATTTGGGTCGGAGCTACCTCATCCTCACTTTCCAGTCTCGATCTAGTTTAAAAATCCGACAGACGAAATGTTTCTAGCCTCAAGCTACTCTACCGCTATTTTCATGGCAGATGTTCGAGTGAACTACATTCCAGCAGTCCAGACCTTCACAGCTAGGACTCGCCATGTCATGTACACTGAGTCGAGTCATTCTCGCCCCTTCTTATTCCATTAGTAAGGAGGAAGTTCTACTCAGCTTCTTCCCTAGAACTGCTGCAATATGGAACACGTCGGGATGCTTCCCTAATCACTTCAATCTTAACCAAGTCAAGTATCAAACGTTATCTATTCTACATATCTTCATAATCGCAAACCCTTGCTACCTCTCTATATGCCTTTATAACATACTCGTTCAGTAACCCTCTACATTGAGTAGCATTTAAGTCTTTATGAACAAAATAAAAAATAGTTCATACCAAATCTGGTTTCAGCCACTGAACAACTTACCGCACAAACATATTTTGGCAATGGAAGACCCTTCAAGAAAATGCTACAAGTATCACCAATATGAGTACACTACGACCCCTCTCGTCCACCCGTTTCAGCTTGTGATGTATCACTATAAAGACAAGAGGTGGATAGACAGCGTGTCAAAAAGCCTAAATATAACAAAAAGAAACTACCCCAAAATTGACAAAGAAGTTTTGGAAATGACAAAGTTTTGTTGCGATTATTCGGAAATAAATAGAGTTTTTCACAAATAGTATCTGTACAAGAACAAAGGTCAGCATATGAGTATCATCGGATTTCCCCACCTAGTTCACCAAGAAACTTCGTCTAACGCCAACTACGTTGAATAAGGCAGTATATAACGAAAGGATATAAACTTTCTTTTTCACTCTTCAACCGCAATACGAGAAAAATATCACAGTTCAACAAATAAGTCAACAACGCTACAAACTGATGTCTCTAATTCCCAGCAGACATGCATCTGAATCAGAAGATATGTCATCGGCTGAATCGTATAATTTCTGATCATATTTCTAAGAGGAAGGAGAAACAATTATAACAGAACAAAATCATGCGCAACATGCCCGTAGGCGAGAGTTCAAAATGAAAGAAGAATTAGACTCCAAAATTAAGTATGCTATACATTAAATTGATTCACTTCTATTCGAACTGTTGATGTTATTATGGACACAAACAACGTTTCGACCAAGTACTCACGGCCATCTTCAGGTATCTTGTTATTTGGCTGATATGGGATATCTGTTGATTATTATGGTAATTTGTCTCTGTGATACCAATTCTTGTTTTCTGAACCAGTGTATATTGTTTCACTACTTCCAGGGATTGAATTCACGATCACTAGCTGAGAGCAATACATGTTTAATCAACTCCTATATTCAACTACATCAGCGTCCGTAAGTGGTATATTTTTGGAGATAGCGGGTTCGT
Source organism: Acanthosepion lycidas (assembly GCA_963932145.1). NCBI lineage: Eukaryota > Metazoa > Mollusca > Cephalopoda > Sepiida > Sepiidae > Acanthosepion > Acanthosepion lycidas. The sequence goes on from OZ010615.1 coordinate 53,363,574, forward strand.
ACCGCTTTTTATAATTTTGTATTTGATTTTTGAGATGAGGAATTGTCAATATATTTCAATTTATTCGAACTATTGTTGTCATCTTGCTTATTATAAAGACCATATGAAGACCGAATGACATGCCACAAAATATACAGATTTTGTGTTGCTACTAATACCTACGAATATGATCCATTTTTGGTGAAGGCTGCTTAATATCAGGCTGAATTACCTGCTTTGGATTTAATTGTATTAAAAACTTGGATATGAGATTTTGTCCTCCAGCAGGAATATCCGCTAAAATTGAGATTTATAAAGCAAATTTGCTATCCTGTTTATGAGCTGGTTTACGAAGGAAATAATATCTCAAACCTTTTGTGGCATTTCCAAAAATAATTGGCCTAGTAGTCTTAGCATCGTGCTATATACCATTTCCACAGATGGACATATGACGTCGGTTTGTATTGTTGTGCTCAATCCCAGAAGGACTATGGACAAGTCTTCCAACCAATAAATGTCTCGACCTTAAAGCTGATTTCAAATTACGGCTAAATCTTTCCACCATGCCATTCGCTTCCAGATGATATAGTATGAACCTGTTGCAGCCTAAAATGCTTATTACTTGTCGAAATAAGTTGAACTGAAACTGGTGACTTCTGTCAATGGTGATTAAAACAGAGGCTCCAAAACAAAAAACCTAACCACCGATAAAACTATCTGACATGGGAAATACCTCGCACCAACGTGTGAAGTGATCGACACACGTCATCAGATAGTTGTATTCCTCGTATGGGAAGGAAAAAGTCCAATAATATCGATGTGTACATAGTATAGCACTCATCCGGATTTGGGAAGCAACCAGTAGGTGTAAGGATGTCGTTTGTTGGCACTGTACGAAAGATTACATACACGAATGGATGTCAGATTTCATGGATTGTCAGAAAAATCGGTTTGTAATCAATTGGATATATATATATATATATATATATATATATATATATATATTCGCATACAGATAGTATTGTGCAACGTGGGAAGATGTTCTCAAGGATTCGAGAACGGAGGGGCAAAGACGACCAGTGCTGGTGCCCCACGCGATTCCAATGTTTCTTTAGGAACAGGAATGTTCGTCGCAAAATTGAATTCTTCTCAAGAGGTTTTGGCAGGTATTGGTCGTTTTTCTGTGGACAAATGTCCGATATTCCGTGCCCGTCTATAACAAAAACAAAACATTGATATCCAGGTGCAATAGTTCAATTGCCTAATCTTTTTAAGTGAGTGAATAAGCCTTTATCACATTGTTTATGGTCCGTTATGGTATGAGAAAATTCAGCAAAAGCTGACAGAATCTCTTATCCAAATATCTTGATTCCGTTCTTGATAATTTTCAAGAAAAAGATATTGGCGGAGAATGGCTATCAGTGTTGTGAAAAAAGGCCAGTACCGATAGAGGCATCCACTGCTAAACATTTGCTCGGGACAATGTGCGATAATTTGGTGGAATGGAATTTTTGAAAAGATTCTAAATAAAATAGAACATAAAAGGACTATGTCACAGTCAGTTTTATATCAGTTGAAATATTTGTAAAAAAAAAAATGTGTGGACACATTCAGATGGGTTTTATTATTTAATGCCAAAATCTAAATATTTTGAATACATTTTTTTTGTGGCTTCAACTACAAATATGCATTGTTGGTATTTTTACTGTAAAAATGATAATGATAATATGATAATATTTTGTTTTTGTTTGGGGATTCATTATTTTCCCATAGCTGGGACCCTAACAGAGCGGACCTGGGAATAGCAATAATTAAAAGGTGGTGAAAACCGACACCAGGTAAGGGTGAAATGTCTACTGAACTCTGATATGATGTGCTAAGACGCCTTCGGATTTCCAAAACACGCATTTAATAAGATTAATAACGGCACCAAATTTATCCAATACCTACAAAAATAAACTGAACAAGATGTCTATACTCTTCTCCATGGAGGAACTAACTATAAGAACATCGTCCACGTAAGCAAAAACAAAATGCAAACCATGCAAAATGTGGTCAATGAATGGCTATGGCAAAGGCTATGATGAATTTCTCAGATCGAATGGCACACGTAGAAACTCAAGTATCACAAACAGTGTCGTGATAGCAATATTAGGGATGTGATGCGGCTTTATGAGGATTTCATGAAATCCAATTTTGACAAAAACCGTTGTGTCACCTTGCGCAATAACAGCAATATAACATTCATTATAGCTGGCACACCGGTTCGCCCTCAATTGCCAGCTTTGTCATTTCTATGATTCGTCTGCTAAAAAAGAGCACCGCAGTTCACGGAAAAGAGGTAAGATCGCTAAAAAAAAAAAAAAAGAGCATAGCATGAGGGAAAAAAACACTAAACTTGACGAAAACAAAATTTTATCGTCAAGTTTGTTATTATTATTTTAATTATTTTTTTAAATTTTTTCCTTCTTTTTAGAACAGTCAAACTTTTGATTTAAAAAACCTTGTTTCTCTTTGTCAGCGGAAGTACTAAATAACTATAGCAAATTTTAGCGCTATTTTTATGACAGACATTAATTTGGAAAATCTTGCAAAAGTAAAAATAACTGTCGGATTTTAATGAAACGTTCAGAAACTATTCACAAATGATGGAAGTTATTATAAATATGTTTTCTTTTTAAAAGTCATGGCAAAAAAATTTTTTTTTATATTTATAACCCCCCCCCTCCCCGACACATAACTAATTTTATGAAAACTTTAGAAGTTCAATACTGTACAATTTAAATTAGGTAAAAGCACAAGGCTTTGAAGAAAGTAAATCATTTTTTTTTTATCGCACCCCACTACCCGAAAATCAGCTCTGAATTGTAACATAAAACTCAATAAAAGAAAGATATTACTTAATTTCAAATGCTTTTAGTTGTATATTATTGTCTGAAAGCAAAAACTTTTTCGATAAAAAATGAATTTTTAAAACAATTTATTTGTTATTTCTTAAAATATTTTTACATTAAAGTTGTAAATATTTTAAAATTAATAAAAATGACGTACAGTTTATTCAATGGTGTTATTAAGTAAATCTATCTTTACGGATTATAAATTGTAAAGATTATTAAAATCAGCAAAACCCTAGTATAAAATTTAATGTTACATGGTTTTTGTGTCCATAAAACGGCTGTAATTCAAATGTATGGAAGACAAGAAGCAGCATGAATACAATAAAACATCAAGTTATTTGACTTACTATATAAGACTTGTTCCCCGCTGTCTGCGGCCCTTATTTTTGCAAATTGTTCGTGCGAAACACATGTGGAGAAGTTAATTTGATTTTTCAATTTCAACTGAGAAGGTTACCTACAAGTATTAGGTACCTATTTTATTAAATTTATCTAGTTTTATTTTTATATTATCTCAGTTATGACATAAAATTATAGTATTTAATGTACATTTCTGATAAATAAGAAAGGTACCTATTGAAATTATTTAGATAGGTACCTTTCTTATGAAATTTTATCTTAATCTCAACAGTCTTATGTTAATTTTTTTATAATATATTTTTCCATAAAGCATCGTAACCATAAAAGTGAAAGCTAAGTACAAAAAAAAATTAGAGCGCTGAAAGTGTTCCTTAAAAATAACGAGGTAAGTAAGTTAGTTCACTTAAAACGAAATAATTATGTCACTTCTGTCCTTCCGTACGATAACTTACCCTCACGTTAGATGTTAATACGTGATGAAATCATCACTCGTCACTTGTCAATCGTCAGCATTATTATGACCTTATTTTCTTATTTTAAACTACATTTTTTCGGTGCAGAAAGTAAGTAATGTGTGTTTAAAATATATTAAATAAACTTTATAATTTCTAATTTTCTTAAAATAAATTTTGAAAACGTATAATTGATTTTTGAAAGATTTTTAAGAGGAGAATTTCACTTTTGATTACAAAATTGAAAAAAAACTGTTGACATGATCGATTTTGTGTCAGTTTTTCTGACTCAAAAAAACAAGATTTTTAACGAAAATTTTGGACATGTAAAAAAAAAAAATGTAAAAAAATAATCAAAAATACTTTGATCTTTCTTCTTAATAATAACATAAGCATTTCGGAAAAAAAATATTTTCATCAAGTTTAAGGCCCTTTTTAGTTACGCTATGCTCTTTTTTTAGCGATCTCATGAAAGTCCTTATAACATTATATTTTTTAATGCATGTTGGTGCCTCTCTCTATCGTTCTACCATAAAGAAGCTTCTGTTTCTAACCAGACTTTTAAAAAATATGCTCCTCTGGCCTTTTTTTTTATCAAATCATCCTATCCTGCCTCTAACTTTTATTGATTGTCCAGCAATTTGTCTATTGTGTTTGGTTCAGTATTCTGAACTTCAGATACTGATAACATCCAAGTGGACATTAAGTCAGCCACATTATCAACTGCCTCAAACAAACTCTCATCTAGAGTCTCTTCCTGTTAGGCAGCTAAGCTGACTAGAAACTCCACTGAGGAAATCTATGACAGACAAAGCTTTTCTCTCTACTGTTAAGAGCTAGATATTGTAGTCTACATAATAATTGTGAGTTTACACCAGCTCAGAAAAGGAGAGAAAAGTTAATTCAACAAACTACTAACCTTTTACTTTTTTTAGAACTAATGTTCATTCTATATAGGACCTAAGGACCACTCAAGATAGAAGGTAACTCAAAGCTATTGTAGTGTGAACAGTAAAAGCTGTTGTGGATATGTGGGAAAGACATGTGGGATATGCCTAGAGTTGAAAAGGTTAAGGTTGTAGTGGTTGGGAAAGCATCCTCCTGGGATTCTGTTCCATCAAGCAACAGTTTTTGTGGAGAAGCTATTCAAGTGGAACTTGCTTCTTACTGAAGGAACACAAGGGTGATTATGGTGGTTTTCTTCAATGCATGAAACGTGGTGAGTCTTAGCTGGGAAGGTTAGAGCTGGGGGAACTAAGGGATGTAATGCATCTGAACATTATCCAATGAAATAGTAGTAGAGTAGTGAGAGGCTTGCAAAGTTTTATTTGTGAGAAAGGAGTTGTAAGGTGGAAAATTCATCAACCACAAAGCCGTGTAATTGCTTTTGAGCTCTATCATGACTGGGTAGTGCCAACTCAGATATGGCAGCAGTATTTCATGTAAAGGAGGAGGAGTCATGCACTTACTGGAGTGGTGCAGGAAACTGAATATTTTTCCAGCATCTTTAGTAATGGATTGCATATACAAGTTCCATTTGAAGTGAGCTTAAGTTTCAATAGGTGTTCAAGGCCGTGGGGGGATCTTTGAGAGAATACCTGCTATTGTGATAAGCAGAAATTCAGGCAGGGGCTGCTTGTAATGACATTACAAGTATGGTTTTTGAGATATTAAATGTGACCAGCCAGTTTTTCACCCACTGATTTGTTAGATCAGCTGCCAGGCTCTTGTCATCTAGATTTTGGGACGTGCTCCTATATACCATGATATCATCTGCATAGATATTCACAAGTGATCAGAGTATATTCTTAGGCAGATTATTAATATAAAGCAGGAAGAAGGTTGGACTGAGAAGTGAGTCTTGAGGAATGTTAGCATTAATCTTGTAAGCATTGGCTATTAACAACTACCTACTTGGACCTACCTGATAGAAAGGACTTGATAATTGTGACTGAGAAAGTGATTAACAGAATGTTTCTTTGATAGTCTTGTAATGACATTAGGATACCAGTTTGGTATAAGAGTCCAGTTACAGTACCATCTTGTTTGTTGAATTGTTGGATGGAGATGTATAAGTTCTAGTAGAGATATTATTATGGTTTGCATGGGTTTATTTTGAATAATGAATAGTCTAGAGTGTTGTATGTGGTACATGATTTGCCTGATGATTAAAGAACTTCCCCAGAGAGGAAATGAGACACATCTTGCCATTATAGCATCCTGTGACTGAAGAGAGAAAGAAGAGGGAGAGAGATTTTGCCCTTTCCTTTTATATTACTGAGTTGGTCTTAGGAGAAGTCCCCTGGCAGACAAGATAATCTCATATTATCTACAAATTTCATAACTAATAGATTTGAAAGAAATTTAGCTAATCTCACCATAAAAATAATTAAAGATTTAATCTACTTAAAACAGAGAGCCAACATCAAAAGAAAGAGTTTACAAAATAGAATATAAACAATGCCCCCCAAAATACACTAGCTAAACATCCCAAGACTTAAAGAAAAAAATTATTCTCATGAGAGAGATTTAAAATTAAGCAACACATTCAATGCACTTGTGTGCCACCAGAACTTTCTTGATCACAATTTTGACCTGGAAAACACTTTTTTAATCAAATTAATATAATTTATTCAAAGATGCATTAAAAATGTCATTATCTATGAGTCCTCTATGATTAATAATATATGCCTGGGGGATTTTAGTTTATCCCCTCTTTTTCCTAAGTTAATATGGAAATAATATGGGATATTTTTTAAAAATCCTTCAGGATGTAAGTAGTTATAGCTCTTCACGGATTCTGTTCCTTATTATTTGTAAATTACCATATCTTAGGAAAGGTTAGGTTTCCCATTGTCTTCTTCACAGTTTGAAATTCAATATTATCTTTCACACTGACTGTTTGCTGCCTAAAGAAAAAGAAATGGGGAGGAAGAAAATGGATTCATGCCTTTCCCAAGAGTAAACACAGTGAATACTAGGGCAAAAATTGAACTTGGCTTGCTGTCCCCACTTTCTGTGCCAATAGCCATTATACGACTAGCATTTAAAATAAACATTGAAAAATAGTTGAAATTAGTTAAAATTTAATTTCTATATATAGTAAAGTAAAATATCAAACTCCCTTTTGTCTTGTTAATGTAGATTTGATTCTTGTAAAAAAAAAGTTGCTTTCCAAAATGTCTTTTATTTTTCTATTTCATTGGATTCTCATCCAACTTACTCACACACACTTACACACACATGCATATATATATTTGTGTGTGCATCCATGTATGTGTCTTTATCTATTTGTGTGTGTGTCTGACAGAATTTTTTTTATCATGATTTTCTTTCATACATCATAAGAGGAATTTACCAAATAATTTACTACTTGACACAATCTCTATGCACATTGTCAGAACAGAAGCAGTATGGACAGAATTCTCTAGATGATCTGTTTCTTTTGATTGTGTATATTCTTTTATATATTTATCCCCTGCATCTTGGATATTTCATGTGGTGGCATTTGTCCATTGTACCCTGTATTTTTCTTTATCCCATGACAGGCTCGTTCTTTCCATCATAGTTACTATTTTTCTGCACTAGACAATCTATGACCTTTCCCTGTTCTTTTCAGAATAATATTCTGTCATTTATCATTGTAAGAATTTGAACAAACCATTTAAGCTGCTGATCTTATTAGAAGCCATTAACTATAGCAGAAATTTCTATCATTCACAGTTAATGTGTAAAATGACTTGAGCTTCAAGTTGATCTTCTTTCCTGTTTCACTTTGGTCATCTTCTTTTGCTAATGGATATTATGGACTTTTCTTTGTTTATTTTGTTTCACAAATCCTGACCTTTGTTTTCAAATACTTCCACTTTAAAATGAAACTGAATTGGCTAAAAGCATTTCTTGCTTTTAATCTGGTTGCTATATCTTTCTTCTTTGTGGTTCAAAGTTTTCCAAGGTCTATGAAATCTTGGATATATTCTAGAACCTCATCTTTCATGGTAATTGGTGGTGTTGCTGTGCTGTTAATGCATATCACTAATCTTATATCAGAATATCTATTGATCTCTTTGTTTTGTATAATTTCTTATAGAATCCAACTTAATTTTAATATAAGTGTATTTAGATGATATGACTCTAAGGTCATTAGCAAAATCAAATTTCTTTAGATGAGCATAATCCGCTGGATCTCATGCAGATGAACAGAAGTTGATTTAGCTGGCATATGATCCAACAACAGCAATCAAGACAAGAAGATGTATGGGATCCTGCCTTGCCTTACTCCATATTATCAAGAAATTCTCACAATAAATACAGTTCAACTTCCATCCTAAATATTACTCTTTAACATTACAAAAATGTCATCTACATATACTTATCCTTTGTTGAAACATGTTTGTTTCTAACATCAACAATTTTGTCAATCCTTTTGAGGAAAATCTTGGAGAACATTTTCCTGCCAATTGAAGGGAGTATTATGCTTTGCTAGTGAGTATTTCTATAATTTCTCTGGTTGTGGGTGGAAAGAAAATGTTCCAATCATCTTGGATAACTTCATATTCATATATCTCATCACCTTGAAAACCAGATTGATATCAGCTTTCAAAAGTTTCATTTCGATGGTACCACCCAATATTTTACTTCTTTTTTTTTTTTATCTCTGACTTATTGTTTTTGTCTCTCACTTACTTTTTAATAAATTTTTTCCTCTTATTTTTATTTTTTATTTATTTTTTTATATTATTTTTTCTTTTTTTTTTTTACTTACTTTTTTTCCAATAAGAGTAGATATGTTCACTTATTGCCCAGACCACATTTCTTCTTCATCTTTTGAACAGGAATAGCATTTAAAACAGGAATACTGTTTAAAATTGGGTTTCTGGTTCCTTCTAAAGACTTCTCATTCCCTTACACTTCCAATAATCCTTTGCATCTTAATGGTATTATCACCTTGATAAAGATGAAATAATTAAAAAATGAAGATATTTAGTACTTTTATTATTCATCATAATTTTGATTGCAGAGTTAACTTCTGCATATGTATCATGAAATAATCAACTAATTCATCAAACACTAATTAGATTAGTATCCTGTCAAAGTTTTTTGTACATCTAGTACTTTGGTCCATCTCACTTAGTTCTCTTGCATGCTACAGCCTTTCATTCTTGTTTGCCAATCTTTCTACATAATTTTTCTTGACTTTACAGACCCTGCATACTTTTTTCTAGTCTTATACTCTTCCTTCCTTTGTATACACAGTTGTGGTGAGCTTCTTTTCTTTCACTGTTTTTTTCCTTCTTTAACATTACATTGGTTGCCATCAGGCTGTGGTCACTACTGAATGGTAAACTATATCACTGAACAGAGATTTTCACTAATTTTGAGTGCATATATATATATATATACTCATAGACTTCAGAGTTAATCCATAATATTTACTACTAAAGCACATTAATTTGTCTTTATTGTTGTCATTAGTGGATAAAGCATTTGTTGGGGTAGAAAATGAGAGTTAATTGCCACTATAATCACTAAACTCTTTTCTTGCTTGAGAGCGATTATAGCATCCAAAGTATTGAATCTGTCATGCCAAAAAACAGAAACATTAAGTGATAAAAGTGACTATCATCAGAAACTGAAGACAACTTGATAATTTTATTTTCTTTCCCATTGTAAAGTTGCCTCCCTGCGTCTTCCTTATAAATACTTTCATGGTAATTATTCAGATGAGCTCTTTGTTATGGTACCTAGACATTATGAATGTAAGCACAGTACTAGACTGGCAGTGAGATCTCATCAATTTACAGTTGAGTTGGCTAAATGTAACTGTAAGTTCTATGATAACAGATTTTCTTGCACTTCTCGCTTTTGAAACTTTCTTTTGGCTCCATGCTTTCCAACCAATTTTAATCTCATGCTATCATGTGGCTTCACTAATTTACACTAGGCCTTTCTCCTGACACCAACTGTGACCTTGGTCAACCAACCCAATCTGTCAACTCCAGTCTTACCAACAACACCCTTACACCTAATCACTTCCCTTACTAATGGCAACTAAAGAACCACATATCAACAATTTTGCCACCTTTTCACACAACTATGTATATATTCTGAAATTTTGTTAATACATGCTGTTGAAATTTTAATCCTTGTTTGATTTTTCCTTTGCAATCACAGATTTGTTATAACAAACTGATAATATAAAACAATGCAGCAATGAAAGTTGATTGTGAAAGAGAATCATGTTGAGTCCCTTCTCATGACCCCACTCTCAGCTGTATCAAACCTATTTATCTGCTATAATTTGAGGATCTGTAGAATGTAGATATTCTATGAGAAAGACAATAATGAAGTAAGAACAGTTATCACAGCTTATTGTGGCTTTGAAAGAAACATTTAACATGCTACTAGTATTACTTCTGTTATGTCAAGGTTACTTCTATTTGTAAAATAATGTTTCTATTTATTCACTAAGACAAAGTTCACTGCTCTCACTATGTCTTCTGCTTAGTGTAATTTTTTGTATCTTCTAACTAAATGGAAAAACCCAGGATATATAAATATAGCTAGCTATATATTTCTGAAATGAAACAATTTATATTTATTATATATATGTGTGTGTGTGTGTGCATCTATCATGTTCATAAAAATGTCGGCTTAAAAATAAAATCCATTAATTCTTTTGAAATTGCTTTGTTTATGTTTCTGATATGAAATTTCCAAGAATAACTAAAGGAGAAAGTGTGCCTCTTCCCTAAAAGAGTATAAAGAACCTTGCTGGGCTGTAATGCTCTCTGTAGCCGAGTAGTCTAAAGCATACAAGATCAAATGGTGGTTTCTACTACACAAGGAGACACAGGTTCAAGCCCTGCTGAAGAGCACATTTTCTTTGTTAAGTTTTCTCAAGTGTGCAGGCTGATAGATATAATATACACTGTTTAAAATAAAAAAAAACATGGCATTTATTTCACACACAAGTATCTATTAAGAATAATGTTTGAAGTAATAAAATATATATATATGTATGTATGATAAAAATATACATTTAAGGCATGCTATATTTATCGGTATAAGTACTTAGTATCAGATATATATATATATATATATATATATATATATAAATGATGGTACTCACTTGGAAAAACCTCAGATAGTTTGACTTGTAGTAGAACAAGGAATAAAAAAAAGAAAGAACCAAGAACATTAAACTAAGCCGAAAACAATCATCCAGTGTTCAAGCTCAAAGTCCAAAGAAAAAAACCTCCAAAATGCGTAAAAGGCAACTACATAAATTGCTCAATACACAAAGTAGAACAAAACCTAAGATAATCCTAAGGAGCCGGCAAACCGACTTAGGTTTCACCTAAACAGGTGAAACCTAAGTAGGTTTGCCTGGCTCCTTAGGATTATCTTATATATATATATATAGAGAGAGAGATAGAGATAGATATATATATCAGGTATATTTATGCAGCAAAGTATTCAGTCAAATGATTAAATACAACTGACAAGGTCTGTGTTTCATTTTTATTGTATTTTACCAATTTGAATTTTTTTAAAATTGTAGATAAGTTGTTCAAAGTTCATGTTTGTTTTGTTCAAGTACTTTTGATCTTCTCAGTCATTTTTAAAAACCAATGTGTGCTGTTTGTGTGAGAGAAAAGGTTCTGTTGACAGAATTCTGCTATTCTTTAGAAAGGTGAATGTTTGAAATAATCTGTAATGAAATCATCAACAATGCTTAATGGGAGTGAGGTTGCTCAAAAAAGGATATATTTATATAAAAATATATATAAAATACTTAATAAACACTTCAAGATATTTTCTCCTTTGGTGAAAGATATTTTATTTAATTTAGGTTGTTTATTGTGTATAATATTTTCAAATATTTATAAAACACAATAGAATTGTCCATTTATATTTCTGAGATGAGGTATTGTAATTATTTACACAATTCCATTGTTTGGACTGTTGTCCACAGTTTTGTTGCCATAGTCGCAACATTTTGTCCATTGTCCTTTTCAGGTGATTGGAATTTTGAACTGAACCCTTTATTTTATCCACTGGGGTAGATTGTTCTAGTTCCACATCCCATGCCTATTGATTTAAAGGAAAATAACTGATACTGAGATATCCAGAAAATGCATGGCATGTAGAACTAGAACAATCTGTTAGGGCTTACCCGACACTCAATAACATTAACTATGAACATGGCCAGAATTTGCTGACTGTGTTTGGAAAATAAAACATTCCTATAACTTTAAACACATACATAAAAAAAAACACATATTTAGTTAAAAATAAAAATCATCCTTGATAATGGCAAAAAGAATATCCAAAAGCATTCAGATATGCAGAACATTTGGACAGTTTTTGTGTCCAGAAAAGAAAACACTTGCACAAACACAAGAAAAATTAGATAAAAAGCTCAGTGACAGTACCTTGTCAGTTGTCTTTAACAAAACATGTATAAAATATAGGTTACTGTCTAAATACACAATAGAACCTACATTCAAAACCATCACTTGATAAGACACCAGAAGTATTGAAACAAAATGGCTATTTTTGGAGTGATTTTATAACATATTTATGTTATAATTTTCAAATAAATAATTATATTTGCTCTACTGTGTATTGAGCACTCTTTTAAGAATAGTATTTGTTGGTTATTGGAATTTATTCCATATACACCAATCCTATACTTGTATATAGATATATAGATATATATAGATATAGATATGAATGTGTATATTTTAAGCAATTAATGGATTTTTTTAATCCAACATTATTTTTCATTACTATAGACATTACATTTATATATATATATATATATATATATATATATATATATATATATATATATATATATATATATGTTCAAGTAGTCATCTCTGCTTTTTAAAAAGTGAAATTTAGGTCTAAAAGTGAATTTTAGGCCTAGAGAGCAAAAATTAGTAAAACTTTTAATCTCAAGGGAAAAAGGGAATTCATTTTCTGATTGTCTTATCTCTTCATGAAATGGGCAATCATGGCTCTCAACAACTTCCTGTCTTTTCTAGTGCTTAGTAAATTTTACTTTTTCCTATCTCTCCTAATTTCAGTTTTGGCAACTATTTACACAAATTTGTTATGTAAGTTATTCACTGTTTTCCTCCATATCTCTTGCCTTCAATATATCCTGTAAGTGTCAAATTTTCCAACACCTCCTTCTTCATTATGTATCCAAGAAATGTCAACTGTTTCTTTCTGCTGCTAAGTATAAATGTTCTTTTATTACAATTTTCTCTAAAACTCTCTTGTTGCTCACATGTTCAATCAATGGTATTCTCAGTATCATTCAGTAGAACTATATTTCTATTGTCTCTCTTTATCTGTGATGACATTGTTCAACATTCAATGCCATATAGAGGGAATGATATTACGTAACAGTTAACTTCTTACAAAACAGCAAAGTACACTTTTCTGTTTCTAACAATATTTTCCTGTTTCTTAAGACTCTGCTTAGTTTTTGGAAGGCATCTCTCACTATTCCAATACATCTTTGGATTTCAGTGTCACATTTTTCGTCCTCTGTTAAAACCTTTTCTATATATTTAAATTTTTGTTCTTACTTGATTTTGGTATCCCCCTTTTGTAATTTGCATGTTGGGCTATCCCTTCTGCTGACATTCTATCTTCTTACAATTGTTGTTTAGTCCTTTCTTCACACTTTCCTTGGCTACATTTAATAAGAGTTTCTGTAGTTTCATTTCTATTTCTGCTATCAATCCTGTGTCATCTGCATATCTTATGTTGCTAAGATTGTGTCGGCCAATAATGAATCCTGGTAGGATGTCTAATTCTCTCAAGACAAGTTCATTTCCTGTTGGGAAGTACATTTTCTTATGTCAGACTTGATCTCTAGGCCAGTAGACATTAATTTCACAATTTAAAAAAACAGCAATGTCTTATCAAAAAATTATACCCACTAAATATAATGTTTATAGGAATAAGAATATATATACACTAAAGGCCAGAAGTTTGGGAACAGTATGAATTTTGAAGAATTGAAATTGAAGATTGTGTTCCTTATTCAAAACTTACTTTCTCTTCCTGAAGGCTTTCATCACAACAACAACAATAATAATAATAATCATAATAATGATGATGATAATAATGATGATGATAATAATAATAATAAGGAAATTAATCCATTAATACATAAAGTCACCTTAAAATTTTAGCTCTCCTGAGATTACCATTAACGTGACTGGCTAATGGTGATCTGAATGGCAAATGGCTGGCAGATTTTAAATTTTTAGGTAAACCACTCTAAAAAAATAGATGCCCTGCACTAATGGGTTAAATAGTTTCAGCATCCTAGCTTAGGAGTTAATTAAACAAAAGTAAGTATGAAACTTATTAATTATTAAATACCAGATGAGAGATTGCCTGGAAAATGTATCAGCTCTCATTATTTTAAACTACAGGAAACTGTATTCAATTTTTATTTGTTTTACCATATAAACAATCAGTTTATTAATAGTTGTCTCTTTCTGTTAAAGTAATCAAGTTGCAGTTTAACAAATTGCTTACTTTCTTCTTCAAATCTTAATTTTGGGTATTATAACTGAACTTTAATGGTGGAAAGGGATGGTGTATATATATTTGTGTGTGTGTATGTATATATATGTACATATATGTATATATAGATATATGTATGTGTATATGTGAGTGTGCATGCATATATATGTATATATATATGTGTGTGTGTATGTGTGTATGTTAAATCCCCCACCACTTAATAATATAATCCAGGCCAACACTATCTTTCCAAGGAACTTGATATAGGACTCAGTGTTGAGTCTGAGGCCATGTGTGAATATGAATGGAGGCACAACATCATCATCACTAATAATCATTCCAAAGACCTTCATAATCACCATTAGACTCCTTCAACTCTTCCTGAATCCTCTGCACTGTCCTCAGATTGACACCCAAGTACTCTGAAATGTTAGTATTTGAGATTCTGATGTGAATGCCAAGCAGTACAGTTTGCTGTTTCCAAATTTCTGGTGAATTGTGTCATGATGTTCTTTTTCTCAGAGATGGCACCCAACTGGGTCAGTTGGGTGCCATCTCTGAGAAAAAGAACATCATGACACAATTCATACTATACAAAATTAAGAAACAAACAACACACATGCATAAAATTAAAAATATAAACTAGTGACAATTTATCCATTACATCTTCTATAGACGTCTTCCAACCACCCATCATGAATAATCAAACAGATACCAAGAATCAATTAACTGCAGGATTTTTGACAGCCCTAAAAGATAGTGAATTGTTGGTAATACTCACATACCAATCACACAACATAAAAAAGCCAACAGCAAAAGAAACATCATCTGGTTCAACCTATTGTTGAAATAAATTTTGGAAAAATATTCATTAAACTCATACACAAACACTTCCCCACATCAAGCACTCTACACAAGATATTCAACAAAAACACAGTAAAAATCAGCTACAGTTGCAGAATGAATGTCCCTTAAACGACAATTGCTTGCAGAACAATGTAATATAACAAGCCACTGCAAAATCAATAGATAATAAGAAAAAATATATACATAGGAGTAACTGAAGGACCTTTGAAACAAAGAAACTATGCTCACAAAACATCCTTTACAAACAGTAAATATGCAAACAGCACAATGCTTTCTAAACATATATGGAAGATTAAAAGCAAAAACAAAATCACACCAAAAATATCATGGGAATTAAGGAAAACATTATAAGCCTACAACAATAATCCAAAACCTGTAAACTCAATCTTGAGGAGGAAATAGTTATAATTGTCTTCCTAGACCAAAACAAACTACTAAATAAATGATCAGAACTCATCTCAAACGGTAGACATGAAAACAAATTTTGCCATATTACTTAAAAATCGAAAACTGAAAATGAACATGCATAACACCCTCTGGCAACAGGGTGACATTCTTGGTGACATTCCCCAATTAAGGTAATGCCTTTTGACATAATCTACACTTGCAATGGTCAATGCTGATGCTGGTCCAAGCTGGTTGTTGGCCACTGGCCACTGGCCACTTTGATCCACACTGTCTCTGCCCACATTGTGTTCTTAATCTCAGAGTAGTTCATAGTCTTGCAGCACTAGTCAAGCTGTTGTGGGTGCTATATTAAGAAAAAATATGTTCCTGGTGAAAAAATAAAATGAGAGATTTGTTGGATTAATCTTCAATTGGTTTCTATAGCTCTTGATACAACAAAACTAATCCTTCCCATAGCCATCTCTCCAGGGAAACTGGGGCTTGTCTAAACTTCTGGAAGGATGTGTTCAAAGTTTTGGACTCTTGGAATCATGTCAGCTGGCATGGGGTCCAGAGACACTCAATGCAGCTTCTCAGCTCAAGTCTATGAGCTCCCCAAATCTATTTGCTTATATGCAATTCAACCCAAAACTTGCATGGGGGATGAAGTGTTCTAGGGATTCATTGATTCCTTAATTTTCACATTAATTTTAATAAGGGCTTTATTTGTTCCATATTTCTGCTTTCTTAATCTTTCCAAATTTGGAAAATTATCCACCTTCCTTGGGAGTAGTTACAGGGATTGCTTTTCTCTTAACCTCCTTCATTTCATATTTTGCACTGCTACTCTGCACAGATGGGGTTGAACTCTGCCCCTGTCTCCTTCCTTCTCAGCATTCTAACTCTGCTCACTTCTTGGTGAATATAACTGTCTTTGTGACAAATCTAATTTTTTAAATGTCTAGGAGAAAGGTCATGGTTTATTCTCCTTATTAATTTCAATTCCTTTTGAGCAAACTAGTACACCTTCATAACCTCAACCCTAAGAAAAAGGGTTTGTTCCTTGTTTTTGTCAACAAAAATATAATTCTCACCTGCTTCTGTTTCTGTTAAAAATGTGTTTTCCTAATTTCCCCAGAAAGAGATAAACTTATTTCTTAATTTGTTTTTGTCAATGAAAATATATTTGTTTACCTAAATTCTCTACAAATAAACTCTCTGTTTTCCATCCCTGGGACAGTTGCAGTCTCAGAGAAAACATAGGCCAGATCACTTGCTTGTTATGACAGATCAATTTTCATTATCTTAACCTTTGCAGTGGATTCAGTTTCTGTTTTAGTTTCTCAATTCGTTTTTGCTAAGAAAAATGTAGTTCTCATTTGCTTTTCTGTTCACTCGTGACATGTCTTTTCCTAATTTCCCCAAATCTGTTTTTGTTTGTATGCCAGACTCTCAACAGATAAGAACTTTAAGAGAGAAGAAACACAAATGTTCCCATTTTCATCACGGAAAATGTTTTCACTCTCCTGTATCTTCAAGCCTATATTTCCACAATTCCTTGATGAAAATGGGAACATCTGGATTTCTTCTCTCATAAAGTTCTTTTCTGTTGAGAGTCTGGCATACGAACAAAAACAGACTTAGGGAAATTAGGAAAAAACATGTCACTGGTGAACAGAATAGCAAATGGGATAATATTTTTGTTAATAATGTAAATAGTATATTGTTATGGGACCTTACTCATAATAACATAATGGACTATTCCATACATAATAAATACTGCACCTCAAGAGGAAGCAGGGAGTTCAGTCTGAAGTCTGGAGTTGAAGTCCATCAGGAGTCTGTCAGTCAGTCAGTCATAGCGAGCGAGTCAGTCATTCGAGTCAGAGGCAGTCTGAAACAGAGTCGTGTTCAGACAATTACTACTAAACCTGATTGTTTGAACTAACACTTTCTACTTCTCAGTATATATTCCTGTTTGTAATATATCTGTGTTATTCCATATATGTGTTCAAGTTTTTCTTTATTGGTTCTACCTTGGACTATCACCGTGGTACAAGGAACCAGACCATAATATATATACATATATGATCGACTCTCCTGTCGAGATTCGACGTATGAGGGTCAAGCAGATCAGTTTCCAGGATACCGACAGCCCGACACCGGCACATGAGATTTGATTATAGTGGTGAAGGCCTCGTGCAGGACCATCCACACTTTTTGGAGGGACGAATACAGAGACCTGGTGCACCGAATGCGACAAGGTTCCCAAACGACCCTCCGCAGGTTTTGAATTCAGAATTGTCCTTCTCCTAGACCAGTTGCCATCCAAGGCTATAGAACCCAGTCTGTCCTGCTATTTTACCCATAGCTGGAGGGAGAAGAAAAGGATTCATACCTTTCCCAAGGGTATTAGCATGTAAGTGAATGTAATGGATTCGACTGGAATTCAAACTCAGCTGTCCGATTCCTCAATCCAAGCCAATATCCATTACTCCACCGTGCCTCCACAATATATACATATATATATATATATATATATATATATATATATATATATATATATATATACACACACATATATATATATATATATATATATATATATATATATATGCACAATATATATACATATATATACACAATATTATATGAAAAGATTACTTAACTTTCAAATATCAATTTTATCCCAACATCAATGTTTCTTGGTAAAATTTCCAGTCTTCAAAGGTTGTGGTTTTAAACAATATTTTAAATACTTCTGAAGACTGGAAATTTTACCAAGAAACATTGATGTTGGGATAAAATTGATATTTAAAAGTTAAGTAATCTTTTCATATAATATTATTAACACTCTATTTTAATATTATTTTAATATTTTTAATATTGAGCACTATATATAAAAATATCTGCTGTTTCTTAAATCTTAAATCTTACATATATATATATATATATATATATATATATATATATATATGTATGTATATATATATATATATATATATATATATATATATATATGTATGTATATATATATATATATATATATATATATATAAACACAGAGAAAGAAAAGTAGAGAAAGATATGCAAGTTACTATAGACTTTATATCAACCATAAATCTCTGTCTACAGATTCTTTAGACTAAAAGATGAGAATAACAGGAATAATTGATGTCACTGCTACTGCCACAGCTGATGCTGGAGGCCATTTAGTATAGAGTTGATAAAATCTACTGCTCTTTAGTATACATAGTATAATACTATTAATATTGGTATGATATCTCTTGATACAAAAAGAGGAAAACAACATAGTTATACTTCTATTATAGCTTAGGCATAATCTTTTAGAATCTTAAAATAACTAATCTTATTTATTGCCAACCATAGTTACAGTAACAATATCATTTACTATTACTACTACTGTTACAGATTTTTACTGTTTCTTGACACAACTTATATAGTTTTCTCTGCATATAAGTCTGCATTGTAAGGCTAATAATATTCAAATACTGTGAAAGAAAAGTACTGAAAGGAAAGAATCCGTAAACCTTATTGGAAAAACTTGCAGGGAAGTGAGGAAGTTAATAAAAATAGCCTTAGAAAAAGGAGAAAAAAGGCTTTACACATACTTCAAGCATACAATTATATAACACGCTTATATTTTCCTCCAGAATAAATAACCGCTGATACACTTCTATTGCACAGAAGAGTAAGAAAAAAAGATTTTTATCATTTTTTTGTAAAAGTATTTACTGACCAATGAAGGTATTTGATAAACCTTCAAAGGGAAACTTTATGATTACAACAAATTATGAAATTCTATTCTCTATCATGAAATGAATGACAGTTGTAAGTATAAGTTTGTTGTAAGAGTGATACATTTTCATCATATTACATTATCTGGCCCTGAATGAAAACCATTACAAGTAATTTGAAACTTTTGTTTAAAATCAGTGCAGAATGAACTTCTTTCATGTGCTGTGTCACTTCAGGACATAGGCTATTATGGCCCTTGACATCTTCCTGTCCATTGTAACTCTTAATAAGTTTTGTCTTTTTTTTATTTCTCCCAAATCCTGTTCTATCATCCATATTTACTCAAGCTCATCAAGTATGTCAAATGCTGCTTTCCTCTGTTCCACTTTCTGTTGTGACCAAGTAATAGTTAAGAAATAACAAAACAAGAGGTTGCAGATAAATAGTGTATTGAACAGTAAATACAACAGAATTGTGTTACACGACTTGGGAGTGTGTGTCGGTTGACCAGCATTCAGTCTATATCACTGTTCCCTTGAGGCTTACTTTCCTACTATTTATAGTAACTAGAAGAGTCCACAATAGACTCATTAGAGGGAAAACACCACAACATCCCCCTCCTCAGCCTGACTCTGCATGGAATCTCTTTTTTTTTTTATCATTACCACGCAACACTTTATTCAACCAAAAAAAAAAAATAGAAAAGAAAAAAATCAGCAACAACCACTTTGAAAAAAATTACATGTAGGAATTACATCACAAATTTTTTTTTTTCTCTTTTTTTATATTTACGACATGCATTTCACATGTTAACTGTAGTCTCTATTCATTATACCAAAATAATGAAAAAAAATTGGATGGTAAATCCAATGAGTATTGTGTTTTTCTGCTAATTCAAAAGTTTATACATGAGAAGAAGGGTTTTTTTCTCATTCATTTTCTTTTCTGTAGACATGGTATGAAATGAAAAATGTTCAATATCTTTTCCTTTTCGGGTTGACTTCTAAAGAATCCGTAAACTTCCTTTTCCTTTTGGGCCTTCTGAGCTCTGGTACTGATTGCGGTATTGGAACCTTGAATGTGTCAAAGATGATGTCCCTAGTGTCATCTTCTATTGAATCCCTGTTGATTATCTTTTCATACCTTCTTTTGATTTGGTTAACATGATGCTTATATACAAACTTTGGTCCCTGAACCATGTCCATCATGTTCCCAATTTGTTTGCCAATTATCCCTATCTCCCAGTGAGCTTTGCTATTCCCAAATATATGAAAATAAGCCTTTTCACCGATCTTAAAGCACTTCTTAAGAATTTTATTCTTATTGCCTGCTTTTGTTTAATTCAGAAGTAATTTGTCAAATGCAGACTTTATTTTCCTGGTGAACATGACCTCCGCTGGCGTCTTGGCAGATGGAGGACTACTATTAGGACTTATCCAATAGATCTGCAAAAACTGTTGTATAGCCATATCAGTGGGAGTAACTCTCGCCTTCCTCAGTGCTCTCTTAAAAGTATCTACAAAACACTCTGCCTTTGCCTGTCCATTACTTCTTTGGTGAAATGGCGCTGTGGTAATATGTTCAATCAGGAATGACTGACAAAACTCCTTAAATTCACATAACGTAAATTGTGTGCCATTGTCTGTTACAATACAGTCAATGACTACGAAATGGGCAAATAGCTCGTGTAAAAACTTAACTGTCACTTCCACGATCAAGTGGTCCAGCAAAATCAATACGTATCCGCGACCACGGACGATCGGTTTTAGGCCAGGGATTGAATTTTATCAGGGGTGCTTTAGCAGCCAAAGCACATCCTTTGCACGATATTACTGTGTTCTCAATATCCCTGTCCATGTTGGTCCAGTAAACATAACTCCTCATCAGACTCTTCATCCTTGAAGTTCCTGGATGGCCAACATGGAATTCCTTTAGTGTTCTACTCTGAAGTGTAGATGGGATTACTACTCTGTCTCCGCACATTAATATGTTGTTACAGAGTGAATAGATTTCTGAAATACTCTAGTCTTTGCTTTTTAA
The DNA here is from genome assembly GCA_963932145.1 of Acanthosepion lycidas. NCBI lineage: Eukaryota > Metazoa > Mollusca > Cephalopoda > Sepiida > Sepiidae > Acanthosepion > Acanthosepion lycidas. Next base: position 53,384,875 of record OZ010615.1, read on the forward strand.
TTTGTCCTTTATTTCCTTTATGAAGTCATCCTCAGACGCTTTGTCTATTATTTCGTTGATCATTATTGGAAGCTCCCTGACAGTATTGCACAGGGTACTTTTTATGTCAACTTCTGTTCTTATGGCAGCAATGACTGTCTTCCAGAGGTTCAGCATATTTAGGTATCAATCTCGATAACCCCTCCGCATTACAGATTTTATTAGATGGGAAAAACTCCATTTTGTAATTGTAATTGAGGAGAATGCTTCCCCATCTTTGCAGTCTATTAGCTGTATGTGTTGGCAGACCCTTTTTTGATCCAAAGATAGTAAGGAGTGGAGGATGGTCTATCTGCAACACAAAGTGCCTTCCATGAATTCTATGGAATTTAGTTACTGCAAAAGTGATTCCTAAGGCTTCCTTTTCTATTTGCGAGTAACTCTTTTCAGCTGGTAATAGCGTCCTAGATGCATGGGCGATTGGTTTTATCGATCCATCCTTTAGCTTATGCAAAATTCACGCCCTGATACCGTAAGAGCTAGCATTGCTAGCTACAATGATGTCAAGTTTTGGATCATAGTGAGTCAGGAACAGATCTGATCTAAGGACCCTCCTTTATTTTCTCAAATGCTTCCTGGCATTCGGTTGTCCATTCCCACTCTTTGTCTTTTCTCAATAATTCATTAAGTGGAGATCTCAAACTGTGCATTCTTGGAACAAAAACGTTATAATAATTGGCAAGACCTAAAAAACTTTGAAGCACATTTTCTCGTGCTGTCTTATTCTTTATTTCCGTTGTCCTATCTGGGTTGGAATGTCTTCCGTCTTTGTCATTTATTTGCCCCAAGTACTTGATTCTCTCTAAGAAAAACTCACACTTCGCATCCTTTAGTTTGAATCCGTAATCCTAGATTCTCCTGAACACCTGCCAAACGTGCGATTTGTGTTCCTCGATGCTCTCACTTTTGATTAGGACGCCATCAAGATAGACACCGCAAAAGCCAGACCATTTAACAACGTGCCCATGACCTGTTGAAAAATAGAAGGAGCGACCTTAACCCCGAACGTAAGTCTTAAAAATTTGTATAAACCCTTGTGGGTATTTATACAAAGGAGCTTCGAGAATTCCTCGTCCACGGTTATTTGTAGATAAACATTGCTTAAGTCAATCTTAGAGAAAAATTTTTCCTCCACTGAGTTTAGCGATTATCTCCTCTGGACTTGGAAGAGGATAATGGTGATCCTTTAGGGCGCTGTTCAGCCCCGTAGAGAAATCAACACAAACACGAATTTCTTTGCTTTTCTTTTTAATATAAACTGTGGGAGATGCCCATTCGCTATATTCAACCTTTGCCAGCACTCCCATTTCCTCAAGTCAATTCAATTCTTCATCAATTTGATTTAACGAGGCAAATGGAACGTTACTTTTTTTCTTAAAAACTGGGTTTACGTCTGGCTTTAACTCAAACTTAGCAGACATTTTTGTGCATTTTCCTAGTCCTCCACTGAAAACGTTGGGAAAAATTTTTTAAAGTTCACCTTTCAACTTTTCTGCGTCATTAGTCAAATTTTCAACTTTTTAATATAATGAGTTAATAATACTAATAGGCATATCCCAAAGTTGAAACTGATCTAACCAATTAGTCCCGAACAGATTACCCGTATTCTTCATAATATACGCCTTAAGCTTTTAACGTTTTAACTTTGAATGAGACGTTTGTTATAAGTTCGCCCATAAACTTAGTGTCGTCAGTTACTCCTTTAGCTATTTGGTTCGTTCTTAACAAAGTCGGTTTACCCAATTTCTCCCATGTTTGATAATTAATTATGGATAAGTCTGCACCCGAATCAAGCTGTAGCCGTATATTTTTGTTACATTTGTACTATAATATATTTTCTGATGTTACTACATTCTGGTTCATCAGACTTGGTAATTTTTATAAAACTTTTCTTTGTCTTGCTCTTAATCCTGCAGTGGGAACGTTTGTGTCCTACTTTATCACAATTAAAACATGTTTTTATCTTTAAAAGGACAATCCCTATACCAATGTAATTGACCACACCCGAAATATGGTTTGGACGGTAAAGTAACACTAATATTTTTTGGTTGGCCCATTTTAAATTTTCGTAATGTGAGCCACGCTACTCTGTTCGACTTGAACAATTTTTTTTCAGAAAAATTTAAAAGTGAGAGAGGGGGTAAATACTCACCCTATTAGTGAAAACAAGAAGTCTGCTTGAATTATTCACTTCATTTACTGAACTGAATTTGTAGAAATCCTAATGTTTTACGGAGTTTCTTTTTTTTTCACTGACAGTGTAGTAATTAACACTGGATATCGTTCAGTGAGGTAGACACTGAAAATTTTTTTTATGAGTTAACGTGAAGACCGTTTCTTCGAGTCCTTCATTGCCAAGATGTTGCGCAATAATTTTTTTTGTTTTAACGTGAAATTCGTTTCTTCGAATCCTTCGTCGCCAAGATATTGTGACAAAGTAATTGGTTAAGAATAACAAAACAAAAGGTTGCAGATAAATAGGGTACTAAACAGTAAATACAATTCAGTCTATATCACTGTTGATATTTATTAGACCCCCACAAGAGTAACTGTGTCACAAGGCCGAGTTTAATGTGGGTCATCTGAGCCCATAGGCTCAGCCAAAAAATCCCTGTAGAACCCGCATAAACGGGTTCAGGTCTGTCTACCTCCCCAGACGAGACTCTGCCTTTCGGCACAACCTTGTCTGGGCTCTTCTCTGCCCAAAGCAGAGAGTTAGACAGACGCTGCAAACAGTCACAGCCTCGGTAGAACAGTCTACATCATTGTTCCCCAAGGCTTATTTTCCTACTACTTTATAGTAAGTGGAAGAGTTCACAGTTATTGCCTCATTAGAGGAAGATACCACAACACTTTCTCTCAATCTGTCCTGTGAGTATCAGATTTCCAAGCCCTCCTTCCTCATTACATGCCCCAGAAATTTCAACTGCCTCTTCCTAATATTAAATATAAGTTCCCTTTTTCTTTCCATTTTCTCCAAAACTTCATTGTTGCTCACATGTTTGGTCTATGGTATCCTCAGCAATGGACAGTAAGTCAAAAAAAACCTTTACAAGGATAGCCAGGATTTTCTTTCTCCCATCTTTCATTTTTATAAACCTATATACTTTTTTATTATGAGGAGTAGAAATACTAGCAAAGAGTGAAGCATTGAAAAAGTTATTAAATCATTAGAAGTAATTCTGTTCCATGTTGCAATGAATAGAAAACATAGAGAGCTACAACAACAGAGTCAAAAAATGTTATTGTGTTATAAGAAAGACAAAGTAGCAATTCCTCGGAGAGCTAATTTCATCATGCAAAAGGGACATAACATGGTCATTATATCAAAGAAATGAAAAAGCCTAACAGCCCCTTCTGACCAATTAAGACGTGGAATTGGGAAGAGGAAGATATCGTGATGGGAGAAGACCTTGACAGAGAAGAAAGGATGAGTTCTTCAGATCAGGATAATGCAATATAAGATGAGTCTATGGATGATAGTGGAGTAACTCAGACATGGAAGATGAAATAAGACCAAGATCTTCATTAAAAAGAACAGGACATGAACCTTGAGGAGGAGATGAGAAAAGAGGTTTTTAATTGATCAAGTTCAAGAACAACCAAAGGCATTAAACCTCTTCGGTTCAGGGAGGTGTAGTGGATTGTTAAATATGATTGTACCTATTTGCATATGTTAAAAAAATAACAGGCTCAAACAATAAAATAATACTGAAGCAAATATTACATGGAAGTAATGAATAGAATGTAATTTGCAAAAACTACACATGATAGTAACTTCTACCTGTATACTATGGGCTAAATTGCTAATTAGAGCATAGTGTTTTGATGTGAATATTTAATGGCATCTTTTGTAGCACCATCAAATTCTCAATAGAATATTCACTCACTTCCATTCCATTTCTGGATGTACTAGTACGTCTGGATAGCAACCACATCTCCACATCAATATACAGTAGACCTGCGGATAGTCATTCCTACCTAAATTTTGACTGCTGCCACCCTACCAACCTGAGTTGGGCAATAATATATAGCTAGTGAAAATCTAGCTATTTTGACACTGAGGATTACAAAAAAAAAACATAGGGCAACTAATCAATCACTTTCTTAATTATCCCCTTAAAATTATCAAAAAATCAATCCCTAAGGCTTCCAAACACAATAGTGATACTCTACTAACCTATCAAACAAATAAGAAAAATTCCAAAATTCTCATGGTTTTTTACTCTAATTACAAATTTCACAAAAAACTTATACTTACTAAAAGATTTCCAGTACATAAAACTTGACCACACAATTAATAAGATATTTAAGGAGGGCCCATTTAATGCCAGGTGACAACTTCCAAATCAACATATATTTCTTATATCATCTAGACCCACTTACCAATGCAACGTAATGTGTAATGAACCTTGAAGTCAAGTTTGTTAACATTAACAGCAATAGTATTTTTACACCACCTGGTACACACGGAGTAATCTGATCTCTTTCTTTGACTTTTTTACAACAAATGTAAAGCAGGAAATGATATCAGTGGGACAGCTACAGAAATCTGTCTTTGGTTTAACAAGTATAAAAAACTATCAAAGACAATAAGATCAATTTCACTGTAGCTGTACATTTCAACCAAACGGACCATAGATAGAAAGTTTATCTTTAAACAAAAATCTTACTTGAAGAACAAAAACATAAGGAAGATTGGAAAGTTGAGTTAGTTAGATTAAAGTTGGTTGTCAGTCATTCAAAACAGTGTTCTTTTAAGCAGGCAGATTGCCTTAATAGAGAGATTGAACTTCTCTTGTTGCTGAAGGTTTGCCCTCTAGTGCTTTCTTTGCTGGATTTTTTTCAACTACTAGACTAGCAACCTTCATCAACTTATGTATCCATCATTATCAGAAATTCTACTTACCTTCAAGTTTCTGGAAGATCATTATTTTTGGTAGGTTTTGTGGTTTAGGAAATCTTTTGAGCCTTTCCTTTTATAATTTTTATAATAGTGCAAATGTTATTAAGCTCCCTTACTGGAAACCAGTAGGGTAATCTTTCATTCCCATCCTAGCATCATCAGTGGACAAATTAAGATTAAAAGAAAAAAAGAGAAAGTTATCAAAAGAATGAGATGGAAAACATTTCTTCTTAAATCGCACACAGCATGCGAAAAGAAAACTATAGATTTAAAAAGAAATGCATGGCACAACACAAAGTATATCATTCTGGGAAAGACCTAACAAATATAATCAGACACATAAAATTCTATAAGAATTCCAATGAAAACTAAAAGATAAAAAAATATCTAATGTCTTCATCCTGCCAATAAAACTAGAAGCATATACAGGTTAAAACCTTAACAAGAAGGAAAAACATAACCAAAGCTTATAGGAAAGAATACCAAAAAAAAAAAAAAAAAAAAAAAAAAAAAAAAACGGAACAGGAAATCAACCTGAAAGCCAAAGAAATTACACAAAGAACTTTGTGTAGTTTCTTGATGATCACATAAACTGGCTTGCAAAAACACAAGCATTTATTGAACAATAAAAACCACAAAGAAATCTTCAGATTTAACCAAAGGTGCAGGTTAATAAACCCAATAAAATGTGAATTGAAAGAAATAGTAAAATCTTAATAGAAGAAATGAACCAAGAACAACTTGAAAAACTCAATCATTGGTAAAACAAGATTGGTAATAAACTGATGTCATAACTTTTTTTTTATCATTTAATCCCCACAAAAGTTTGTTTAATGGCATATCAACTCCTTATGGTTCATTTAATGCTGAAATTTAATTTTCTTGAGAACTTTGAAGTAATAAAAATATGATATATGTTATTCTGTTTTCACAATTGAATACATGGTAGATGATACTAAGCTTTTGTGCATATACCTGTTTGTGTGGACATAATTATAAGAGGCAGTGATATGTGTGTTTTATGTTGAAGTTATATTTTGGAATACAGTTTGATTTCTTTAAGAAATTGTAAGATATTATATGGATTAATGTCATGAAAAAGTTCTTTCATGTTCGTTGTCTGGTTGATTTTGTTTACTTGCATATCAACACCTCTATGAATTATTTAATGCCAAAATCTAAATATTTTGTACAAAATTTTTTGGCTTCAGCTAAATACATTTTGAATGTATTTGTATGCCTCTACAGATAAAATGTATTGCTGGTCATTTTTCTTTAAAATTATATTGTTGGCAATTTTTTTATATAAAAATGTATTGCTGGTAATTTTACTATAAAAATGTATTTTTATACTTTCATAGTATTTTGTATTTGCTTGTGGGTTCACTATTTGCCCATAGTAGGGACCATAACAGGTGCTACAACTCTTCAAAGAAGAGTGATAATGCTGCTAATATGCAAGGGTTACTGAGAGTGAAAAAAATGAGGAAAACATTACTGAGGAGAGAGGATGATAAAAAGAACAGGATTCAAGAAAACAGAAGATGATGATTGATATAGCATTTACATTTTTAAAGATTGTAGTTGACAGGAAAGCACAAATCTGTAAGAGAGTTCCACAAGTGTGAAAGAAGAAATTATTAGCATAGAATGTATGGGTACATCTAATTATTTTGACAGCAAAACGAGACCTAGCTGGCAATCTGGTACTGTGTTTATATTCATGAAGTTATCATACACAATATACTATGTCAGGACCATATATAATTGTATATTCATTCTCCACCTCCTTATTGCCAGTCAAATACTGAGGGTTATGAAGATCACAGGGTGACATAAGGTGGGGAACTTCAACTTGGTTGCCATGTAGAATGGAGATCTATGTTAACATTGGTTTTATATACAGTGTGCAATGGATAACTTTGGAATCTCCTTCATCTTTTCTGGAAAATCTCCTCGTTTAAATTGGTGAATGCTGCAATAATCCTTGCTTTCAGTTCATCTTTGGCATTACAAGTTTAGCTGATCTCTCACTCAACTGCACCCTACACACAATGATCAAGGAAGTTGCATTCTGGGGAATTGGGTTGCTAGAAGTAAGAGGTGATGTGATTGTATAAATTGTCTGACAACCATGACTGGGTTCTCTTGTTTGTGTGGCATGATGCAGAATCCTGTTGCCAGACACAGGTTTGTTCTTCCAACAGCAACCTTTTTGACCCATTACATCCTATATATATATATACACAAAAGAACCTAGCAAATTCCATCTGCAACATAGTTGTAGAAAATACAATTATAATAGCTTCATCTACATGTAAAAAAAGGCTAAAAATAATGGAAGCACTAATAATAAAAAAGGAAAAGCCAACATTCAATAATATCAACTATGAACATGACCACAATGTACTGATTATGTTTGGAAAATAATAAAACATTCTCATCACTCTAGAAACATATAAAAAATATATAGACATTGTTAAAAATAAAAATAATTATCCTTGATAATGGCTAATAGAACAGCCAAAAGCTCTCAAATATATAGAATATTTGGACAGATTTTACACACTTTATTTCCAGAAAAAAATAACCTTTATATGAACACAAGAAGAATTAAATAAAAAAGCTTGATCACAGTATCTTGTCAGTCATCTTTAATTAAAACTTTTATAAGGATTGGAAAAAATGAAGTTTCTCTAATAAATATTGTGGTGATCAGTACTCAAGTAAATATTGACAGAAACTGAATATGAATAATCTTCAGTGTTCTTATCAAGGGGAGACTATTTATAGCTCTTTACCTATTTAAATTAGACAACTATGACAGCTTGTAAATTTCAAATATTCACAAAAAAATATAACTCACTTTGTTATTCATGAAAATATAGAAGCAAGCTTTCATTTTAACTGAATTTTTACCTACTGTCTTTCACAAATGTAAATTTGAAAAACATGTTCGGAAATTGGAAATAAATATTAATAGAGAAAAATTATTTTGCAATTTTTAGAAGTTTCTAAAACTTTCTGCTGCATTAAATCTTAATAATTATAATTATAATTAAAGTGCTCCTAAAAGTTTAAAAACTGCATTCAAACCAATTATTGCTTTTTTCAAATTTTGAAGATGCCAAGAGGAAATGTCTCAACAAAGAATAAAAGATTCCTAGCTTACCATGAAGAGAACAACAGTATCCGTGCTATTTCATAAAATTAAGCAGTTCTAGAACTTCCATTAGGAATGTTTTGAAGAATTTATAAGTGTATAGCCCTATGTAACAGGAAACAGATGCAGACTACTGCAGGCAATTATGACCTTCACACTGCATCAAAAGATTAACTCTGTTGTAGGGGCCATCAAAATAAATTTCATATTATTGTCATTAGTTTCACTCTGAGTCTAGCAACCTTGTGCAGAAAGAAGACTTCCACTTTGACAGATGTTGACAAGAAAAAGCATTTTGAGTAGACAAAGGAAAAAGTAACAAGGAAGAATGGAATATAGTAATGTTCCCTGATGAGAAGATCACTTTAGATAGTCCTGATAGAATGGAATGCTATTAGCATGATCTTCAGAAGAAACAATTTTTCAAAATATTCTTTTGGCAGTGGATCTGTTGTTGCATGGGGAGCTTTTTCAATCAAAGCTAAAACTAAATTGATGATGTTAGAAGGCAAGCAAAATACTCAATATTAAGTAGAAGTGTTAGAAAAGTCAACTAATATTATAGAAAATAATGCCTACAAGATAATGCAACTAATCACAATGATAATGTTACAAGAAATAGTATGAATACAAGGCCATCATTTTTATGGACTTACAAATTCTCCATATTACAATCACATTGAAAAGTTGTGAGGCATCTTTTAAAGACATGTCTATAAACAAGGAAGCCAGTTTGAGAAGTGAATCATTAGAAGACCTTGTGTCCTCTCATAGAATACACTCTATACCATTACAGAGCCATGATCCCTTATAAATAAACTTTTGAAGGAGTATAAAATATGCCTCATTTAACCAAGCAACATGACTCCAGTCTTTCATTATCCAATGGCAATATTGTAGGAATGCGTCCACTTGGTTTTTTGTTAAACATCAAAATTTGGAATGTCAGGATTCAATACAAAAACATAAAATATTGTTGCAGGAATTCTCATAATTCAGCTGTTTAGAATAATCCCACGATTTTCATTGAAAGAATAAAATCCAGTAGGAAAAGACAAAGCAGTATCAATAAATAAACATTAATATAACGACAAGAATACAAGAATGTTTGTTGAATGTATTGAATGAGTAAATGTCTTTTTGCTTGGTTATTCTCGGATATTGCCTATATATGTGAGAACAGTTAAATGTTGTTATACGTGTGTTTGTGTGATAAGAGTCAGTATGTGTATGCATGCTTAGTAGTAATAATGAATACAAGAGATAGTTAGAATTTAGTTCTTATTGTGAACTGTGTTGCCATAATCTGAGGTGGTCTCTTTGTTGTTCGGTCAGCTCTGTTGCTTTTGCATATGGACATGAATGAAGATCAGCAATGATGTCGACCTTGGTGGCACCTGTGCATCTACCAGACTTCATGATTTTTATACCTTTTTCCTAAGAGAATCAGCTCCAGATTTATATATTTTATTTCTTCCTAATTGGCCCTAAAAAGCCACATGGTATGTCTACTACTATGTCTGTGCAATATTTTGGCAGTTGCTACCTAAATAATGATGCCTCATAAAACAATTGTTCTGATTTGTATTCTATGGTTTATTTGGTGTGTTTTAAGATGCAAGCACTTTATTGCATATTATTGGCTTAAGAATATTTTGTAGACATGTTTTAATGTTGATGTAGATATTGTTGGCTGCAAATGCTTCTCAGGTTTAAAATTAATGAGTTTATAATTAGCATAATAATTAGTTTTATTGTGTGAAATATGTTGTATATTTATTCAATATTTTAGCGGCTACAATAGTACTCTTCAGCCAAGATGAGATGCCATAATGATAGCTATAGTATCAATAACCGATAGAATACAGTATCCATTTTACAATGCTTTGACTCATAGGCTGAATGGTATCAGGAATTAATTAAAATATGATTTGATGTAATATTCACTTTTGTTAAATGGCTAAGATCCTTGTCAGTTGCTGGTGGACACATTTTTGCATCATCTATAGATGCAACAGTTTTAACATGCCACTAATGTCTGTCTAAAATTCACATTTTCCTTGTAGACCCTTGTTACTCTTCCCTGAGAAAAACGTAAATTATTTGTTACCTTGGAGTAATGTTATAATGAGCGTACAGTTGTAAGGGAAGGAAGAAACAAACATTAAAATTTCAACAATTTGTATTGATCAAGTGTGAAAGAAAAATATATACATAGTTATGTGAAAAGGTTGAAGGAAAGCAATGAAGTAAGGGTGTTGTTGTTAATGTTGGGAGTTGAACTATTTCTTGAGTTGGTTGGCCAAGGTCACTGTGGGTGTCAGGTCTGAAATGGAGTAATGAAGCAAAGTGTAGTGTTGTTGGTAGAGTTTACATATGCCTTTAAGGTTGACATTGATACCTGTGTGATGAGACCAAGATGCTGAAGTTGAACTGCCTGGTAACTTGCATTGGTGGGTGTTGATGTAGATCATGTTGGCGGCAATGAAGAAAGTGAAGTTGTTGCGGTGTTAAAAATTGCATTGGTCAGGAGCCACCTGCATTGAAGCTGGTTTGTTGATCACATTGTGTGTGTGTAAAGAGTTGGGTGAGATTCATTAAGCTTGAACAAAGGTCATGTTGGTGATGAGAGAGGCAATCATGGTAGTGATGGCAACAGCATGTCTGATGCAAACCCAGGTCATCTGGTGGCCCCCAGGCCATCTGTTTTTTTGGGGGAATATTCATGATTGGCTATTGTGTTTTATTGTGGGGATTTGTTTTGTGAACCAAATGTGATGCTCCGAGCCGCAGCGCAGAAAATGTCTACAAGTTGGGTGAGGCTGGGTGAAACAATCCAATGCACTGATGTCTCTAATTTTGATGCTCTAAGGTTTCATCTTGACTTTAATAGAATTTTTATATAATAATGTTCAACCAATACAAGGCCCGAGAGCCACTCAAGGTTACCGTGTAGAGTTGTATTAGGATAAGAAAGGGCAAGAAGTGAAGTAGTGAAAAAATGTCAGAGTTCAGGCAGAGATGTTAGTAGTACAGATTTAAAGTAAACTTTAGAATTAACTTGAAACCCAATTCTAAACAGAAAACAAGGAATAAAACTCTACTCCTGTTCAATAGAAGGAGCGTGAACCAAATGATAGGCAAGCCTATCTACTCCTATTGAGAGAGGGAAAAATAATTACAGAATAAAATTTCAGAGTTCAGGTGGAAACATCAGTAGTAGAGTTGAAAGAACCAGAAACAAAATGAGAAACAGGAAAGAAGCTAGTAAACTATATAAAAAAAAACATAACAATTACAGAAATTATGTCTTGATTGTATCAGTCCTATGAATACCATCAAAATTATTAAAAATAAAACAAATTATTATACAAAAATCAAAATGATTAGTACACAAAAGCATTAATTAATTTGCTTAAAGCATCTGTCAGTTGTAATAAAAAAAACTTGATTCATTTGAGAAAGATATTACAATACTACAAAACTTATACTGGGAAATAACTGCTTGCATACAGACAGAAAATAAACAGAGCAGATATAAAAACATAGAAAGGATTATAAGGTAAACGCTGCATTTTCTCACGAGATTTATTCAACTGGGAAAATGGAAAATGTGACACTGAAATCCAAAAACACATTGGAAACGTGAAAGATGCTTTCCAAAAACTAAGCAGAGTCTTAAGAAACAGGAAAATTTTGTTAGAAACAGAAAAATGTACTTTGCTGTTTTGTAAAATGTTAACTGTTATGTAATATAAGTCCCCCTATATGACAGAGAATGTTGAACAATCTCTTCACAGATGAAGAAGAGGCAATAGAAATTGAAGTGTGTAGGGAAAATGGAAAATGTGACACTGAAATCCAAAGACACATTGGAACAGCAAAAGTAGATTCTTAAAAAGCAGGAAAATTATGTTAGAAACAGAAAAGTGTACTTTGCTGTTTTGTAAAAAGTTAATATCAATCCACTTATATGGCAATGAATGTTGAACAATCTCCTCACGGATGAAGAAGAGCCAATAGAAATTTAACTGTGTACGGAAAATGGAAAATATGACACTGAAATCCAAAGATGCATTGGAACAGGGAAAGATGCTTTCCAAAAACTAAGCAGAGTCTTAAAAACAGGAAAATTTTGTTAGAAACAGAAAAGTGTACTTTGCTGTTTTGTAAGAAGTTAATATCAATCCCCTATGTGACAATGAATGTTGAACAATCTCCTCACAGATGAAGAAGAAACAATACAAATTTAACTGTGTAGGGAAAATGGAAAATATGACACCAAAATCCAAAGACACATTGGAACAGCAAAAGTAGATTCTTAGAAAGCAGGAAAATTTTGTTAGAAACAGAAAAGTGTACTTTGCTGTTTTGTAAAAAGTTAATATCAATCCCCTTATATGGCAATGAATGTTGGACAATTTCCTCACAGATGAAGAAGAGGCAATAGAAATTTAACTGTGTAGGGAAAATGGAAAATATGACACTGAAATCCAAAGACACATTGGAACAGGGAAAGATGCCTTCCAAAAACTAAGCAGAGTCTTAAGAAACAGGAAAATTTTGTTAGAAACAGAAAAGCGTACTTTGCTGAAATGCTATGTAATATCAATCTACCTATATGGCAACAAATGCTGGACAATTTCCTCACAGATGTATAGGGGACTTGAGGCAACAGAGATTCGGTTCTACAGAAGCATGCTGAGAATACGAGATCTGATCCATATAAGCAATAAGGAAGTTTTAAGGAAAATGGAAACAAACAAATACATAGAATCTGAAAATTGTGTTTATGATTATGTTTTATTTTTCATTCATTGACTCCCCCCTAATATAGATTGTAGGGAATTAGTGCTGTATTCATTGACTCCCCTAATATAAAATGTAGGGAGTGAGTGTGGTATTTGTTGACTCCCTTAATATAGAATGTAGGGAGTGAGTGCGGTATTCAGTGACTCCCCTAATATAGAATGTAGGGAGCAAGTGTAGTATTCATTGGCTCCACTAGTATAGAATATAGGGAGTGAGTGCTGCATTTGTTGACTCTCCTGATATAGATTGTAGGGAACAACTGTCCTGAATTAATATTTTGTACAAATCTAATTAGTGGAGAGCTATGATCACCTACATCTTCAAGAGACCTGACATTTAATTTTTCAGAAATACTTAAATAACGGAGGCTCCTTAGTCATTGATGGCAGTCATTTTATGAGAGAGACATCTCTGACTTTAAAACTCAAACAGGAAATTACTCTATTATATTTCCTAGAAAGTCATGGAAATTCTCACATAATAAATAAATGCAATCTTGAAGGGACACAGCATTAAAAAAAAATATTCTAAAATCAACTAAATATCCTAGTAAAGGTTGAATATCCTTTATTTGAAATTTCAAAATCTGAAAACCTACAAAGCCTGAAAGTTTTTCAGCTGCTGACTTGGCTACAAATGAAAAATTTCAGAAAGCAACATCATTAATGCATTTCAATGTTACAAATAAAATGATGACGTTTTTTCAGTTTTTATTACATTTAACTGCATTACATGACTAGCATCATTACTTGTATCTATGTACACAAAATTTATTAAATTTTATATAAAACTACTTTCAGGGTATATGTTATTTATATAAAACTACCTTCAGTGTATATGTATAAGCTCCTGTGTTATGAAATGTAAAGAGATATCATGTTTATGCTTGGGGTTCAAGCTACCCCAATTTATAGATCTTATATACAAATTGAATAGCCTGTATTCCAAAATACAAAGAAATCTGAAAACCGAAGCACTTGAAGTCCCAGGAATTTTGGATAAACGATTCTCAACCTTGTATGCTATATTTTTATAGTAAAGGAATATGTGTAATTGCAGTTATACAATTCTGTGTCGAATTAAATTTAACACAGATTTTCAGCAAAAATGTTTCTTCATATCTGCCTAATAAATTCACTGAAACATAAAAGAAGCATAAAAGGTTTTTATGGTAAATACAAATCAACTTTAAAATGTAAAAGAACTCATTATAAAATGTTTTACATGAATATTTATGGTTAGCAGAGATTGTAATGTTATTGTACTTTAGACCAATAAGAACATGAGAGTAAATCTCTCATGTGTGAAATCATTGTTTATTCATCTGTGGGCTTTAGTCATTACTGTTGGTGAATGGATATAGGACATTAGGGTTTTCTCTGGATGGATTCTACATTCTCACAATGATATAAAATTCTTCCACTTCCCTCACAGTGGTGGGGGATGCTTATCTACTTGTCATACAGTTTATACCACATGTGTACATCCTGGGTACAGTTGAGTTAATCATCTGTTTACATGTCTAGTGAAGTTGCAGATTTGCACCTGGCAGCTTTCAAGTCAACCTACTGATACACCTGGCTTCTCTGATGGACATTGAGTGCAAAATCTATTTTGGCATCATCTAAGGTGAGTCACATACCACAACTGGGATATCAATAAAGATTATTTGTATGGAATTTTATTAAAGATCTGTGAAAATCCCAAAGTACATTTTTACAATATGCAAATCAAACATGAAATAATATATTCTAATAACATAAGAAAATTATAATATTTTGCAATTTTAAACAGAGACTTATTCATTTATAGACAGTAAATATATAAAACTATTTGGAAAATTTCTCTTTTGACAACTTTTGTTGATAAATTGGCATCATGAACAAGGGGTTTAAAATTAAACAACACACTTAATACACTTGTGTGTCACTGTAACTTTTATGATTCCAATTTAGACTGGGAAAATGTTGTTTTAAGAAAAAAAAATACATGTTATATTACATACTTAAATGAAGAAATGATGAAAGTGCTATAATCTATGAACCATCTATGATTGATATATAAAATTAAGCTATTTCAGTTTATTGCCTTTTCATAATAAATTAGGACTGAAACCATATGGGATACTTAAACATTAAATCAAATGAATTTAAAAATAAATAAAAATAAAAACTGACTTGAAAATAATTTGTAAAATAATAAATTAAAAATCCAATGTTCAAATCACAGAGATTGATATGTCTACACAAAAAAGAATACCCTGTCCAGTGGCAAAAGGGTGGCAGTACTGTCTTATCCACCAAAACTGTTACTGGTTAGTGGCTGATAAAGGCAAGATATAGCACATGCTTTCACACATTGTATGTAGAAAAGAAAATGCTTTAAATGAATCATGTTTTTTTTGTTAAAATTCTTTTTTTTCTCAATGACACTGATTCATTGCAGAAATGTGTCAAAAAATAGTTTTACAAACTGAATTTTCATCCAGATTTTAATCATTTATGGTTTTTGATTTTTTAAAAGCAATTATTTTCAGTTTCAAGAAATTGAAAATGAAAAATATTTCTTACAAAATTATTCTTCTTTTGTCTTGCTGTTTCTCTTAACTCATCACAAAGTCTATAACGGTTCAATTCAGCAATGGATGGTTTGTGAAAAAGTGCCATAAATTTATCAGTGACTGATTAGAATAAATATATTGCTATCTCTGTCCACTGAATGATAGTAAGCATTTAAATATCTTCAGATTCATTAATGTATCAGTCAGCAATCAAGTAAGTTGTCAGAGTGAAGACTGCATTTCAGTGAGGGAAACATTTTGTAGACTTTCAGCAGGTAAGTGTGCATGCCAATCCTTTATTGCTTGAGGATATTTTATGTGTGTACGTCAAATATAGGTTTCTTTCATCTCTGAGTCACTTTTGCTGTTTGGAGCTTTTCATTTATTGCTTTCCTTGTTATCATCTCTTTCTAAATATTGCTATCGTCTGTCTGATACAATATACATTGACCAGGGGAGTGGTAAAAGCTCTGTAAACTTAATTCTTTCCATCATATGAAAGAGCAGGAGGAGCAGTCCCCGGGATGTATTACAAGAATAACCGCTGAAAATACTGTGATTGGCATTTCTCATTGATTCTGAAAGTTGTCACAATAGCAGTGAGGATGATAAACATAGTTCAGGTTTGCTACCTCCTTATCACAGCATTAAATGATGTTCCAATAACGTTTAAAACCTGATAGTTAATATGCTTTCCATGGTAATTCTGGTGAAACAAAACTTAATTATTATAAAGTTATTAGTTAAAATAATCTAAATCCTCCTGGGGATGTAGATTCTTAGAATGATTCTGATGTACAATTTCTCTAGGTTTATACAATATGAGGGGTGCTGAAAAGCTTTGGGCTTACTCTTTTTCCAAAATCTGACCAAATGTCCAAACAGATTTTTTGGGAGGTGCTTCTTGATCATGCTCAGAATATTTCAGCACCACCTTATAACCTGGCCATTTTACAGAGGTGGTAATCTTAGCTAACAATTTAGCAGTTATTCTTTTAAGTTCGAGCATCTTCTATTTCTAATTTACTGAAATTGGATTTCTCAAAAACAACCAGTTTAAGAACCTGGTCAGAGCAATGAAACATTGGGATTGGTAAACCTATAGTATGAATACAAGTCTACCATTACATGCCATTTCATTCTTGAGGTTAGGCTCAAATCTAGAATTAGGGCAACATTATTTGCAAAATGTAACTAGTACTTCTATTCATGTTCAAAATACTCAATATCAAAATTAGGTCAACTGTGTTGAATAAAGAAAGGATAATTGAACGTAATTAATTCTCTACAATCTTTTGTATTGTCTATTTTTTTTTTTTTTTGTCAAAATTTTTCACCCATCACGGCTCTGCTTCTGCAAGCCTTTTTATTTTGCTATATTCATCTTTTGTCTATCCAAGATTTCTTTACTTAATTGATAGTGCTCCATCTAATTTAACAAGCTTGAAAATATCCTCTGATTTTTCCCATTGTTAATGTAATCTGTTTTCTTGCAGTCCAATTCCCAAATCACTGGACCTCCCAACTCAGCAATAATAATTGCAGTCTAACTTTTAATCATAAACCCAAAAGTTAATAACGATTTGTGCTGTTAGGAACTGATCTATCTTCATCAAGCCAACCTTAATCTCTTAATGAATATTCACCCAGCAGTACCAGTAATATTACCTGGATAATTCACTGGCCCTATTTGCTAATGTTGTTGTAGTCTTCCTGGTTCATAGCATATGAAGCAAAACATTCTCTTCAATATTCAACAAAAAAGGCATGAACTAAGTGTTATCCTCTATCAGAATAAATCATATTCCTTGTACAATTTGAATGGAAAAACTGTTAAATTATTCCCTGCACATTTATTGTGGATTGCAGAAGAGTGCCCATTCCTGTTTGTAACAGCAATTTGCATAATAAAACAACTCTGACAGATTCTGAAAATATAAGTGTTGCTCTAATTCATATTATCTTTTCTTCTCAAGAATTCTGCCACAAAGTTTGCATGAGGATTAAACAAAAGGGGACCTGTGTCTTTTAACATGCTTCTCTGAAATGCTCTGATCTGGAGAGATATCATGAACATTTTCACTAAAGCTTCCTAGAAGCATTTTTGTATCTTCCTTTAATCTCCTGTTCTTGAACTCTTTTCTGTTGTCACTGATTCAATGTCACCTTTAATTATGACATTAATGATTCTATAGCAGGTTTCTCCAATGGCTTGTTGCAAAACCTGTGGAAATAATTAAATTTCTTTCTGGATCATATCTTCATTAATCTTTACCCAATTGCACTCTCTCTCTCTTTCTTTCTCTCTCTCTCTCTGTCTCTCTCACCCACACAGACACACACACACAGAGGTAGGGAAGATGTTTCTATTTGATGATATAATTAAAACAAACTAAAATATCAAAATATCAAAAGCCCTGATCTTAATAACAAAATTCAACATTTTTCTGGTGACTTAAATTTGATAGTTGATTTTTTGCTAATTTGAAGTTGCTGTTTTCAAAAATGACATCCATTTTTGCCTATCACATCAGGTTTTTACTTTATGACACATTGATAAAATTTTAATCATATTTATTTTCTAAGGTAACATATCTGAATGCTGAAATTTTAAATAGCATCAGTTTAAGTAAAAAAAACTAAATACATTTCTGAATAACTGATACATGTGTTCATTATGTTGCACAGGTAATATAACATAAAAAGTAGGCAAAAAAAAGTTTTGAATTGGGTTAATATGGCTTAAGGAAACATATGGACTTTCTGCATCAATATTTTTACTTCTCAGAAGTGATGTCCTAAAATAACACAATAAAATAGGAGAATGGTTTCAAGTAAAGAAAATGTTTAAACTGGTCAAATTCCTTTTGCTATATTTGTGGAAATTTTTGAGTACCAAACCAAAGGATGATAACTAATGATTTTGTGAAGAAAGCATACTTGACTTACATTCAAATTAGGTTTGATGTTCAGAACAAATCATGGATCTTGCATCAAGAGGCATGTGTTGAACATTTATGTCAGTAGAAAGACAACTAAAGATAGACTAGCATTTAGCATAACAATGTTATTGTGAGAGCTATTAATTTTGTCTCAGGAAGTTTTTTGGCTGTAAAAAGAAAACTGGGCAGAAATTCAGTTACCCAAATGTGGTTCCGTAATCTATTCACCTGAAATACCTGTCATCCTTTTTACATAGCTACTTTCACTAAAAGATGAAAGTGATACTGATACACCAGATGATATTCCTAAATGTGATAGTGATACGGATTATGTAGTTGTTTTAACTACAGAGTTTTAAAATTTTGATCAGGCAGAATTGAATGATTTGCTAAGAGATTATCAAAAGAGGTATCAGTGTGATACTATAAACAACCCAAGCCATAAAAAGGTAAGAGAGGATTTTATCTTGATCTCAAGTGTTTCTGTTTGATAGACCAGCAGATAGTTCCTTTTGAAGTTCATTCTTCTAAGCAGTATTACACTTTAACCAATGGAGAATGTGACATAAAAGGATTTGGGGGCAACAAAATTGGAAATAGGTTATATCTGGGTGCTGGTTTCTATTAACAGTCATGCTTGGGATTGGGGAGAGTGCTGGTCCACCCTTGGTGGGAGATGGAAATGTCTGTGTCATGTTTCTAAAGCCTCCATTTCCTATTTCTATCTATCATGTTGGGATGAGTAAATGGGTGAGGAGCTGGTAGGAGAAAGAGCTGACATAGCAGAAGTTGTCCCCCAGTATCACCTACCTACACACCCAGACAAGGAAGAAAAGCCCTATATAAACGCCTACATATAATATGGGAAATAGAGTTCATGTTCCTATTTCTTGACATAGCTTTTGTCTTTCATCCTATGACCTTGTGAGCAAGTGACCTGCTTTTCCCCACATTTTGGTAAACACTGAGGAAATTGAAAATCAGAATGCCACATGGAATGATGATTGGCCAGTATAAGGCTTGAGCAAGTGTTACATTGTATTCTTACATCACAACTGTTTGCTTCAAGACTGAAAGACAAGAATTTGCTGTAAAATAGTATAAAGTTAACATGTTATGACAGGTAAAAAGATCTATTACAGATGACAATGCTATTTCTACTTTCATGACAAGTCAAGATTGTAAAATACAATGAGCTTGACAAAATATGACCCAAATGAATAGTGGCTGTTTTTAGAGGAGCCAAAAGTTCAAAGACGAGCCAAAAGTGTGCATTACACCATAATGGAAAATTATTTATTGTAATTCTTATTGGTCATTCTGTAAAAGTCAAAGAAGAATATGGATATATAAAAACAGTATTAGATTTACTCAAATATGATGAACAAAACTTGATCATTTGCATAGATTGAAAAGTTGATTATCAAAAAGTATTTACAAATAACATCATTTTTCCTCCCATTTATATCAAAGTAGATCTAATGAAGCAGTCTATCAAAGCTCTTAATATGGTGAGTAACTGTTTCAACTACATATGCACAGATTTTCCTGACCTGGATTATGAAAAATAAAAGCTGGTGTTTTTAATGTACCACAAATCAAGAAATTAATGAAAGAACTAAATTCCACAAACACTATGATTGACATAGAGAAAAATGTATAGAAATCCTTTGTGTCTATTACAAAATACAAATTTTGGGGTAAATACTGAAAATTACAAAGGCTTGGTCGAAATGTTGCTTGAATGTTTTCATCATTTTGAATCCAACTTGAACATAAAGATTAATTTCCTTAACAGCCATCTTGATGAATTTTCTGCTAATCCAGGTAACTTGAGTGGTGAGCGCAGTGAAAACTTATATCAAGATATTAACCTTATGGAGGGAAGGTGTCAAAGCCAAAGAAACTCTCACGTGATAGCAGATTACTTTTAGAGGAATCAAAGACACTCCAGTTATTCACAAAAATGAAAATTATTTACAAGAATATGTAATTTCCTGGCATAAGGTAATGTTAATATACTAAATCATTTTGACAAGTTAACCAGATTATTTAACTTAATAAATAAATAAATATATATTTATATGTATATTTAATAAATATGTCATGCCACTGATTGACAGACTTTATTGCCATTATGTATCTTAGTTTGAAAATTGAAGTGATTTAGTAAACTATCTTGATTAGGTAAATTACAATACATTTTTTAATAATTTCACTCTGAGCAAGGAAATAAAGTTGCTAACATGCAAGGAGTTACTGAATCTGAAAGAATATAAGAAAAAGAAAACATCATTAAGAAGAAGGAACAATAAAAGAACAGGAATTAAGAAGACAAAAGATAACGATTGACATTGCATGCAAATTTTTGAAGATCAAACTTCAAGAAGCCAGACGAGAGTTCCACAAGCAAGAAGTGTGAGAGAAGAAACTGTTGGTATAGAACTTACAGTTGCATCTAGCCATTTCAACCATAAAATGATGAGACCCAGCAGCCAATCTAGTACTGCAATTAAATTCATATGGAATATACCATAAAGTAAAAACCTGACATGAAAGGTGCTATTTTTAAAACAGCAATGCCAAATTAACTTAAAACAACTCTCAAATCTTTCCCATCAAAAATTGTATTGACCAAATCAATTCACCCCAAGCAAAGTGATAATGCCACTAAGATGCAAGAGACTATAGGGAATTAAAGAAAATGAGAAGACTTTAGAAGGAACTGGAAACCCAATCTTAAACAGAAAACAAGGAATAACTCCTGTTCAAAAGTCCAGGGAGGAGTGTGAACCAGATAAGAAGTGAACCTATTTACTCCTAAAATTGTTTGTAATTGACATATTTTTTATGTATTAAAATAAATACACTTAAGATAACATAAAATAAGCACCATTTTTCTTAAATATACAAAATGATTTGTCCAGTTTTTGAAGAAGGTTCTGTTGATGATCAAATATGTGAAATATAGTTAGCAAATTTTAGCCTGGAAATTTTTCACTGAACAATATTCCATGTTTGGGGAGACTATTTGAGATTGATAGCAATTAAATCATCAATAATTTAATCAATATTATGCAACATATTCTCCAAATATCCAGTCAAATCAAGCATTTGAACCACTTTAGTTATATTAGATGCTTTAATAAGCTAACTGGAAAAACTGTTAGACCATATTTAAATATTCTGCTTTTGAAACAAATTACTATTAAAAGTAATATGAAATGGAAGCAGTTGAGGGACAAGTGAAGTGAACCACCATTAACCATATCAAAAGACAATTTTGATCTAAAATTGTCATTGTGTAATTATTTGGATTGGAAGAGAATTCTCTACAATGAATATCTTTAAGTAAACCAAGTAATGGCAACATTTGATAAAAAGCAATGTGCCCTTTTTTCCTGTTTGGGATTGGATTTCTGGTTCCTTCTAAAGCCTTTTGTATTCTCTTTCACTCTTACACACTTGCATCTTAGTGACATTATTGCCTTGCTTGGAATGAATTGATTAAAAAAAATTATAGAAGAAAAGACATAATAAAAAACAGTAAATCTCTGCCTGCAATAGATTATCCAACTCATATGACTTTTAGTTATTGCGTCTTTTGGGCCAAAACATCACTGTGAGTGGCCGAGGATGCTGGGGAGAATGGATGTATCTAGACTGGTTGTTGCCAACCAAGACAAGAGAGCTTAATCTGCTGTTATTTATTTGTAAGGGAGAGAAATGATAAATTCACACCTCTTACCCAAAGCTAATTTGTTCAAAAGTGAATGTAACAAATTTGTTTCACTCATTTCTCTTTTCAAGCCTGTTACCATTACACCATCCACATTTCTGATGGAAAAATATGTGGCATACATAGACACATCACGGTAGTTATCACTAGATCTTTCTCCAACAGATGTTGGCATCTACAGGTTTGACTTGAAGACTGAAAATGTTGATGGTGCACATGTCTTCTCCACATTCCTCCCTGTCAAAATTGTTGTTGCCTCCAGATGGCAAGTGCCTAAGGGCATCTGCATTGCCATGATCCTCTGTTTTCCAGTACTCGATTGCATAGTCAAACTGGCTTTGTCACTGCACCCATCGAGTTAGTCAGTTGACTGTGAGAAGTGGTGTCTCTCTTTTAGGGCCAAACGGTGCCATCAGTAGTTTATGATCAGTAACCAGTATGAATGGACATCTGTACAGATATTGGTACATCTGGATTTGGCTGTAGTTTCTTTCTCTAGACATGAGAGTCTTGGATTCATTGGCATTTGGGTACTCACTTCCATCTGGACAGTGATGAAACAGGACTGCTCCAGTTGCAATGTTAGACTCATCACAAGCTAGTCCAAGAGGTTTGTTTGAATTAAAATGTACAAGAACTTGATCTGAGGATAATATGTTTTTCAACTGTTCAAACACTGCTTGTTCTTCATTTACCCACTTCCAGGGAGTTGTTTTCTTGGTTAAACAGTAACATGGCTCAGCCATAGTAGCCAGGTTTGGGATGAACTTCCTATAGAACCGAATACTGAGCCCAAGAAAGCCTTTAAGCTTGAGACGTCTGTAAAAGATGGCATCTTCATGACTGCCTCGCCCTTGGATCCCTGTGCAATTCCTTTGGCTGATAATGTGTTGTCAAGGTATTCCACACTGAGTAGTTTGAACATGCACTTTTCACTATGGCATATGAGTCCTTTGTCATCCAAATAAGAAAATAAATGTCTCAGGTTGCTCAGGTGATCATTGGTATCTTGCCCACCAACAAACATATCATCTTGGAAGACAGCAATCCCAGGCACATCACTGGTTAGGTTCTCCATGATCTTCTGGAAGTAACCAGGTGCTGACTTGAATCCAAATGGGAGTCATTGCTGCAAGAGTAAACCATGATGAATGCTGAGGGCTACCCTGTGTTGACTCTTTTGTGTCTGCTTGATCTGGTTGTAGGCATCAAAGAGGTCAATCTTCATCTAACCATATCCACCTCCTAGCTTCTACATTAGTTCCTATGGGAGTGACATCGGAAGATAGTGTTCTTTCAGTTGATCATTGATATCTACTGAATAGTCACCACAGATCCACAATTTTGGCTTCAGGGTGCCCGGACTATGGGCTTTGCAAATCAGTACCACAGGCATTCCATATTTGCTGAATTGGATTTGCTTCCAGTCTCCTTTGGAGATGCCTTCTTTAAAATGGAAAGAAATGGAACTGGTTGTGCTTTGTGAAAAACCAGCTTCACATCAGACTTGAACTTCACTTCTAGTTTGAAATCCTAATTCTTCCTTGAAAAGATCTGGGAACTCATTACAGAGATTGTGCCAATGTCATTACAGGGAAGCATAAGGCTTATTAGAAGTCTTGCAATGCAATGTTTTTGCACCTTCACCCATGTTTTGACTTTCTGTGCATCTCAGCCCAAAAGCAGATTTCCAGTGTTTGGATAGCATTTTGTCCCAGCAAGTTCAGGTCAGGGATCTTGGTGGCGATGTAGAGAATTGAGCTTTGTTTACCAGTCCTTAGATCCTTGGTTTAACCCATAAAAGTTCCCAACACAGGCAGGTTGCACTTTTGTTGGTAGACTCATAACAATGTCTGACATCATCTAGTTTCAGTTTTCCTGATTGTTTCCAAATTGGCAAATAAATGAAATTTCCCATAGTTGCAGCGTCCAGTTCCATCATAAACTGTCAGTCCTGAATTGTGACTGGCACAATCAACCAAGAAGTATCATCACTGAGGATCATTTTGACAAGCTCTGCTTTCATGATTCTCTTCACAGAAGGTTGGGAATGATGTTCCTGTTGTTGTCATTTCTTCTTCCTATAAACAGCTTCAAAATGTCCTTTCTTGTCACAAAAGTGGCATTTGACTTCTTTGTAAAGGCAGTCTGACACTTTATGAGCCTTTCCACATCTGTAACATTTATATTCAGGGTCTGTGGAATTAGGTTGCTTGTTGCTTTTTTTTGTTGATCAAAAGAGCAGAATCATGACCAGTAATCAGGCTACAGTTTTGAAGAAGATGGAAAATGGGAACCTGGACTGGAATCCCAATCAGAAGTTTGAAATTGAACTAGACATCTCAAAGCCTCCATTTGTTCTCCGAGCTGCTGTGCATGTACCTCCATTTGTTCTCTGAGTTGTTGGGCAAACAACTTAATCAGCTCACCTCTTTTTTTCTGCTATTGTTGTAAAAATAAAAAGTTCACTTTCTTATCCTATCAGCAACACTAGTTTGTCATGTTTCTCTTGTTCACTTTTAGAGAAAGCACAGCAATAATCCAAATAGGTAAGTTAACTGTCTCTCCAACAGTGTGTAATGGGCAAG
The DNA here is from genome assembly GCA_963932145.1 of Acanthosepion lycidas. NCBI lineage: Eukaryota > Metazoa > Mollusca > Cephalopoda > Sepiida > Sepiidae > Acanthosepion > Acanthosepion lycidas. The sequence continues at coordinate 53,409,624 of OZ010615.1, forward strand.
AACAAATGTAAAAAGACAACCAAACTGCTCCATCTGCATTACTTATGTAGCTGTGTAATTAGAACATTCTAGAGAGTTCTACAACTTTCCATTCAATTCTATTGGAAAAATATTTGCTTTGTACTCTACTATTTTGTTAGCTTTTCTTACAAGCTTAGCTAGTTTATATAAATGGAATTTATATCATTGGATCCAAGTTGGTAATTGCTGTCAATTTGAGATAAATAGCACTGAAATAAATTATCAAATAAAACATAGTTGAGTCTACTGCATGAAATTCAAATAAAAACTAATGCAGAAATTCAAATAAAAACTAAATGGTAACTGTAATGTATCATGACTGTAGCATTAGAATAAATTAATAATAAGCATGCTGATTTTAATACATGAACAAAACATTCTCATCATCTTGACAAAGTCTACAAACTATCACCAAAGATCTTTTAGTCTGAAAATAATCAACTAAATCAAATGTGATTTTAATTAATGAGATAACCTAGTCAATCACTTTTAGTACAACAATGAAACTTAACTAAAACAGTGAAAAGTATGTTGGGAAAGATCAAATGATATGATTATGTTTGTGGTGTATTATGAGTAAATCAATAGCATTTGTCAATGCCTACTTGTACTTCATTATGAACAGCTTTCTCTACTTGACTCTTTTCCATTTGGCCAGTACCTCTTCAAAAGGGAATTGACCTTTTGGACTGAATGTTGACTTTAAGAAGTTTCTCTTGATGTTTTGATGACAACCAGTTCCAGTGAGGATGGTTCTAAGCAGAGACACACTCGGTCACAGCCAACTGTATCCATATCTTGTAGGTAATATTTTGTCAACAATGCCTAAAACATCCACATACTGTATCTGGGGTTGTGCTGTGCTTTGACAACTTTCTTTAGCAGTATTGATGAGGGGTTGAGTAACTATCTGGTGATTAACTCCATCCTCAGTCCATTTGTGGGTTTTCTTATGTGTCCATTGTGGGTAATTAGAATTCCTAACTCCTCCTCTTCATAGACTACTCATGAAGCAGATGGGGCAGAGGCTCAGCATACCAAATGCATGCAACTGGGTGGTGTTTGAAAACTTGCATGTAGTGCATGTAGCTTATCAAGTTGTTGGTAAATTTGATGCATATTTGTTCCAGATTGAATGTGGCTTTTGTGATTTGATGCTCACTCTTGTACGTGCTGCCCTGGATGTATCTGGCTAATACTCTCAGGTTCAGAGATGTCATTTCTTTGATCTTTTCCAATTCCTTGATGGCAAAATCTAGTTTCATTTTTATTAAAACCACATTCACATTTTCCGTTTGGAGGAACTGCGATTAGCTATGACATTCATCATCAGAACAGTGATGCTGATGAATTTCTCTTTTGAAATTTTCTTTTTTAGGCCTTCTATCTTTGGGTCTTTGCTGATATCTTGGAACATTTCAAGCAATCAATTGTCCTGTGCAAGTGCATTGCAGTATGATAACCAATTTTTTTTATTTGGCTGCTATTTGTCTAGCACAAAATTAATAAAACAGATCTGTCAATATTGATGCTGTTTGAGATCTGCTATTGACTCTGCTGCCTGAGATGTGCACAAGGCCAGTGAGATATAAACAGTGTACATTCACCAAGTGAGGGGTGGACCTAAGCACCATGCTTGTGCAGCCTTTATTTTTCCCTTTCATTACTGCAGACTCATCTGATCCTATGCTTATCTCTCTGGTTAATGGTATTTTCAATTCTGATATCACTTCCTGGATGCATTTTGCAATTCCCACACCAGTTGTATCAACATGCCCTTTATTTGCAACAAAATGAATATGTGGGTGAAATGACTAAAGATCAATAATTTGGACATATACAACAAGGCATTTGTGGACAGTTTTGTCTGTAGATTCATCTATGAGCAAAGTCACAAATGAGGTGGGTCATTTGCTTTCATTTTTAGAGCTGCCTTCACAGTACCTGCCATACTGGACAGCAGTTCTTCAGCTGTATATTGTGAACTGTATGCTACTATTTTTTCTATAGAGCGAAGAGATCTGGGACTCCAATCTATGTCAGAAAGCTGTGTAACAACTCAAACTTTGAGAGGGAAGACTTCCTCCTACGCCATCAAATGGGTAGTTTTTAACTGCACCAGCACTGCTTTGTCCTGCTTACTGTCCAACTTCACCTTACTTCATTCTAAGTTATGTGGGGATGTGCCTGTTTTGTTATATTCAGTAGAAATGTCACAGTACATGAAGTTTACATCTGAAAAGTGAAGCCATTTGTATTTTGTGTGCATTGCAACTCTTCTGCAGTTGTCTTATCAGGCACAGTAAAAGAGAAGGAAGATGTAGGTAAAAGGCTGTGCTAAATTACTCTTTGAGGACTGGGCAGGCTATGGAAGGATTTCAGAAGTAGAAAAACAAAAAAGCAGCTGCAACAGTCTATTGGCTAGCAATGTGTTTGCAATATTTAGCATTAGTATTTTTAACGCTTTTTTACAGTTGAAAATACATTAATTTGGAAATTCTTGCAAAAATCAAATAATTGCCGGATTTTAATAAAACTTTCAGAACTTATTTAGAAATAAATTAAATGTGTTTTTCTTTGGTGTCATCCTTATAACTTTTCCTCTCACTGTTCACTCGGAGTAAAATAAGATTTTGTCTGACGCCTTATGTATGTTCAGACTCAATCTGAGCATTACAAAATTGTGGCCTTTATTCAAAGAAATTTAATCAAAGCTAAGTTTAAAACGTGTAGTTTGGCATGAAAGAAAATCGGTTTTTTCTAATGTCTATAAAACAAAAAAGGATTTACCTTAAGGAAACAAAAAATAAATAGCAAAAAAAGCTTTTTCTCTCAGTTTTTTTTTATAGCCACAAATTTTCTTCCCTTATTTCAGGTTAGAAACACTTGCACCGAAATTGACAAGTTACGTTGAAGATCACAGAAAAAGAGAAAATAGCATAGGGCATGAAAACTAAAAAAGTAACGTTCTTTTTTTAAGACAAAATTCATGTTGTTAATAACTAACAAACACTTTTCTTATAGATGTGTCCATGCATCTCTAAGGCTTGTTTTACCATCTGACTGGAATAATACGTTTTTTTGTTTTTTTTTTAACTTTATTCCTCCAGAAAGTTTTGTTTGTTTCATTCCCCAACGTAAAGATTACATTAATTAAAATTTGTATTTATTTGCATAAACCAAGAAAATGATGTTATTAGTCTGACACCTTTACATTTCTCGTCTGTCATGCCAACTGAAGCAGAAGATGCTATAAAAAAAAAAAATTATGTCGCAGCTAATAATCATGTCTCCACTTGTTAGTTTTTCTTTTTTTTATCTTAAAAGTTAAGAAATGTTTTCTTCACTAACACTAACAGTTTTAAAAATTAAGTTTTATTTTGTTTAACAAACAAAATACAAAATAAGTTTGAAAAATAAGTACCCATTCATTACGATTACCGTTTTTTTGTTCATTTGACGAATGATTTGCGTTCTATGTCTAATTCACAAAAAAAAATATAGCATCATAGCCTGATAAAAAATGGCCCCAAACTTAAAAATAAAGTTTTATCGTGAAAATAGTTTATGCTAAAAAGAAAGACCAAGGTATTTTTAAATTATTTTTTTTAATTTTTTATTCCTTTCTAGCACGTTTACGTCAGCGGTCACGTAAACAAATTATTTTATTTAGCATTAGTTTTTTTAACGCTTTTTTACAGTTGAAAATACATTAATTTGGAAATTCTTGCAAAAATCAAATAATTGCCGGATTTTAATAAAACTTTCAGAACTTATTTAGAAATAAATTAAATTATTTTAGAAAGGCTTGTTCTAAAGTCATGGTAAAAATGTTTTTTTACATTTATTACCCACCACTTAATTTTATGAAAACTCGAAAATTCGACTTTTGTAATTATTTCAATTAAATGCAGAAGACTTTGAAGAATATATAAATCATCGATGTTTTTTGTAAATCGAGAACAACATCTACCCAAACTTTAGATCTTAATTGTTAAAATCAAAAAAAAGAAAAGAAAAGAAAACCAATAAAACTAAGACATAAATATAAAATTTTTTTAAAATGGCTTTTATGAATAATATATTATATATTAAGGACATTTTTGTCTGAAGCCAAAATATTTTTTCGATGAAAAATGAATTTTTACAAGAATTGTATTTTTTTTTTTTTACAATTTTAAATACAAAATGTGATAAAGTTAAATACTTTAAAATTAAGTGTGTATATGTGTATCTCTGGAAATGCTCTTATTAAAAGATCTATTTTTTACAGATCTTAAATTTGAAAGCTTATTATAATCTGCGAATAGCATCTATTTTTAAAATAATTTTTTAATATGCCAATAAAAAAATCGTCCACAAAACTACGGAAGCACAATTCTGAAATAATGTCACGAGGGCTAGAGTTGTTTCTCCTGATAGCGAGGAATCGGTCTCATAGATTATGTTGATTTCGTATCAGATTCTCTGACTGACCAACCATCATCGTTGCATTTTCAAAATTTTTAATTTTCTTTTGTTTTTTTTACATATTTCACTAAATATTTTAATCCTTTTTTTTCTTTTTTAGATTCAATTTTAGTGACGGAAACTGTAGACTTTGGAAATATCTTCCTTAAAAAAGAACCTAAAAAATCAATAAAATATTAGTTTTGAAAGTATTTAATTTTTAAAAATTACTTTAAGCTGGTTCACATAAAATTCGAAAATACTGTCACTTCAGCCCTTCCGTCCGATAAATTGCCCTGATGTTAGTTACACTGATGTAATCGTCAATTCACACCTCCAAAATCATTCATCATGGTTAGACATGCTTCTATATTTCCAACTAATTTTTTTCTACTAAAAAATTAAGTAATATTTGTTTCAAATTACATTAAGAATAGTTTAAATTTTCTCATTTCTCTAAAATAACTTTTGAAAGAAGTACAATTGAATTTTACAAGATTTTTAAACGGAGAATTTCACTTTTGTTTACAAAACTGTCAAAAATGGCTGACATTATCGATTTAACGTCAATTTTGATCATTCAAAAAAAAAAAACAAGATTTTTAGCTAAAATTTCGTACGCGCTAGAAAGGATTTAAAATTTTTTAAAAATACTTTGGTCTTTTCTGTTAATAATAATAATTAATTTAAGATAAACATTTAGAGACGATAAAAAAAAATTGTTTAATCAAGTTAGGGGCCTTTTACATCAGGGTATGCTAGCGAAGTATTGGACATAACACAATTAATTAATAAACGTGACCTTGTTTACTTAGTTGATGCTATAAAAAATCCTTTTAGTTTTAATAAAATAAATTTACTATAATTGTCACGGGTTTGTTGCGTGCAAAACTGCAATCCATCGTACTTTTTTCTTTTTTTTATACATAGGAAAATTGAGGTGCGTCGTTGGGACACACAGGGAGTTTTGTTTACTTCATCCTTTTAGTTTTATGCACTCAGGCTTTCTTTATCCTTTCATTTACATTTTATTTTTGGGTGTTATAATAAGTGACATCAGAAACAAAACAGGTTATTTAGAGAGCCATACACTATTTGCACGTGGAACTAGACCCCATGGACTAAAAAGAGTTCGGTTCGAAATTGCAACGTCGTACTCGTATATCACTCGAAGAAGGCTTGAGTGTGACAACGACCGAAATGTTGTGAATATGACAATAAAGATGATGACAGCAGTTCGAATAATGTAAGAATACACAGTCTCAGAAATATAGACAGATGTTGGCACTGAATTCAAAATAGCCTTGTTCTTGTTTGTGGTACCATCACTTAGCATCGAAATGTTGTTTGCTCATTCTTTTTTTGGTCTTACTCTTTTCTGTATTTATTTCATTCCCATTTCTGATTCATGTTTTTTTTGTGGAGAATCAAATGGTTGGATTTTTTTGTCTTTCAGACAGTTTTTTTTGGTGATGTTAATTATGTAGTGAATAAAAGAAGATTATTTACTTATATTTTATTAACTAAATTTTTGAATACCAATTCTAAAACAAGAAGCATGTAATAAAATCAACAGAAGTTTACTGAGAGATGATCAATGAGATTTAATAACTGGAATATGCGCACACACACACAGACACATATAAACAAAAAGTGTTTCAATGTTACCAAGGGGAAGTAACTCAGATATTTAAATACATTCAATTCATTTTATTCAATGTTACATTTACATTCTGTAAATATCTAAATATTAATTAGTCTATTTTTGTTTAATTATTATAATAATTTTATAAACCTATTTCTTTATAGCATATCTCTTTCTACAATTAGCCTAAAATCGGAGAGTAACATGATTTTGTTGCAAAGAATCTAAGAAAAAGTTGTTCTTTAACATAGAAAAATAAAGATAACACTTTTCCAAAGTATTGAATCATTTCCATCAACAATTCTGTTCTTAATAACATGATCCAAGGTACTGCTGCTGCTGCTGCTGCTGCTGCTGCTGCTGCTGGGAACTCTTGTTGTTATAAATTGTTCTACAAGTTCTTTTATAATTATTACTGCTACTGTAACTGAAAAAAATGCAATTTTCTTCGCACTGCTTCTTATTCAATTAATAATAATTTTGATAAAATAACAAAAATCAAAAAAGAAACAAATGCATTTATACAATTGTAAGTAAATGTAGTATCATAGGCATCTTCACATATTAAACAATATTTAATTTGTGTAGGCCTATCGTAAAGTCACCCTGAAAACATTGGTTGTTATTTGATCACCAAAATTAAGCAGTATCAAGTGAAGTCAGTACTTCGATGGGGGAGTGCTTGAGAACACTGGGTACAGTAAGCAACCTCCCACAATCCAAAATATATTTCACCTTTAAATAAACCACAAGCAGCATGTTTTATTTAAAATCTAAATATTTTCTATATAATTTTGTGGGGGAGATAATAATGGTTTTAGTGATACATGTCTTACTAATTAACCCATAACTGGGGGGAGAAAAAGATTAATACTTTTCCCAAGGGTATTTGTATGTAAGTGAATATAATGAACTCAACTGGAATTGGAACTCAGCATTAACAATTCTAAGCCATTATCCATTACACTACCCACACATCCAAGCACCTGGTATTCCCAATTGGTCACCCATCTAGGTACTGACCAGGTTCAATGTTGCTTAAATTCAGGGATTGTACAGGAGAATTGCTGTTTCAATGACCCACAAAAGGTTGATTAGTTCTAAAAACAAATCAACCAATCAACCTATGGAGTTGACCCAAAAATTTGTTCTGTTTTTGTTGATAGAAGTATTTAATTTTAACTAGTTTCTTTGATTGTATCACTTTTACTAAAATGTTATCTAAGCTGGTGTATTTTTGTCTACTGTTTCAAACACTGAAGAATAAAAACAGGACTAGATAGGTTTGCCTATCATCTAGTTCACACTCTCCCTAGTCTTTTGAACAGGAGCAAATGTTCATCCTTTGTTTCCTGTTTATTCTAAAATCTATTTCAACTCTATACTCCTAACATCTTCACCAGAACTCTAAATTTTATTCACAAATTAAATCTTGACCTCTTCACATCTCGAATTAGCTGTCTATCTTTCTTGTTACCTGGTGCCCTTTCTTACACAGTAACCCCCTTCAAAAAAACAAACAAACTCTAAACCGCAAAAAAAAAGCAATATTTTCAGTTTTTTCTCTTGTGACAATTTTTCCCAGAATTCTGTGAATGTTAACTGCTACAAAAAGAATTTTCAAATTCTTATACCACTAAGAACTTTCATTGAAACAGGTTTTTGCCAAGGTTTGTGATTTGTGCAATACATTTTATTTTTAAAAAAGAAACACAAAATTTTATTCTTATTGGCTAAAAGTCATGCAAAGCAGTTTGTCTGCAATTACATTGGTGCATACATTAAATAAAGAAGAAACACATTTACTATTAACTTTTGATTATGAAGGACAGAAATCAAGTTTTGAAATGCCACCTTGTGGGGATTTTTATGTTTGTGTTTGACAGTGAGAGTGGAATGAACAAAATTTAAGGCTTGAAATAACTGTTCAACAGCTTTTATTTATGGTTGAAAGATAATGCAAAATAGTAGTATTTTGTATGAAAATAGTGGGGTTTTCCGGTTAACAAAATTCTTGAGTAGATGTTTTTGTTGAGAGAGATTTCTCTGCTAGTTCCAATGGGAGGAATAAGAAATCCGAGTGTGAAACTGATAGGTCAGGACTCATCTTCTGTAGCAAGGATTGTGTGTAGTTTTCCTTTGGTAGGTGTCCTGAAGAGAGATTTCTCTGACAGTTTCCATGAAATGAACATGAAATTTGAATCCAGCTGCCAGGACAGGCCTTGTATTCAGCAGCAAGGGTTGTGCATAGCCCCCTTCGAGCTGGGCTTGAAGTTATTGGTCTACTAAAAATAAAAAAATGGAAAGCACTAGCCTTACAGTAGAGGCTACTAAAAATGAAAAAATGAAAAAGAGGCCAAATAGGGTTTGGTCAAGACTTTTATGGCCTGTGGGACTTCTGATTGTACCCTGCTGATTAATTCTGTTGCTACTGCTGAATTTAGCAAAGTAAGGAAGCCTCCATATGCCATAATAGCTAACAAGTGAGATAGTTTCTATAACATTTCCATTAACTATTGAACTTATTTTCTACATTTGCTGCACACACACAATTATGTGTTCCCTTTTCAAATGTATTATGGAATAACAAAAATATTTATGAATCACATGCATTAATAACTGTGAACTATGTCCATTTTAACTTTGCTTAAAGCAAAATCTTTATTCTTCCTGCTAGGAGACTTTCTTCAAATGTATTCACAATTTCAATATTTGCATTGTTTAAAATAATTTCTACATTACTGTCAAATAGAATTTTTGCTTATGGCTTGATTATATTTTTTATTACTTTTCTTTTCTACAATTCACTTGCACATTGCTCTTGTTTAAGACATTGTTTGTTTAGGAATAAGACATCCATTAAGTTTTTAAAAATCTTATCATTGAATTGATCCTTTTCTTCTATTGTCTTCTTTAAATACTTAATCTTTTTAGTTGTTGTTGTTGTTGGAGTCAATTGTGAAGTGAGTAGCTATGGTCAAATGCAAAATAAGTAACAGAACTTCCCAACAAACAGAATTGACAAAGTTTGCAATAAGCAATAACAAGAAAAAGAAAAGAAAAGGACAAAAAATAATCTAAAGCAAGCAACCAAATCTATGCAATGCAAAGCAACATTGATAAAGGAAAGTGACAGTAATATGGTAAAAAGTTCACAAACTAAGAATTGGGGATGACACACAAGAGCAAGTTCAGATAAGTGTATGTAGTGTTCTGACTTCAAGACAATACAGATCATGACTGAGTCACATGAAACCAAAAAGTGGCCTGTTTTACTGGCTAGGAAAAAATCCCAGCATGCATTTGTGTGTTTCTGTCTATAAATAGGGGAGGGGCAAGCATTTTGCAATCATTGCTGTTTGAATTGAAACTAACATCAATACATAATAATTTTTATTCATGAAGTGTTGTATTTAATAAATTTCTTAGTACTGGATCTCAAGGCTAACAATGAGTTGAGTTTAGATAATCTTTCCTGTAACCTTAATTTACCTTACTAAGCCCTCAATGAATCTTACCACATTAATCTCTTTCACATTTGGGTCAGAAGCATTTGAATCACGCCTGTGATTATATCATACCATCAATTTTAGTTAATTCCTCAATTAACAATAGTTAATGTAACCATATCTAGGATATAACAATTACTTATACAAAAACATTGTTTTTCATCTTTTAATTCCATGTCCTTTTAGTGACAGTGATAATGATTCTCTATAAATTCCATTTCTTTACTATCTGTGAATTGCCACAAAATATTGAAAAAGATAGTGGAGTAGTTTTCCATTGCTTTTTCCATAGTTTGGACTTGATAACAATCTTTCTCTTAATTTCTAAGGAATGAAGGCCCAGATTTATACCTTACTCATGGACATTATTGTGAGAAAGTGAATGGCTTGTCAATTCCACTTTCAACACTGATAACCTTACACAGTCTGCACATCCTTACATTATGATAGTTCTTTATTTTAAGATAACTGGAAATATAGATCAAATAAAAATAATAAAAATCATACAAAAATCCCAGACTTTTGAGGTTTATGGAGAAGGTAACATGAATAACTGAACATGTCAAAAGTAGTTTGTGAAGCTTTGTGCTGGAGATGTCACAGTTGGGTTGATCAGTTGAATCTGAAAGTAATCAAATGAATAATCAGCATCATATTGATTATTCTCAAGTAATGTCTTCATGTCTAGGTTCTTTCCAATTGTAGATGTGAGAGTTAGTTGGTAGAACAATACATTTTTTTGATTCATTGTGTTTGTCAGATGATTATACCAGATTTTATTCAATTCTCATTATAACAACAAAATAAAATCCAGTATAATCATCAGATTCTACTTAAGAGCACTCAAAATTTGCAGCCCTTAATATTTACATGAAGAAGAGAAATACATTGAAAACACTTTCAAGCTTCTTCAAAAGTTTAATTATTTTATATTCAGTGTGAATATGAGAGAAAAACTAACATCCTGAGAAGATAGTGATCCAATAAATCCCAAATACCTGAGTAGACACATATATATTATTTGGAAACTCTTTCTCTCTCTCTCTCTCTCTCTCTCTCTCTATATATATATATATATATATATATATATATATATATATATATATATATATATGGACTATCCTGTTGATTTCAGCATCTGAGAATATGACAACTTCATGCTTGTGTTGTATGTAACACTTCAGTCCCACTAGTGACCTGCATACAAGTTCACATATTGTGCAACAGCAAGGATCTCAGAATATAGCAATAGGAATATTTGCTGATCCTTATATATATATATATATATATATATATATATATATATATATATATATATGAGAGAGAGAGAGAGAGGGAGAGAGAGAGAAAGAGAGAGAGAGAGTGAAACACGGTGGAGTAATGGATAGTGGCTTGGATTGAGGAATTGGAGATCCAGGTTCAAATTCCAGTTGAGTTCATTGCACATATTTATGTGCTAATACCCTTGGGAAAAGTATGAATTCATCTCTTTTCCACCTACAGCTATGGGTAAATATCAGGACCAATAGGGTTCTAAAGCCTTGGGTGGTGATCGGTCTAGGAGAAGAACAACTCTGAATTTAAAACCTTGCAGAGTGTCATTTGGGTACCTTGTGGCACACAGTGCACCAGGTCTCTGTATTCAGCCCTTCATAAAGTGTGGTTGGTTCTGCACAAAGCCTTTACCACTATAATCAAATGATTTGTGTCGGTGATATGGTTGGTTTCTAGGAACTGAGTTGCTTGACACTCATACATTGAAATCAACAGAAGAGTCCATAATGTGTGTATATATATATATATATATATATATATATATATATATATATATATATATATATATATTTAGTTGGACTGGTGTGAGTTTGTGACCCTGGGTTTCATGCTATTTGCGATCATCAGACAAACTGATTAATTTTTACATTTTTGATTTATATATGGTTGTGTATATTAGTGTTTTTATGCTAGTTGGAGGAAATATTATCGTTGGAATGCCACTCATACATATGTAAACATACATACATGCACATTCACTCATTGACATATGCAGACATATAGACATGCATGCTCACTCGCTGGAGATCACACAAACATATATGAACAGTGTGGGACTGGCCATATATGCACATCCATGTGTCGTTGCATACATATATATGCAATTGGTTGCTCTAGTCAATGGTGGGTTGTCTAGCGAACATTTTTCATCAGTTGTGGTGTCAAGGTGCAGAAAAAAGACACAGGACTATATAGAGATGACGGACTTATCCTGATAAGAGAACCTAATGGACCAAAATTAGACAGATTTAGGAAAAAAATAGTAAATACCCTAAAAACAATTGGATTTAAAATAGAAATAAATGCAGGTACAAGAAAAGTAAATTTCTTAGACGTCACTCTCAACCTGAACAAAAACATATGTGAACTGTACAAAAAAGATAATGACACCCCAACTTACATACACACATCCTCCAATCATCCACCTTCAATCATCAAGCAAATACTCATATCACCCATATCAATCAGGCTCTCTGAAAACTCATCAAACATAGATATTTTCAATAACAAGAAAACACCATATGACAAAGCACTAAAAAAAAGTGTATACACACAACAACTACAATACACACCTCCACAACTGAAACACAAAAACAGAAAAAGAAACATTATCTGATTTAACCCACCATACAACAAAACCGTCAAAACAAACATAGGATGGACATTCCTAAACTTAATTGAAAAGCACTTCCCTGAAACAAACTGATTAGCAAAAATATAAATGAAAACGAAAATAACATTAAAATCCGTTATAGCTGGATAAAAAATATAACACAAATAATAAAAAGCCACAACAAAAAAATAATAACCTGCAATAACGCAAACAAGGAACTGCAGAAATAAAACAACATGTCCACTCCAAGGAAACTGCCAACAAATGAATATAGAGCCAAGGTAAGTGCAAACAACAGCACAATGTACTACATTGGGGTCACTGAGGGACCATTCAAGAAAAGAAAAAACAATCACAACCTTTCATTCTCCAACAGAAAATACTCAAACAGCACTACACTATTGACATACATATGGTATCTAAAAGACAGAAATATTACACCAAGAGAAAGCTGGAAAATATTGAAAAAAGCACCTGCCTACAACATTACAAAGAAATGCCGACTTTGCCTACACGAAAAGGTAGCAATAATTTTTCATACCCAACAAAAAAAAAAAAGGTATCTGTGTGGTAGGCAGAATTCTTTGGTCTACATCCTGGTATTCTCTGAGAAGTTGGAAGTTTGAAATAGTCCAACAGAACATCATATGTAACAGTTATTGGGAATGAGGCCATACAAAATGAATGTAATTTATTTATTTTATTTCATTGTATTTTATTTATTTGTATTTTTCCGATACTAATATATGCACACATTAATTATATACATTTCAAGATATCATGTTGTGGGGTAATGGATATTTTATTTAATATGGACTGCTTATTTTGTATAATAATAGCGTCAGAGTTTTAAGTCTTTCTTTGCATTGGGTGTTATATTTCTTTACATGCAAACATGCTGCTAAAATCTCCCCTTTTTTATTTAATAAGTGTTGTTAGTATATGTACATAAATACAAACACATACACACATGTATATATTTTTTTCAGTCGGTATAATCATCATCATCATCATCATCATCATCATCATCCCCTTGATTTTTGTAATCATAGTGGGGGATCCAAATGCAGAATCCACACTGAATGATTCAGTGTGGCTTCTGTATCATCCTATGCAAATCAGTAAAGCTACTGAGACAAAGGAGTTACAGGGTGTGAAATAATTAGGAACAGAAACATTACTAATGAGCAGGAAGTGGAAAGAGTAATCAGGAGGACAGTAGATAGCAATTAACATTGCTTTTAAATTTTTGTAGATCGAAGTTGGCTTGAAAGCATGGAACTGGAAGGGAGTTCTACAAGTGAGAAGTGCAAGAAAAGAAATTGTTAGCATTGAATTTATGGTTAGATCTAGCCAACTCAACTTTAAATTGTCAACAGCACTGACTAAACCTCAAAGAGACTGCCTTCAGACACTGGCACCATCATGTATAGTAAGAGCTTAATTCTATCTATCTCCTTTATAAACATGACTACTACATATGCATACACATACTATCTCACACAAACACGCTAGTAACAACATTTCACCTTTCTCATATATGTATGCAATACAGTATTTATTATACACAAGAATTCTTTTAACAACCAGAAAAAGGACATTACTCATTCAATACATTGTAACAAACTATATTCTAGCTTGAATTCTGGTTATATAAAATTAATGTTATTTCTTACCATTATGTTGTGTTTCTATACATGATTTTATTTTTTTGTGGGACTGTCTTAAAAGGTCAAATTATGAACAGCCTCACAACATTTTATATTATTGTATCAAATCCTTACACTCCACTTTGTAATGTTTAACTAAAACTTGTGTAGAAGGATTCTTATAACATATACAAGTATTTTCGCTTTTTATAATGCAATTTTTTTTTTTTAATTCTTGAAATAAATGACTCTGAAGAGATAAATGCAACAATTTATGTCTAATTGATATTTTTATTTTACAAGTGAATGAAATGGCTTTGACCAGAACTTTCCCATAGCATGCTTATTTTCCTTATTTTGGTATTAAACTTGGTGACCAAGATAAGGCACAACACATGATATGTAAGACATGTACCAAGTATCTGCATTGGTGGACCAAGAGTTATCTGAAGTTTGGAATCCACATGGTTTGGAGGAAGACAACAAACCCTAACCCTAACCCTGCTACTTCTGGGCTATTGGCGTGATTGGGATCAACAGAAATAACTGGAGCAGCTTCAAGTATCCTGATCTTCAATCAGCACATCATCCTGTATTGAAATTCTAGTAATTGTCTTTGGAGAACTTCTTGACATTAGTGAGGAATATTTCTCCAGTGTTCAAGAAAATGAAGGAGGAGATGGAGGATGAGGAGTGGTTATTGACAATGGACCTTTGCATTCTTTTCCCGAAAAGAAACAAAATGACCTAGTCAAAGTCCTCTGCTGAACTATTGACATCAAGATTGAAGGAAAAAAACCTCCTCTCTGACTGCTCACATCATCTTCTACTGCAACAGGCATCAAGAGTTCCTCTGTTTTTTTCTCTGAAGAGAAAGACTTGGTTTACTGTACAGATATTGTGCAACTTCTGCACAAAAATTGGAGTGCCACAGTATGAAACCAAACATTGGGGACTGTTCATTGGCAGCTGCAAGCAGTCACTGAAAAGTTTTCTGCTGCACAATGGCAACCAGTTTGCAGCTATACTCCTCTGTCACTCAACTACACTAGAGGAGAAATATGAAGCAGTGAAGTATGTGCTGGAGAAAATTCATTATGATCAGCATAAGTGGTTTATTTGCATTGACCTGAAGATGGTGAACTTTTTGTTGGAACAATAGTCCAGGTTCACCAAGTACCCACAATTTCTGTGCATGTGGGATAGTAGGGACAATGCTCAGCATTAAACAAAAAAGGATTGGCCTGTTCAGGAGGAATTGGTGCTTTGGAGAGCAATGAATGTCACCAATAAACTTCTGGTAGACAGAGACAAGATACTTTTCCCACTGTTGCACAGCAAACATAGCTTGATCAAGCTGTTCACCAAAGCTCTGGACAAGGATGGTGGCAGCTTCACTTACTCATGCCAGCCTTTTCCAGGATTGATGATGAAGAAGTTGAAATCTGTCAGCTCATCAGTGATCCAGAGTTTGAAAACTCAATGTACAAAGTGGAATTGGAAGCATGTAAGACTGTTGTTCTGGTTGTGAAGAACTTTCTTGGCAACAACAAAGCCAGAAGCTACATATAACAATATGCTGACTGCTTTCAGAAACGTCAGATGCAACATGAGCATCAAAATGTATTATTTATTCTCACATATGGATCAGTTTCCTAAGAATCTGGGATCAATGAGTGACAAACATAGGGAGAGATTCCATCAGGACATGAAAGAGATGGAGACCAGGTATCAGGGACACTGAGATGTAGTCATGATGGCTGATTACTACCATGTGATTTAGCCTGCCTGCTGAAGCAGTTTACAGGTTATGGCACTTGGATATTTAGGGGATGAATGAAGACCGGCGTTGCCTATCCACATTAAAAATAAAGGTGCAAACATACATACATACATGCATGCATACATACATACATACAAACATACATATACATACATACATACATACATACATACAAACATACATATACATACATACATACAAACATACATATACATACATACATACATACATACACATGACACAAACCAGAGATTTACTTGATAAAATAAAGTTTGGTTCAAGACATTATGTTTTCCAAGAAGCGTATAGAAGGTAAATTTATTTGTGATAATTTATAAATTCAATTTTTTTTTATTACAGCAAAGTAAATAAATGGTCTTCATCTTTAATGCACTCAGCATAAATAACATCATTACACACATGAGTGAATATTCTCAAACCTTGAAGAAATTTATTCTTTGTGTTTGGTAGAATGGTTCAATCTTCCTTGTAATTAATCTTGACAAATAATCTCTCTGAGTTCAGATAATTAAGTTCTTAGTCATCCTATTCAGAGGAACCAGGATCTGTTTTCATATATGAGGGTAGGCTGAAAAGTTCATAGGCTGACTATGAAGAAGTGATGCTAGAACTGTGAAATCTTGCATACATTAATTTCAATTGTACTGCATTTTTCTTTCCAGGTAAACCAGCATCTGGCTGTTCAAAGAAGACTTCAGAAGTAACTTGTAATGACTTCTCTTGAAAATAGACACAGTTTGGCATTGTGATGTTTTTAAATACCTACAGAAAAAAGGGTTTATCCACCAAGGACATTCATGCTGACATAGTTGCTACATTAGGGGGTGGTTCTCCAGATTTATCAACAGTGCAGAAGTGGGCAGTGGGATTTAGGAGAGGAAGAGAGAATCTTGAAGATGGCCCAAAGTCTGGACATCCTGCAACTGCCATCACCAAGGAAATCTTTGCATTCACTCCATTGTGATGGATGACAAGTGATTAAAATGGGAGATTAAAGCATTCTTCCAAGCTCTCTCATTATATTGGTGACCACAAAGCCAAGATCAGCTATGCATACTCAGTGCGAGCCAAAGTTGAAAACAAAAGACTTGGTTCCTGTTAATTCTGAAAAATCACAAGATTCTTAATAGAGATCATGTCAGGGTGTGGCAGAAATGCCTCCCACATAATGATAAGACATTAATGACAATGGTGTCATCATCTAGCTAATGTTATACCATTATGTGGGAGCTATTTCTGCTGCATCCTGTATTAAAAATGGTCATCCTTGTTAGATAGGCTGTACTTGCCAATAAACTTTGCTTCTAACTCTCCAATGTTAGATTACAAAGATCGTTCTCTACCTGACTTCCTCTCTCAAAGCACAAACTTTATGATTCTAATGTCACCTGTATGTACAAACACCTTCCCAGTTACTGGTGGGAGTTCAAGAACTTGGACATAAAGGCTTACATCGATTCTTGCACCACCTGCACAAAATACAAGGGAAACAATG
This sequence comes from Acanthosepion lycidas, assembly GCA_963932145.1. Taxonomy (NCBI): domain Eukaryota; kingdom Metazoa; phylum Mollusca; class Cephalopoda; order Sepiida; family Sepiidae; genus Acanthosepion; species Acanthosepion lycidas. Next base: position 53,426,864 of record OZ010615.1, read on the forward strand.
ACAAGTGTCCAAATTGGCCCATAGGTTATTGTAGGTGTTGCAGAAAAACATTTGATATCATATACATAGACTTTGTCACAATGCCCATCTCCAAAAGCAAATATACCCTCACAATTCTGGACAGCTTCAGTCAGTATCTCATGGAAATACCATGTGCCAGAGACCATGTGACCAATGTCATTTGTGTACTCTATCATTTCTTCCTATGTCACTGGGAAATACTCCACACTGGAATCCATTTCACAGGTATGACCCACAGACATTTTTGTGAACTAACATTGATCACATAGGAACTTCACTGTTCCTGGAGACCATAAAGCTTAGGAAAGATTAAGCAGCAGCAGCACACAATAAAATATGCTCTTTATATGTTGCGCAAAGTCAGGAATTGTGAATGGACTGATAACTTCCAATACATAGTCTCCTCCATGAATGCCACAGTTAACAGCACAATGGGCATGCCACCAACACTATGTCATCACTTGTAATCACTATAATATTGGTTTGCCCAAATAACCACATGAAGACATCATTAATGATGACCCTGGAGCTTATGGCATGCAGATATATACCTGGATGAGACAATTTGACCTATGTGTTGCCCTTGTAAACAACTAAGCTGACCACAGAATGGATGCAAAATTAAACTAGCTCATTTATAAAGACTCAATATAGGTTGGGGACACATTTGTCTTGGGTGGATAAATTTGAAGTTGTCAAGACAAATAACATGGTACTTCATTATGCATTCATACTATGAATGAGGGCCATATGAAAGCACATGAATGAGAAATTAGGGTCCTTGTTATTGGGGTCTCTGATACATGGAGACCTACCCTTGATATAAACCCCAAGCTCATGTCCTTAATGATTTACAGGGTTTTGTTCAGTGATTATAGCCGAATAGCCAGAGACTGTGAATTCATGCATTGGTTTTGATTCATTGATTTGTTTTTTACAGCTTATCAACTCTTTGTATTTTATTTAAAGTCAAAATATATTTTGGATTGTAAGAACAATTTTTTTCATAAAAGAATATTGCATTAACAATTTTTTTCAGAATAACAATGATTTTTATAGATAAAAGTCCTACTATTTAACCCATAGCTGGAGGGAGGAGATAAATTTATATATTTTCCAAGGGTAATTGCACATAAGTGAATGTAATGAACCTAACTGGAATTTGAACTTAGCTCTCTTATTTCTATATTTGAGTTACTATCCAATATGTCACATACACACTCACTTGCATTGGGATGGATTAAGTAAGACCTGTTTCAAACAAGAATATGAGGACAATCTTCTAGAAAGGAAGATGGAAAATTTGGGATCTACTTTTGCTTTTAAAGAACTGGGCTTGATTCTATCGTTTGCTTTGGCATGAACCAAATTTTACCATTGCTCTTCCTTGGTTTGATGAAATGTTGTCATTAGTTATTAGTTGGTTATCATAGACCCTAAGTGAGAATGATGTTGGGAAAATCTAATACATTATTATGTAATTTGGATAAAGAACCATAATGAATGTAGGATTTCCTCAAAGAATTAGGGAGGAATAAAAGAATCAGTAGCCATTCTCAAGCATTTCTTAAAGTAATCAATGTATCCTTGTGGGTGGTAAACAGTATTGGATCAGCTCAGATTTTGGACATAAAGACTTACAGAAGCAATGAGAAAATATGAAGAGAGTAAGAACCATATAATGGAGATAATTTCTTATTTCTTTGGACATGTTGCAATCTATCAAATGATAATGGACATTAATTTATAGAAATTAATAGATTCTGAAAATCCTTGAAATAAAATGGCTTTTATTAAACTCTTCACATTTCCAAAAAGTCAGATGCTCAACAGAGTCATGCAGGTAGACTCAAGATGTACAAAGAATGTAATGTTTATTGGTGTGGAAAGTGGAATTTGTTTTGTCAGTTACTTTCACTTTGCAATAAGGTAAAATCTTAAATACATCTCCTCTCCTCTCTCCCAGCTATTGCTTAAATAGCAGAGTAGATTGGGTATGGTAACTTTGGATGGCAGCAAGTCTAGAAGGACAAACTATGAAAAAGGCATCTTACTACATCTCAAAAGAGATCATGGCAATTCACAAATAATAAAGAAATGGAATCTGTGGGGAGTCAAGATGTCCCTGAAGGGACATGAAATTTGTAATATAGTAATTTACACCAATTAGATTTAGATCTGCTAGAAAATCCGGAAAATTAATTATATAAAGTTGGTTGTCTGTCTATGTGCATACAAATATTACACAAAACTGTGATGTCAAATAAATGCAATTTTATCATTCATGTCCCCAGAATGTGTCTTATATCTTGTTGAACTTAATGGAGGTATATTCAAATTTAAAACTTTAAAAAAAAAAACTGTTTTGTTATTGATTTTCAATCTTTTTTTCTGATTGTTTTGTTAATGGCTTTTATATCTGCTTTCAAATAATACCATTTTCAGCCCTGAAAGTGGCAATGAATTTAACATATAGACCCCAGTTTGGGATTAAAGGGAAGTAAACATTGTTGATATTTTTTGAAAGTCTAACAAATCTAAATTTCCTTTTCTGAAAGAAAGGTAAACATTTGTATCATGTCAATGATGTTACCTAGTATTAAGCATTCATTTAAAACATTCATATTTATTATAGATTTAAATACACAATTTTCAATACACATTTAAACTATGCTAACATTTCAAGAATTAGACATCAACAATTATGAAAGAAAAAAAAAAATTTACATTAGCTACATTTTCAAAAATTAAAAATATAAATATGAAATATTTGTTCATAAAAATAATAAAATTTGACTTGATTCCTTTAATAATGGACTTATCTTTTTTTTATTTCATGAAAAACCTAAATATTTTATCATTAAGTGAAGTGAAGCATTTTTTATGCAGACCCTAAAACAACTTGATTAAAAAAGTTGAATTTTCTGTGTTTAATTTAATATCTTATTATGTTTTAATTTAAATTAAACAATTATTAAAATGCTGGAAACCTATTGAACTTCTTTTTATTAGGTTGGTGCAAAAATAATGACGTAATAATGTTGTTTTTTGACGTTAAAAAATATGTCAAAAAACGACATTATTACGTCATTATTTTTGCACCAACCTAATATTATGACATTTTCACTAATATCACTTCATAGCATACAGAAAACTCTCAAACTCTGAAAACTCTGTGGATCAAAAAGGGCTGGTCTGTGCAATGCCAAATTATAGCTATATATATGTATATATATATATATATATATATATATATGTGTGTGTGTGTGTGTGAGACATGGAGACATCCCTTAGTCTTGAGAGACCATGGATCTGCACCTAGCTACTGATGGTGGCACAGCATCTTTTATGGCTGTACAGGCTCACATCCTTCAACTGTCTTTGAGTATTTGTTGTATTCTGGAACAAACCAACAATGGTAATGATAATGGTAATATTAGGTGTTTCCCTATAAGAAAATATTTGGCATTCTTTGAGCAAGCAGTCAGTACTGTCTGTTTTCAGTTGAAATTTATAAAATCTTTCTCTTAAAACATTTTTTAGGAAATCAGGTTTTCTCATGTTCTAGTAACTTTTATCACTCTTTCCAGTACTGATGGGGTTTTTCTTCCAAACTTCTATTTGAAGTCGTGTGGAATGTTAACATCTTGATTATGCCATTATTTTTTCTTCAAATTAAATGTGCTGTCCATTTTATTTGTAGCTGCTATTGGTAATCCTCAAGTGATGTGTGTTTTTCTTATTTTGTACAGATCTTTCTTTGTGATTCTGTAGCACCGGTCTACAATCTTCAAAGAAGAATGATCTTTGCCAAAACTCTCAGGTTTTACTTGCTCAAAACCATTTTTCACCATTGATCTTAGGAAGTGGATGTATACAGCTGACAGTTTAGATATTTCTGAATGGGTTTGGCATCATATTTAAGAACATGACTTGAGTTTTCAGGATGATGTTTTAGTTTAGAAGCAATTTGCGGTGTTGGGTGAAACTACCTCTACTGCAGCATATTGTATATTCAATTTCCTTATCTCCTATACTAAATTTGTTATAACTGATCCGTACACTGAGGTATCTGAAGTTTTTTGATATTTACTAAATCCACATCTTGAATTTTCATAGAGTATTCAGGGTATCAGTGCCATCATTGCTTTCATTCCAATTGTGGATCATAGTTTCTGTCTTGGAAAAGTTAATCTTGAGTCCCATTTCTTAGAATACTTGATACAGGTTGTTGATTTTCTGTTCAAGATCATTCTTATCTCAACTATGAACACATGTGTCACCAGTATAGTCCCCCCTCACTCATCATCAGTACATTGGCCTCAGAAAGGAAAGCAGGGTCGTTGTCTTCTATTGGTAGACTTGTTTGGGATGTGGTATGGAATGTATAAATGGTCAGTGCTCAACTCATCATATTTTTGAGTCATAGTTTAGGAAGAGATTAAATAGACTGGGGATCTCATTTTCTCCTTGTCATACTCCTGTTGAGGTCTGAAATGTTTCTGTATTGAGGTCCTCACCAGATATGTAAGATTCTGGAGATCAATACAGTTATTGTATTAGATTGAAGCATTCAGTGGATTGAAGCTTGGAAGGTGGTTTCTAATGGATGAGAAGAGGAAGTCACTATTGATGCTGTTGTGAGGTTGACATAACAGGTATACAGTATCCTATTAGGGAGGTAAGCAATTTCTTGGAGTTGGTTGATGATATATATGCCATCATTGCATTCCTTTCTTGAATGAAAACCAAATTGGGTCATGAGGAGTTGATTTTCATAAAACGCTGACAGCCTAGTTAATATAATGCTCATTAATATCACCATGATGGATCCAACTGAGATACCCCCTCTCTATAGGTGTGAGGGTCTTGAGAGATAATACCTTTCTGTTTCCATAATGCACAATAGATCCCACTTTTTGGGAGGGCATTTCTGATTCTAGACTTCCTTCAGAAAATAGAGGAACTTAATGAATTCAAGGAGAAAGTAAGCTATTTTCAAAAGCTCAGCCTTAATGTCAAATGATGCTTTATTATTCCTTAGTTTCTTAATAGCTTTCTTAATTCCTCATCACTAGGTTCATTATTGCTTATGTTTGTGGACAGGATACGATGCTTGCCGGACTAGACTACACAATTGCTTACCTGGATGACGTATTGATTAATAGCGAAAGCGTTGAACAACACTGGCAGCATGTACAAGAAGTTTTTAAGAGAATTCAAAGCTATGGATTCAAAGTAAAAGAAAATAAGTGTGATTTTTTGATGAAGGAAATTAAATACCTTGTCCATATCATAGATCAAGAAGGTAGACGACCAGACCCTTAAAGGTCTACAGCAATAAAAAAAATGCCAGTTCATAAGAATATAACAGAACTACAAAGTTTTCTTGGATTAGTGAATTACTACCAGGAATTCATACCTCAAATGCATAAACTTCGTGCACCACTGAATGAACTGCTAAAGAAAGAAAAAGTTTGGCAGTGGACAGATCAATGCCAGGAAACATTTGAAAAAATAATGAAGACATTAACATCGGATTTATTTTTGGCACACTATGATCCTAAACTAGAAATTATTGTAGCAAGTGATGCGAGCACCTACAGAGTTGGAGCATGTATATTACATAAAATGCTAGATGGGACAATAAAACCTATCACACATGCTTCTCGAACCCTACTACCAGCGGAGAAAAATTATTCACAAATAGAGAAGGAAGCTCTAGCAATCATCTTCACAGTAACAAGATTCCAGGTACGTCTATGGTAGGCATTTTACTCTGCAGACGGATCACAAACCGTTAATAAAAAATTTTGGTTCAAAAAACGTCTACTGTTTACACTGCAAATAGGCTACTTAGATGGGGAATGATTCTTCTGAACTACAATTTCAGATTGGAATATTTATCAATGAAAAGAATCAGTCACGCAGATGACCTGTCGAGATTTATACCAACAAAGACAGAGCCATTGGAAGATACGGTAATTGCAGCCCTAAGAAATGAAGAAGACATAAGGACAGTACTATGTTGTACAGTCAGAAACCTCCCAGTCACATTCAAGACATAAAAATGAAGCCAAAAATGAATTTATTAATGAAACAAAAGCAAAAATAGCAGAAAAAAATGAGAAAATTTCGGACAGCTTTTCTCTGTGTGATAATGTGCTACTTTACAACAAAAGGGTTGTAATCCCCAAAACATTAAAAAAGCGGATCCTAAAGGATTTCCACAGGGGACATCTGGGTAAAAATAGAATGAAGTTGCTAATGCAAAGCTATGTATATTGGAAGAACAGGATATTACTCAGATGGTGGAAATGTGCAAGGGTTGTAATTTAGCAGCCAAAGCACCGCCAATCATACATGAGCCTTGGCCAGAGACTGATCATCCATGGTCAAGAATACAGGCAGATTATGCAGGACCAATTGATGGGTTCTACTATTTAATCATAGTTGCAAAAATCCTACTACAGAAATGACCATAAATTTCCTCCACGAGCTATTTGCTCGGTTTGGTGTAGTGGACTGCTTAGTAACAGATAACGGAACGCAATTCACGTCAGCAGACTTCCAAGAGTTTTGCAAAATTTATCAAGTAAAACATATAAAATCCCCGCATTACAACTCAAGATCAAATGAACAAGCAGAGAGATTCGTGGATACACTCAAAAGAGCGCTACGAAAAGCGTACGATGTGCCTACGTTGAAAGCATTACAGCAATTCCTACAGGTATACAGAATAACGGCAAATAATTCTACACCATCAACATTAGCACCAGCAGAAGTCATATTTGCTAGGAAAATCAGATCAGCGTTTGATAAATTACTACCAAGTAAAACAAAACAAGTAACACAGTCCTATGCACCAAAAAGAAAATTCCTCCCAGGAGAAAAAGTTTTTTTAAGGCATATAAAAATAATACCTCTTATGGGAGCAAGCCATAATTGAGAAAAGAATTGGTAATATGATATACATAGTACAAGGAAAAAAATTCTCACACAGAAGACATGTAAACCAAATAAGGAAGAGACCATTACAGGATGCTAACGGTCCACCTCAAGAAGAGGTATTGGACATGATTTTCAACACATTCAATATAAAAAGACTGCAAACAATGCCAGAACCAAGAAAATCACAAAGAAAAAGAAAATTCACTGAACCTTTGGAAATAGATCCAAAGAAAAAAAGATATTAAAAAAAACCCTGATCGCAAAAGCTTTGGAGTAGGCAAAGAGTAAGTAGTTCAAGTGGAGTCAGTAGTTCAAGTTGAGTCAAGAGTCGAGTCAGAGGCAGTCCAAAACAGAGTCGCATTCAGACAATTACTGCAAGACATTGGAATAGTGATACTGGTCGAGACTACATTTTTCTCTCTACTAAACCCGATTGTTCATACTAACACTTCTACTTCTCTGTATATATTTCTGTTTGTAATATATCTGTGTTATTCCATACCTGTGTTCGAGTTCTTCATATTGGTTCTACCTTGGACTATCATCATGATACAAGGGACTGGGCCATAACAATTGCACATTCACTTAAAACATACATATTTATTATAGAATTTAAATACACAAATATACACAGTTTTCAATATCTGTCTATATTTCTGAGATGAGCTACTCTTTGGATCAAGTCACTGGATTAGTTCAACTAACACTGGGCCATGTGTCCTTGAGTTCAATAGCTGGTTACAGCAGAGGTGAACAAAAACTTGGAAAGTTGAATTAAAGGGAAATAACTGATACTGAGATATCCAGAAGTGGCATGATACATGGAACTATACCATTACAAGTTCAAAATGAGAAAACCCAAAGTCAAAATGAGAAAACCCAAAGACAAAATGAGAAAACCCAAATTTAATACATGAATAGTGTTTATTGATAGATATAACCATACAAATTTAATACTCAACATCATTCAAATTTAATACTGATGGATGAATTCTTTGGATTTTTGCTACGACTCAATTGGATAGCATTGGCATTATTTCCCTTAAGGAACCTTCAATGATGCCTACCAATTTGTTCAATTGAAAATCCTTTTTCATTGTTCCTAATGGAATTTCTGCATTGGGGATCTCATCAATATTTTCAACCAATTTTCTTTTGATGAATGCCTTTATAACTGACCAAATATTATTTATTGGATTAAGCATAGGGTAATACAATGCCATTCGGAGAAAATGATTGAGCTCAAATTCTTGATTGAGTAAAACTCTCTCAATGTTGGAGTGGCATGGAGCATTGTCAGTGACAATAACTGTAGGCCTTCCACAAGCATTCCTTTATCCAATTTTCAGCCACTTCATTATTGTAGGAACCTCAATGAATTTCATGATTTATTATCCCCTTGGTATCAATGCATCCAATTAGATGAATATTTGCACCCTTAGAAACCATTGAAGATGTACTGCATCTTTCTCTTCTCAATCGTTGTGTAATAATATACAGGTTGAAATTTGTTTCATCCATAAATATGATGGAGGAATTTTCAGCTTGATAATTGTGGCTTGCATTTGGTGCAAAGGAAAATAAGTTCCTTATCTCAAAACATAGCATGTAACATCAGCATTTTTTTCCTTGAAAATTGTATTAATCTCCACTTTTCATGTTGGACAGTATGTGCTGTAACAGTGGCTTTTTGTACAGTTTAGCATAGTTTGACTAATATCAAGTCATGTGCTGAGTGATTGGACTGGAGGAGGTTATTTGTTTGGGTAACTAATGACAAAAGCAAAGAACACTAATTGGTTAGTTATCAATGGGGTTAGCATGATAAAAAGGGGCTGAAGCAGTGAGAAAGGAGAAGGGGTTTATGTTGGTGAAGTGTGCAGAACTCAAGAACGGCAGATTGAACACACTGTATTTTGCATTGTACGAATGACATCCAATGAATAGAGACTCATTTAACTAAAATAATCCAATAACTTTTTGGCAAATTCCTTTCCATTTTTCTTATTGCTGCTACTATTCACTATTTCAGGCTCTAATCTTGTCTCTTTGATAGTGTACGTCAAGCCATCCAGGTGCTGGCAAATACATTCATTTGATACAGAAATATCATACATCTTCTGAATTTCTTCTGCAAGCTGGGAACAGGTTATTCTTGATCAACCAAAATTGTTACTGGGTCTCAGAAATCTTTGAATGCCTATAGTCTCCTCTTTATAACCTTCCTTTGTCCATCTATATGCAGTGCATGCTTTGATTCCTAAACATCTTGTCGAGGATTTCCAGTTTCCATCAATTTTGTAGATTTTGCCAAAAATTACCTTTTCTTTTCATGGGCTTTGGATTTTCATATGTATGTCTTTTGGGCCATGGTTGTTAAGTGATAAATTGAATGAGCATAGATTTTTCAATTGGCAATGTATTACTTGACTATATAGAATAGTGTGCAACAGCTTTGAAACACCTTGGTTAAAATTCAAACCTGAAGTTTATATATATATATATATATATATATATATATAAACTTCAGGTTTTAATATAAAAATAATAAAAATTCTAAGCAGGTGGATCAGACCCAATTTATTTAGAAGTTGTAAAATATCAATTGCTAGAAAAAATGAATAGAGAATGCTTATTATTTGTGCATAGTTCTGATTTGAATTTGCATCTTTGTTTTATTATGGAAATTTTATTACTTTCGAAATTCTCCTTTTGAACCTGTAATTTTACAGAACAATCTACCTAGGTGGATGAAATAAAGGGTTCAGTTTAAAATTCCAATCATAAGGCCGGAGTGTGCAACAGTCGAAATGTCATGAATATGGCAACAAAGATAAGAACAACATTCCAAACAATGTAAATAGTGTAAATAAACACAATTTTCAATATACACTTCAACGATGCTAACATTTAAAAAATTAAACATTAACACTTATGCTGTAATGTATACATGTGACATCTATACAACTAATGAAAACAAACATAAAATTTAAAAAGTGATACAGTAGATGTCCTCATATCTGACTTCAGAGTAGTTTGAATATGAGGATTGGTTTGGATATAATGTGACATGTGTAATATAACTAAACAAAACACAATATATGAAAAATGAAGTGTCTCACAAAAGTAAATATTAATTTGTAATGTTTAATGCTCAATAAGTTTTATTTTCAATTGCCTTTCTTATTTCTTTTCTCCTTTTGCTTACTTTTCACCTTTCAAGTTTTTTTAAAGTAAGGTATTTCTGAAAATTATGTGCACTTGTACATTCTCTACTACTGAACAAAGATTTTTTTCTCTATCAGTTTGATGACCTCATCAATAGCTTTCTCTAATGAGTCCCAGTCTTCTTCATCATCCTTCATATTTTCACCATTATTGGAAGAATTTGATTCTTCCTCTATTTTTTGACAATCTAAATCATTTTGAAGTGATTCTACCATTGAATTCTTTTGTAATTCATTAGCTTCTTCATTTATCCATTCTTTTAAGCCACCCAAAGTGAGAATATTCAGTGGATCATTTTCAAGTGCAAGTTTTAGTGGTTTGTTCAGATTCTGCAATCCTTGTTTGTTAATTTGCAAATTCAACAAATCAGGAGCTTCATCCAGTTTTTCAATGATCTCTAATTTCTGATGTAACGTGAAAGAATTCTATTTCCTTTTTATTCCAGTTGAAGTTTCTTCTATGTGAGACATTACGGGTTGAAAAATTTCATGTTACTAACAATTATCTGCAAAGAAAAGAAAAATATTACAATGTAGCATATTCCTACAACATCTAAATGACAACACTGAGAAGTTCAGACATGAGGACATTTGGATATGAGGACTTCTACAGTACATACACACACACACTTCTACAGTACATACACATTCACATCTACAGTACATAAACACAGATGCCACATGATATATGTTTACACAAATATATTGTTGTATATATGAAAACAACAGAAAATTTAAAGCTAAATAAATAGTGAAACATGTTACATTTATGAGATTTTCCTATATTCCTTATTTAATCATCAGATCTAATCCATATTTTCAAATCATATGGTTTGAAAAATATATATAGATATGTTTTTTGAGAACATATCTTTCTATAGCTTTGTCTACTAACTTATTTTTGTTATATTCCATGCTAATAGGAATATATACTTGAAACACACAGTGGATAAAATAAGTAAAAGTTTATTGTAAAAACCAATACAATAAGAATTAAGGTAACAGTTATGCACAAGGTTGCTGTAAGTCAATCCAGTAGTGAGTGCTACTATTGGGAGGTCAGTAGTTTTCATGTAAGTCTGAGTCATATTCAACAGATCCCAGCTAGTGTCTGTAGTCCATTGACTTACAGATACTTATAGGTAGTTACTACCTATGGTGTAGTCACTCATGACAGGTTATTCCATTATATCATTTTTATTACCTTTTCTTTGCAGATAAATAATGTTAGGCATCAAGTTGGCTCAACAAATGAAAAGGGATACTGTAATCGTTGTCTTAAAAGTACAAGATAGCTCATTTGCTGAAAGTTGCCTGATCTTTTATTATTAAAGTTCAAAATGAACTGGAAGCTGTTGATATTGATCCAATAGCAACAGCTAAATGTAAAACACATGCTACAGGTCTTAATATTATCAGAACACCTAATTTTGTACAACAGTCCTAGAAAAAAATAATTAATAAGAGCCCCAGAAAGTCAATTAGAGCCATTATAAAGAATCTTAAGGTGTTGTCAAAATGCACCATAAGAAGAGCTGTGAATGAGGACATCAGATACAAGTCATATGTAATGTGTAGAGATCAGTTTATGTTGGAAAAGACAAGAGAGAATTGTTTGAATCATGTGAAGTGCTTGCTAAACAAGCTAAAACACCAAATGCTTTGTTTTTTCTCCATTGAGAAAAACTTTGATCAGGATCAAATGGTAAACTGAAAAAATGATAGATGGTTATGTAGAGAAATTCTAATGTGCATGCATAGCAGGTTCCCAGGAACTGTGATGGTTTGGTGAGTTGTCAGCAATGAAGGATATGTCATTCTCTTTGCTTCTTTCCTCAGGGAGTAAGGGTCAATCAAGAGGAAAAATTGTGAGTCCCAGGATAGATAGCATATGCAACAGAAGACTGTACATCTGTACATCAACAATATTCTGCACCATCGCATAAGGCTAAGACAACCTAAGCTTTAACGTGTGACTTTCTCCATGATCATGTTCTCCCAAACACTGGGTACTGTTAGCTTGGATGTGCAGGTGATGTAATGGATAATAGCTTGGAATTGGGAATTAGAGAGCTGAGTTCCAATTCCCATTGGATTTGTTATACTAGCTCACCAGACCTGAATACACTAGATTATTGCGTATGGTGCACAGTTGAGACAGAGGTTAGTTAATGTCATAAAACTTCTCAAGTCCACCATAACCTGGATTATGTTTAAAATTGATAATGATCATTTGATTTAGGCATGTCAACATTTCTGACTCCATATTCAAGTAGTCATTGATGCTAACTGTGGATTCATTGAATAGATGTGATAAAAGGATTCTCAAGATTATTTGTGCCAATTTATTTTAAAAGAAAGCATTTCATTTATGAACTATAAGTCTTTTTCTAAATTTATGCAAATATCCTCATAAAATTGTCACACTCTGTATATAAGTGTAATTATTACTCATAGAGACTGCAATTTTTATGTGCAGAAGCACAATTGTATTTTCTGACAAAAATTTGTTGCTTGGTTGATGTTTTCTATGGCTTATCAACTCTTTGCAGGTTATTTAAGTCCAGGAAATATGTTTAGGTCGTAAGATTGTTTTTTAGATAATGTTTTAGTGATACAATTTTTACTAATTAATCCATAGCTGGGGGAAGAAGAGGTGGATTCATACTTTTTTAAAGGGTATTTGCGTGTAAGTGAATATAACGAACCAAACAGAAATTGGAACTCAGCTCTCCAATTAACAATTCTAAACCATTATCACTTACATCACCCGCACATTCAAGATTACAGCACCTGGTATTCCCAAGCAGTCACCCATCTAGTTACTGATCATGTTCAACATTGCTTAACTTTGGTGATCATACAGCAACTGGTGATTCAATGCTTTATGGCCATAAGCACTTCAGAGAAAGAGATAACATATGAAAGAGATAACATATAGTGAATCTGTGTGTATGAGTATATACATAACATTTAGATAGAAATATTATTCTATATAAATATGCATACATATTTATGTGTGCTGGAAAATTTTCAAAAATATTAAGCCCAAACCCCAGGTAGCCTTCCTCCAAGGCAGTACCTCTCCTTCAGCTGGGTTTATTGCCTGGCACCTGAGTCATCCACAAAAGGGGAAGTGCCAAGAGGTCTTGGGCAATTTTTCCATGGTATTGTTGTTAAACCCACTCTAAACCTCAACCTTGTGTAACATTGATAGTGATGTGGGTGGGCTAAAAAAATACCCATATTTATTTATATTTGTAGACAATACTGAACAGATTCATTGTTGATTTGGCAACCCTCATTATAAGCCATAAGTTGTGATCATGGTATTTTGCAGGCTTAATTCTGGTAAGCTGAACTTCTCTTGTTGTATAATGTAACATGAAGGTGTTATATTGTATGATGACAAGTAGAAATTAACTGTGACACTTTTAAATTAATGTTGTCCAACAGCCATTGATGCAGGATGACAATGAAGAAGCAGAAGAAAAACAAGAAAAATCGTGTTAGTTCATAGATTTGAACAATTTAAGTTTGTACCATGTAAATTTCTTTATACCACTGTTACATCACATATGGCTGAAACTGGTGTCTAGTGAACTATGGTCTTTGTTCTATAACAGGTTGTATTGTTTGTTTTCAGGTCAATACCCCAAAGTTGCACAGTCTTGATTTCTCACTGAAAGTCAAAAGCCATCTTTTCCTCATCTTTTCATTTCTTAATAATACTAATAATACAATGCAATGTGGTTTGTATCGGCCACTTTTATTGTCCCCATCTGCTCACTACCAAGCCAAAAATCTCACTGAAGAACTTTGGAGTGAGGAAGTCCTTTTTTTTGCCAAGAAATCTCACCTTCTTAGTAGTTGCTGATTCATCAATTTACAGTACAATGAAAAGTCACCACCACATGCTGCTTCTTTTTTTTTTATTTTCTTTTTGTGGTACACACAGCAGTTAACTGACTTTATCAAATATATAATATTTCAGAAATAGGATATGTTGGTGCAAATTCATACTGGAATTACTTCAAAAATGTTCCCCTTCCCAAAGTTATAAGCAAAAACATACAGATGCATGCTGGGATTTCTCCTGAGCCAATAAGATAGCCCACTAAATGGTCTCATCTGACTTGGTTCTGGTCTTTCTTGCCTTGAAGCCAGAACTCTGGGATCACTTGTCTGTGTACTGTTTTGTATGTTAACACCATTCTTATTTTATGAACTTTCTGCCTTATTACTGTATCTTTGCCTTATATATATTGTTTGCTTGTTTAATATTAGTTTTTGCATTGTTATTGTTTTGTCAATTCTGTTTGTTGGGAATTTCTACCAATTACATTTAGCCATGGCCAATTACTCTACAGAATACATTTTCAACAACCTGAGTTATTTTTTATTTTAGTTAGATCTTTTTTTATTTCTAATCCATAACTTATTTCCTCCTCTTTTACACACAATTTTAAACTCTCTCTCTGTCTCTCTCTCTATATATATATATATTCAATACACACAACTAATCAAATATTCAACTGTCATCTTGGATTAGTATTATAAATGTAATGCTATAAATAACAACTTAGACATAACCTGTTTTCAAAAACACATATATCTTAAAACAATTAAATGCACAGATTTATATAACATTACTAACAGCATGGCCCAGCTAAGCTCTTTCTAAGCTCTATACTAAACATTAAATCTGTTACGAAAAAGAACTAAACAAAATAAACACAAAACGATCAGCTTTAAAAAGGACTCGTAACTGGAAAAACCAAATGAAAAAAGAATGTTAACAATAAATACTTTTTCACACCCAACCCAGTTCTGCAGAATCAGATTCAGCACTGAGTTTAAGCAAGTGAATGAGCCAATTGGAGTAAAGTGCCATGCAGATTTAAATTTTTCCCACTTGTGATGAATGAGGCTATTAATTTTTTTGCATGCTAGTTAACATTCGTGTCAGTCAGCTGTTGGCTTTCACACTGGCCAATAGAATCTTCCTGCCTATTCATGGCAGCCAGCTATAGGCTTTCACTCTGGCCAGTACAAAATGGCTGCAAACTACATGAAAACTGCCGTAGAAGCATGAAAAATCGATTATTTCCACTATCGATGGGAGTTGGGAAATGCAAAGTTGGTCTTGGCCTTCCTGCTAACTTGGAGCATGTGCATGTAAATTTTGGTGCAAATCCATCAAAAATTGCAGCCGTGCATTCGTTACACACACACACATCCTGCCTTTTATAGATAGAGATTATACACAAATGCAAAATGTATAAGCATATGACATGTAATTTTTCATACATATAGAAATGCTTGTGGTTCAGTAAACATTTGCACACATATTCTGTTATGTGTACATTTCTGATACAAGCACACACAAAACTGTTTATATTTATGCAAAGTATATTCAATGAGAAGTTTCATGCCAATAATCCTATCTGTATGCATAATCCTGTTATGAAATGTAATTACTCTCTCTTACACACATAAATTTTCATTTGAACATATACACAAATATATATTAAAATTTGTTCCCTGCATTAATAGACAATCTATTATCTGATGACATAAATAAAGCAATATCAATCATTTAGACTTGTCTACACATCTTGTTTGTTATAACATTTCAGTCATTGTACTTGGTAATTTTCTTGGTAATTTTGAACCAAACCATTTATTCAATCCATTGGGATAGAGTGTTCTTATTCTGTTTTCCCTGCTTAGAGAATATCTTTTAAAAATTTATTCTCTTGTCTATTTACTTTTATGCTGTTTGTCCATTTCTTCTGCATTGAACAGGAGTATTGGTCTTTGCTGCATTACCTGAGCCAAGAATTGAACTCATAACTACCAGGGAACAAGATATGATTTAACCAATGCTTTAATTTACTAGCACATAGTTCATAGAACTTTTCAGCGTCCTTTCTTTCGTTGACTCAATGGAAAAGACAAAAGGTGTAAGAGTGGAGAGTATTAACTGATATTAGTACTCAAAAAATTTTTTCTGAATTTGAACATTAAATAAATTTTATTATTAGTTAAGCTCTGGTATGAAAATTCTGTTTGAAAATGGAATAAAAATAGTAATACCATTGTAATTTCCAGATTAGTACAACATAACTTAATTAAGATTACAGGCAAATTACAGATTCAAAAGCCACTCCTAATCTTTATAGGAGGGCTGTAAAGACTTAATATATATTGTCTCCAAAACGATGTCTTTATGACACAGTAGACTGATGGTTATGCAACAAATGTTCAGTCCTGAAAGATCTGGATGGATTGCAAATAACTTTTGAAGATGGAAAGTACTTTGGCTGAATTATTGTGAGTATAACAACCAAGATGGATATACTAGTCTGAATAGAAAGGTATACAATAATGATTCCTCATCTCAAAAATTCTTACATAAATCGTACAAATTTGATGGCAAAAATTAACTCATATTAATAAATCTTTTATATCTTTGAATTATTGAGCATTGCTGACTTAGTAAGAAGTGGTGCTGAAAATTCCTCAGCCTGACCCACTCCCCAGAATATTACTAATTGACAAAACATCAAATTTGTTTTTTTGGAAAGGCTTTTTGGTTGGTTTTGAACATTTCAGCATCCCCTCATATAATTTTATGTTGCCTAGGTAAATTATATATATATATATTTTTTTTTATACATATATATATATATATTTATACATATACATATATATATATATATATATATATATATATATATATAAATATATATACACTGAAGAAAATATATAATTCTGAACAACATACTTATTTAAAAACAGTTGATTTTGAATTTTTTCTATCATTTTCTAAACATTGGAGCATATAATCTTTTATATCAATGAATAAGAATTAAAATATAAATAAAATATTTTTTTTATTTTTTAATCAAATATGAATATTCTAGAAATATGTTTTTGAAATTTATTTAAAGAGAGAGCAAGATATGTGTGTGTATGTTTATACACAAATTTATATCTGTATTTATTTACATCATTTTGGAATACTGCAAGTAATTCACATTTAAAGTAATTAATTATGAACACACATTTCTTATGGCATACACATCTAACTTGAAATTAATGTTAGATAAATACAAGGACATTTGGCACACATACAACACAGCTGTGTTCTGTATTTATTTTTATCCAGAGATAGATAATCCTTTTTTTTCTAGTATAAACAGCCCTTCATACAATAAAGATTTTACATATCCTCTTTACTGTTTTTGTGCAATTAAAACATTGTAAATGCATTTTTGTAATATAAGAAATTATATGGCATTGCTGGCTATATGTAATTTTTATTTCAATGTTATTTTTTACATTTCATCATGATTTTATGTATTTACCCTTGTCCACATTAATACCCTTACAGCCTCAAGTTAGGTGTTACTGCTGAGGTTTCTATAGCAAATAGGTTTTATTGGGTGGAGTTGCCAGTCCCATTCCCAACTGGCTTTGAATTCAAAGTTTTCCTTCTTCTATACTGGTTACCAATTAAGGCTAGACAGCTGAATCTATTTAACCTATAGCTGGAAGGAGAAGGGATGGATCCAAACTTTTGCAAGGGTATTGTGTGAAAGTGAATGCAACAAACTTGACCAGAATTTGAGTATACTGTCTTCAAATACTGGTTGAGTGGAATTGTGAATATTGTAGCAGTTATTTGCATGGGAAGTGGAATTGGTGTTATGTATATACAAACATATAAAGAAATATTTTTATATTAATTATATAAAGTATTTAAACATGTGCAAAAATATATAATACAAAAGGTATTTTTAATTAATGTTTGATTTGTACTTTTTAATTCTACTGTTTGACTTTATTACTCTTTCAATTTAAATTACTTGCAGCAATTTTTATTGTTTCTTAGAGACCTTCTTTCTTTCTTTGAATATTTTTTGTCCATTTTTATATACATCTTTTAATGAGAAACCACAACTGGCAAACTTGGAACTTCATGCCTACAAAAAAAAAATGGAGTGTCAAAAGGATGGTATTTCATATTGACACTCCTATTATTTGAACTACCTTCACTCCTCAGCAATGTTTATTGTTTTACAAAGTGATGATTAGAATTGTAATAAAACCTAAACATATTTTCTTTGTACTTGTGAATTGATAACAAAAAAATAAACACTATTTATTTATTAGATTGTTTATTGGAATGGTTGGCTAATTACCCATTGATTTGAACTTTATAAAATGATAAATAATAAGGATTTCTTTATTGTTGGTTCACATAAATAATTTAGTAAATGCTTATATATTAAAGAATAAAAAATTGTTTTCATATTTATTTCTTTATAAATTGGTAAATGATAAATATTCTATTAGATTTTATACAATTGCATTAGTTTTTAAAATGTAAATATAAAATTATTCTTGTAAAAACAATATAATAGTGTTTATTATTTTTGTTGTAAATTCTCAAGAAAAAAAAATGTATAAATTCACTTTTGTCATATGTTTAGGTTTTACAATTCTAATCATCACTTCTTTAAAATAATAAACATTGCCAAAGAGTGAATGTAGTTAAAATAATGGTGGTGTCAATGTCTTTTGACACTCTAGGGAGCATTCCATTAATTTGGTGACTTTCTGGCATGGTAGATAACACTCAACATTTCAGAAGAGAAGGAGAATTGTCTTGCATCAATATACTTATTAGCTTAAAGTTCTTTGTGAAATGTACCAATCAAAAACAAATTGATACCATCAACCTTGAAAAGACTTATAATTTTTCTGCCTACAACATTAACCCAAAATATTCCTCTACCTCTTTACTATTTTCTTTTAAGTCATGCTGGTAGAATATTTACATGAAGGACTTCTAGCCATCAGGTTCATCCAATGTAGCTCTACATTCATCACTAAAGATTAGTGCTGAGAAATTCATTTTCACAGACTTGTTCACTCAATTTACATGTTCCTCTTTGTGATGTTTATTTAAAGCCAATAGTTTGTTTGCTTTCCTGTCTTTAGCTAATTTTCTTAATATTCTGCATTTTTTCTCTCTGTTCATATTTACAACATCAACTCCTTGAATTATTTATGTTGGTCAATCATGTTTTTTATCCCTTTTATTTATTCTCAAATCTTTTTTTATAACATTCTTAAAGCCAGTTTAGTTTTTGCTTGTTCTTGTCAATGTTTTCAATTTCGTTTTGTTTCTTTTATGATCTCTCTACAACTTTTTCAATTTCCAGCATTGGGTTTTTATCTCTAAATAATTTTACTATATCTTTAAGAAATTTTGTCATCCATTATTTTTTATATTAAAAATTTGAATGTATGAATTCTATGTGAATAATAAAATAAAGAAAATATGGGTGTGCTGACTAAATAAATCATTTGTATTTACAAACACATGTACATGAATTAAAGAGTCAAAAAGGAGTAAAAGTAGTTGAGTTAGTTTTTGGATAGAATGTGCTTTAGAAAATACTTTTAGTAGTTGGTTCGCAGTTAAAGCTGTGGTTGAGAAAAGACTTTTAGCCACTCATTAACCATTCTGTTGTTGTTGTAGATGATTTGTTTGAAATCGTTGATATTTCTTTTAACATGTACTGGGGAAAGGAAAAAGCTATATAGCCACATTTTGTAAATATCACTAACTATACTATTAAATATATTTATTTGCAATACGATGAACAAATCTTAAATTGCATTGATCACATACCATCAAATTGTAAATAGCTATATATATATATATATATAAAGATGAATGTCTGCGTATGTCTGTGTCAGTACATCTCTTGGAAGAAAAACTACTTCACTGATCTTCATTAAATTTTGAACAGAGTAAACATAAAAGTAATGAGCTATGTTTGATTTATTTTTGTGGGGAGAAAAGGGGGCAGAACCCACAACACCCCACCCAAAAATAAATGTACCCATGGATTCAAAACTACTGGACAGATTTTTATGAAATTTGGAACACAGATTTTCTGCATGAGAGTGGATGTAATATGCTATATATAAGTATATATTGTTTTGATCAAAGGAGGTCCTTGGGGGTGGGGATGGGCACAAACTCCCTCAATTTTTTTTTCCTTTTGATTTAAAAGAAATTTAAACTTAGGTAAATGACCTGAAATAACACCTATTCCAAGAAATATCAGCCAATTTCAATAATATACACTATGGGGGCTAAACCCCCCGCTATATTGAAAATTTTGGAAGCCCATAACTTGACTATTTGAACCTCTATTATCATGGGTTTTTTACTATAGGGCTATATGTTTTAGTCACCTTGATATATTTTGAAGCTGACTCGCAAAGTACTTATATAGAGCCCTAAGGGCTGGAGTGAAGGGCTTAGGCCCCTAAAAATCTAAACAACACAAACATTGGATAGAGTGTTATGAAATTTGAAAGAGATTCTATGTATGACACCTAATGACATAGACTATATATATCTAACATTTAAAAAAGGGTGGGGTCCACAAATCCTTGCCTCAAAAAAATTGTTTCCATGGATATAAACAAAATTTAAACCATGCCATCTTTTTACATTCATTTCATTATTTTTGCATCCAAATATTTGACTGAGACTGCAAATTTAGTTTCCTGTAACCTACACAATAGCTACTATTTCAATCTTATATAATGATCCAATTAATATGGATCCTAATGTAGTTTTTCCCTAAATTTTGTCTCTTTTGGACAAAGGAGGCATCACTTGAACCTATACAATATCTAGAATTTCATTAATATGCAACTTTACAATTTATTTGAATTCTTGATAAAGTCATTTATCCTATAATGACCAAACCTAAACAGCTCTATATCTTTCAGATGTTTGTTCTGCCAGCTGACTATTGCAAATCATATTTAGTCTACACCCTTACTACAATGTCTCCCCAAAATTTCTGTTTTGGACCGTCTAAATGTATATGTGTATCTATGTTTCCTAGACTATACAAAGGCCTTCAAAGTACGCCACAAGGATCTGCTGGAACTGCTCAGCAACCTTGATATATTCGGGAAAGATATCAGAATAATCAAGAACCTATACTGGCAGCAAACAGCATTCATGCACATAGAGAACGAGTTCAGTGAATATACAAAAATAGAAAGGGGTATAAGGCAAGGACGTGTCTTCTCACCTGACCTGTTCAATCTATACAGCGAAGCAATTCTGAGAGAATTAGAAACCCTACTAGGATTTAGCATTGATGGCCAAAATCTTAACAACATAAGATACACAGATGACACAATACTGATATCAGACATGTAAAAGAAATTACAAAATCTCTGACAGAAAGTAGCGATAGAGAGTGTGAAGAAGAGACTAAGCATAAATTACAAGAAAATAGAATCATGGTCATCAGTAAAAGGATGAGCCTGAAACGCGATTTGCAAGTCAGTAACACTAGAATCAAGCAGACTTGGCAGTTTAAATATCTGGGAAGTGTTCTGACAGAGGATGGTAAATGTGATACTGAGATCCATAGACATATTGGAATGGCCAAGGATGCATTCCAAAAGCTGGGCAGAGTATTGCGAGACAGGAGGATTTCTTTGGTAATGAAGAAAAGAATACTGAGCTGTTATGTGACATCTGTCCTACTTTATGGCAGCAAATGTTAGACGATTTCCTCAAAGATGAAGAAGAAACTTGAGGTAACGGAGATGTGGTCCTACCAAAAAATGCTAAGGATATCATGGACTGAGTATGTGAGCAATGATGAAGTCTTAGACAGGATGCAAACAAGGAGGAGGCTTATACTTAACATCAGGAAGAGGCAGCTGAAGTTCCTGGGACACATGAGAAGGGAGGAATCTGATACTCATGGGTTGAATAAAGGGAAAAAGAAAGGGAAAACAACTTATAACATACCTAGCAGCCTTAAGCAAGTGGATGACAGAACATGGTCTGAGGGACGTGGCAGAGAGAAGGAACCTGAGAGCTGCAAGTGATAGAGGGTGGTGGAGAGCCATGATCACCTATGTTCTGAAAGGACACAGTACATAGAAAGAAAAGAAGCAATCCCAGCAGAGGAAAAGAGAAAGAGCAGAAGAAACTGAAGATTAGCTGAGCACAAAAAGGCAAGCATCAGAAAGTCAAGAACAAGCAGATGAAGACTGCAGCAGCAAGACAGTCTGAAACTCAAGAAGCTGACAGAAGACATACATTAAATGCTCAATGGACTGCAGCTGCCAGACAATCTGAAACTCCAGAAGTAAAGGAGAGGAGACACAAAATAAATACTCAACAGAATGCAGCAACCAGGCAACTGTATATAATTAAACTGAAAATAAACATTACTATAATTTTTATTATTGATGTTTATTGTAATACTTAAATGAATATTGTAATATTCATATGTTTATAGTTTTCCTTAATCTTTTATTTAGTTATATATGTGATGATTGCTTTGCTTATGGACCAAAATATAGAGATCACAGACCAGGTTATATGCAACCATGATGATATTGGCCTGGAGGAAGCACCTCTTTGTTCTACATGAAAACTGGTAGTCCTTTCTATTGCCTTACCTGTATGGATATAACTGTATAACTACAATTTTGGCAGCTTCTTCCAAACTCAGTCAACGATGGGTATTTCTGCTAGTTTCTAATAAAATCAGATTTTAAAAATGAAATTCACATTGTATATTTATTATATATACATATATAATATATGTACTGTAATATTAGTTGGATAATACCAATTTAATTATGAAAACCTTGACTTACATAATAAAATCTGACAGCACATGAAAAAGAGAATATAAAAATATATGGTTGAGTACATGGCACAGCACATAAAATAAGCCTACTACAAAGACCAAACATCATTATTTTGAATGAAATACCAATATTTGCATTGAAAACTTTTAAACCGTGCATACACAATATATAGGCATATGCATCATCATCATCATGATAATCATACCCATCATAAGGTATTCATGATGATGCAGGAAGTAAAGCTGTACAGTTTAGTCACAAACTCTATTATTATATCAGTTTTGGAAGTACGTTTTTTTGAATAAAATCTTTGACTCATGATGCTTTCACTGTGCAGATGTTTAACAAAAACTGTAACTACTAGGAATCACGAGTAACATAGTTAAATTCCATTTGTCTTCCATTTCCAACTTGAAAGTACAATGCTTTTGAGACATATCAACTTCTTCAGTGATAAATTTGAAAAAGTCTTAATTTCTTAAATGCAGAAAAGAATTAATTCGTTTCTTATATACTTATTTTTTTTTTTTTTTTACAATGGAACATCAAGTGAATTGAAATATTTAATAAATGAACCTGAGTAAACTAAACATGTCATATATGTTCTATAGATCAAGCAAAAAATAAGTCTATGAATGACTTGTATTTGTTTGTCTAAAAAAGATGATAAATTGTCCTTAAACAGATATCATTTTTATTTCCAATGCGTACCGTTTCTTTTTGAGAAACAAGTAAATTGTCCTTTCTTAACTGAAGTGGGTATGATTGTACTTACAGCTTTTAATTTATCATAGAGATTAACTATTCTTGCACGTTCAACATAAGTGATGTTCGCTTCTGTGAAAACATTTAATTTTTTTAACTAGCAATAAATACTGTTAGTGTTAAGATGCAGTAAAAGCTTCTGTCTGCTTTAGTTTTCCAGAGACTAACATTTTCAAATTGATTCAGATCCTTTCATTGGTGTAAAATTTTTTGAACATTTTTTAATTGGTTCATTTTAATTTAATTTATGATTTAAAACTAAAAATGTGTATCTTGGCGTCTGTTTCGCGACAATTCTTGAACCTTTTTGGTGGTGGGGCGTGGGTTTCTGTCATTATGTGAAGTAGTTCCATATCACGCACATGATTCTGATCACATTTACCTACATCCAAATAGTTCTATAAATTGCACATAATTTTGTCAACGTACACCGACTTCCACACACAAATGCAAAAAGCTATTCACCTACGCACATGAACACATATTTCAATTCACAACAATAATCAAACTCAACACTTCCGAGAGCAGCGAGATTTCACGAGACTTAACGAGACTTTCCTCCTACTCTCTGTAATTTCACTTAGTCATTTTCTCCTCAACTCTTTGTCTTCCTCTTTCTTCTTCTTTTTTTCCTCCGTTTATACCACAGCAAAACTCTCGTTTTGCTCTCTATCTAACTTTGCTCTTTCCTCTACTTGTAAATTTCCTCCCACTCTCTCTTTTAGTCTTGTAAATCGAAAAACATTTCTGCTTCTCTTTCGTTACTGTAAACTATAATTCCGACTTATCTGTTTATATATTGAAACTGATATAGATCTTTTATTTATATCGATACGGATAGATATCGAACTTGGTTTAAGTTATTGGAGTTAATTACGCATCAACGTGACAATTGTGAATTACGACAAGTGTGAAACACGAAGTTCAAGTCGACAGACCAAAAAAGCCATTGGTTTATTTATTTATTTATTTTTTAAAATATATAAACAACCTTTGAATTTTTAAAGAAAAATATAATAATCAGTTGGTTAGGAAAAAGAAAAAAATAAGAGACTTTTCTTTTTTTCTTCTTGGCGGTCTGTAGTATATATTCGTGTAATAGTGTTATTTATTTTGAAAATAACAACTCAAAAAACAGTTTTACATCTCTTAAAAAAAAAAAAAAAATAAAACCGCGTGAGGATTTTTTTTTCATTTTTTTGTGGACTTAGAATCGACTCTTGGACTTGTGGGCGAAGAGCAAAATTAACAACAATTTATTATCGTAAAACAGTTGTTATAATTGTCGAAGAGGCGTGAAACAGGCGGCAAAGATCCAAAATAATCAGAAGAAAAAGATTTTATTTGAGAAAAACGTACATAGGTAAAAAAAAGACATGACAGAAGTACGGCAGAGAATTCCTACCGAAAACGAAGAACCAAAAGACAAGGTAATGTTGTCAAGAAGCACTTGACTTGATAATTATAAGATAATAATAACACATTATTGTCTGCTTTGAAGTGTTTAGTTATTTTTGTGTTTATTTTCAGTTGTTGACATCAGTAAAAAATTCAAGTCAACACTAATCATGAATGTTTCAGTTTAAATGAATGAAAAATCTTAGATCAACAGCAAGAAGAAAAAAAACCTTTTTTCATGTCTATTGTAAAATTAATTTGGTATTTTTAAGCACTGTCAACAAGGGATTTTTATTCATTTTTTGATTGTTTCATTTTTGAATACATTTCAGACAAACTAAGAAATTAAAGAAACATTCCATCTGGTCCAGGTGATCTGAGCAATTTTCTCTTTCATTTTCTAATTTGTTGTTACGTTTTTTACCCCTTTCTTTCACCATTTAAAAAGCTTAACAATCTCTGAGAAGGTTGTTGTTGTTAGTAAAATAATAATACTGTTACTGAATTTTAAATGTTTTCATTTTTTAAAATTTAGTAATTTTTAATTGTAGTAGATGTGATTTTTACGCTGATTAAATGACTTTCAATGTCATAAAAATAAAAGTTAAAAAAGAAACGATTTTTTTTTTATTGAATAAATAGTGTTTAAATTTTAATTATATTCTAATTAATTAACCTTATTCAATTATGAAAATGAATAACAAACAAGGTTGACTCATTTTAAGCTATTCATTTAGGTTGTTGGATAATATTTTTTCTTTCAAGTAATTTTAAGAATCTCATTGATTTATTTATTGATCTATATACTTTCTTTCTGCTAAGAATTCATTTCTATTTTCTCATTTGTATTCTTCTAACCTAAGTAAGGTTCGTTAGATTATTCAATGTTATCAAACAAAATACATAAAACTTAAAACTTCAGTCAGTGTTTAGGTTGAGCTAGTTGTCCTGTTTTCTGTTGTTATTCATTCAGTGATTCATCATTCATACAATAAAATAAAAAAAAAAACATTTGTTATTTTTAATTTTACGTGTATTTTAAAATCTATAAGTATAAGTTCGATGGTTTTTAAAAATATATATCTACAATTGCGACATTTTAAAATCATTGAAATTAAGTTTTCAAAAAATGATTGTAAGAATCAGTTCAACAAAAAAAATGTTTCTTCATTGATGAACAGAAATAAAAAAATAAAAAGTCCACTTTATTTCTAGAATTCTTCAAATTAGAATATCATTTAAGAAATATTTCCCCCCAAAAAATGTCTCATTTTTTTTTCTTTTGCTGAAAGATTCAAAGAACACATTAATAATTTCCTATTGCATCCAAGATTTTTCTTTATTTGCCTGAAGTTCTAAAAATATGGAAAATTCCAGCGAGAAGCGTGTAAAAACTTTAAAAATGTTATATTTGGATTACTGCACTATTCTTAGTAAAAGTTTAAGCTAATCATCCATCTGCTGCGGCTTGAGCCGATTTGTTAAATGCCAGCTTATGCGTGTTTAACTTATTTTATTTATGCTTCCAGTGACAGGAAAATTAATAAGTTGCTTTGAACAAATCTTTGGATGACCTGTGACACTTCTGGATGATTCCATGTCAGCCTGAACTGAACTGTCAGTGCAACTGTCCACGATATTTAAAAAAAACAAGAAAAATAAAAGCACTCTACTCGAGTGTATTTATTTAAATTCGTCTTCATACACTTTGACTTGTGTATCATTTGTCATTGCTTCAATGGATTGCTGATGAACCCTTAGAATATTTTCATTAGATACGTTATTTCATTTTCATTTAAGCATTTGCCAATAGAAAATTTGTTATTCAAATTGCAAGGTACAAATTGTTTGGATTAGATTAGAAAATTTAATTTGATGTCTGTATCGTACAAATTTATAAATGAGCTCATTCAGATGTGATTTTGTTCAGAAACTTTGACCTTTTTATCAATTCTTTTGAATTGTGCATATTACCACTGACACAATGAAGAAATTGAATTTTTGATAAATCGTTATCATTCAGTGGATTGTTTAATGTTCTTCAAAATAAAGATATTAGAATATTTCAAAGAATCAAAATGTTGTTAATCAAAATTTATACACATTCAACATATATGACTTGAATACTTATCTAAAATGTATCATTTTTCAGTGGGGAGATCTTTATCAGTTATTGCTATAGCTCTTAGCCTGTATATCTATGGTAGATAAGCATGTCATAGCATGAAAGGTATTTATTCTATATTTGAATTTCATGACTCTTTCATTATAGCTTTCATTTGTATGTAAGCTTAAAAATAATGAAAAGTTTCTTGTTTAAATTATGCAATCATCAAGTTCAAAAGTTTTTCATTCACAGGGAAAAAGACTAAAATTTTAACCAATGTAATGAATTTTATCTTTGTGATTTGTTGAAAAAATCTCTTACTTTCTTTTGGTTGCTCCTCACAGTATAATTTTTTAATTTATCTTATTTTTTATTATTCCACTTTTCAGACTGGGATCTCTTGAGTTGTAGAAGGTGATGCAGCTTACAAAGTAATTTGTTAAGTTATTACTTATTATAAAGCTATCTTTCAGATAGGTAAATCTTCCATACCAAACATTAATGACTTGTATTCCAAAGTCTCTGGTGAATGTTATTTTATGAGACTGGATTTGAATGATGCTTACAAGTTCCCCTTGATGAAGAGTCACAAAAACTAACAACAATATATCCAGAAGCTTTGTTATATTTTGGAATTACCTCCTCAACTGGATTGTTCCAACATTATCATAGAATAGTTGATTGAAGGAATACATAGCACAGCTACCTATATTTTCCCGGATGTTAATTTGAAGGAACATTACAATAATCTGTGTTTAGTGCTGAAGGAATTAAAAGATGCAAGACTCTACCTTATAAAACAATAAATGTGAATTCCAAAAATCCTCATTTACATACATTGGTCATAAAATTAATTCAGAAGGAATCCATCCAACCCAAAACGAGGTTAATACAATCTGTGCAGTACCTGTTCCAATGAATGTGTTTGAAATGCGTAGCTATTTAGCTCTTGTTAATTACTATTTGCTGATATTTGAACACCATCAATTTTGTCTTAGCACCTTTGCATTGTTAAAAAAGACTTATCAAAAATATACAAATACCACAAAAAGTCATTCCTGCAAAGTGTCACAACACATTTTGTAAAAGAATTACCTGAAGGTTATGTGGGTATTTCCCTGAATTAAGTCCCTTGCACATAGTCATATCTGGGTGGTCTTGATTCAGATATTGAACTGCATGTGGGGAGTTGTGTTGCATGCCAAGATGTTTTAAAAATGCCCCTAGT
Source organism: Acanthosepion lycidas (assembly GCA_963932145.1). Taxonomy (NCBI): domain Eukaryota; kingdom Metazoa; phylum Mollusca; class Cephalopoda; order Sepiida; family Sepiidae; genus Acanthosepion; species Acanthosepion lycidas. The sequence continues at coordinate 53,455,287 of OZ010615.1, forward strand.
TAGTATGTTACACTTGTGGGAATGACCAGGACAGTCATGATTTTGGTTACATATGGACTATGGTTACAATAGATGTCAAATGGATCCTGGTAATTGTGGATACACTCAGTAAATACATAGAAGATTGTGGTGTAATCTCCATCTTTGTCAATGACAGAACAAATGTTGCGTCACATTTATTACACATGAAATTCCACATGTGATTGTGGTCTGATAAATGCTAGCAGTTTCACTAGTGAAGAATTCTCCAAATTCTGTACCTTGAATGGAATTGAAGATGTTCAATGTTTGATGCCTCCTGCATCATTAAATGAACATTAAGAATGGACTAAAAAAAATTTCAGGTAATCTTGAAACTGTAGTTTAGCACAGTATTGCTTGACTCCACATTCAATAACAGGGTAGTCACCAATATTGTTGTTAATGGATTGACAGCCTGGGTCATTTTGCATTCATTGCCATTCTGCTCTGTACCACAATCTGAATTTGCAGAATAATTAAAGTAAGTTTGCTTTTTTGGTGGAAAAGGTAGATCTTTAATGTGCAATGTTTACATTGATTCTCTTTTGTGAATAAAAGAATTGTTTAACCTTTAACACTCTTGTGTTTTATAGTTCATCTTAGAAATTTGCTTTTATTCCTTAAAATTTAGTTTCCTTTTGGAAACAGTTCTGATGGAAAAATATTGGTAGAAATCAATTCCATTGTTATAGTAAAGAAGTATATGAATTTACACAAATTTATCATTTTTATGCAGCATATTTCCAATATTAACATTGTTTTCTGTCTGTTTATAAGCCTTCTGCTGCAAAATGATGCATTTTGAAAGTAACATAATATTACTTAGATTAAGTCTAAAAGCTGTGTCTAATAATTTAAAATCAATTGAAGTAGAAAGTAGTGAAGTTGATTCAAAGTGGGTGCTTGAGAAATGTCCTTTTAAGCTAGGCTTTAGCAGTAGATAAAGTAGTTCACTTGGTAAAAGTTATAAACAAAATGACTTATACAATCAAGTTACAGGGAAAACATCAGTTCCTGACAGCTCCTCAAAGTCCATCAGTGATGAGTCAGTAATTTGATGGATGTCCATTAGGAACAGCAGATATCTGAGACCATAGTAACTAACAGCAGATAGACTAAATGGTAAAATTAGCCATTTTCACACAGGAAACATTTGGCATTCATTGACTGAATAGTTAGTATTACGGCAGGTTGAAATTTACAAAAGCATTTTCTTAAAAAAGTTTTTCAGGAAAATAAATTTCTTAGCTCTACTGTTCACTCTTGATAATATTGATGGAAGTTTCCTTACTAACCTTTTGTTTAAGGTAGTGTGGAAAGTCAACATCTTCATTATATCATTTTCTCTTTTAGTTACTACCTAGTGCTGTCTCTTTTTGTTGTTGCTAGTGAGGTAGTTTTTGTTATTTGGTAAAGCTCTTTGCTTGTGATTTTGTAGCACTTGTCTACAGGGTCTTATGAAGGGTCGATTTCTTTAAGTCCTAAAAGATTCATTCACTTGGATCCATTTTTAATCATTTATGTCATAGTTATACATGCATGAGACCCATATAAGAGTCTAAATCTGACAAAGCCATTAAGAACATGACTACAAGAAATGTCTGGAACCTTGTGTTGAAAAAAAACATATATATATTATGAAACTTGTGCTTTTTTTATCGTTCCTACCAAAGAAGTATTTATATTAAACATTGCAGTATTGATTACTGCAAATTGTAATGGGTCAGGACACTAGTGGTTTTAATGAAGGTTTTTCAAAGTTGGGTATATTATTTGCATCTTTATACACATAATGGTTGCCTAAATTTAGAATCTTTATTCATATAATATCAAACAGAAATTTGACACTATTCAGTAAATTTTGTAGCAGATATTCTTATTTACATTATTTATATGTAATAGTAATCACAACTCTCTTGTATGCCTGTGAGACCTTGGTACTCTACCAAAGAGACATCTGCAAACTTGAAACATTCTATCAAATGAAACTGTCAAATCTTGCAGAACACATGGCAAGACTGGATCATGAACAACAAAGTTTTTCTCTACTCAAAGATGGAGAGCCTAGAAACCATCATGACGTATCACTGACTTCAATGGGCTGGACACCTTGCCCAAATGCCAAACATTCACCTACCCAAACAAATTCTCTTCTCAGAGCTCACATCTGGCAAGAGACCATGTAGAGCCCCATAACATCAATTCAAGGAGCAGCTCGAAAACACCTTGCTGAGGACAGAAATTGATCTGGTCAATTGGGAGACAGAAACTGTAGAAAGAACCAAATTACATGCAAATATCCTCCGGAAAGGTATAATTCCATCTCTTCTCCCCTACCTATATGTTGAATAGCTGGACAGACTGCATCCTATAGCATTGGATGGCAACCAGTCAACTGTTGAAAGAAATGACAACACACTATGGGAAAATCTGCGTTGCTAGTCATAGATTGAAAGAGATATGATTGCCTGAGCATGTATCATGTATGTCACTTAACTGATCTCCACCAAGAACTTTAAACTGTCTTACAAATTACTAGTTTATATTCCATTTACTGAGGACAGAAATCAATCTGGTCAATTGGGAAGCTGCAGAAAGAACTAATTGAAGAGTAGTTCACAAAAAAAAATCCCCTGAAAAGACCAGAAGAAAAATAGACAAATCCAGAGCTCTCCATCCCCAGGACCCTCCTACCCTACCATGCAGTGTTTGCAGACAACTCTTCAGATCCAACATAGGATTCATTTCACACACAAGGAAATGTCTATGACAGTATAATTGTATCTCATCAATTTTTTTTGGTGCTAGATATTGTAGTTAGGAAGAATTTCTTTTCCCTGCTTAACATTAGTTTTCTATGTTTCTCATTAGCTTATTTCCTGGGTATAATATTAAGGTTCGTGTAGATTAACTAGTATTTTCCTTATTGAATAATTCCACTGAAATTGTAAATGTAAACATTACTTGAATGTCATTGATTTTTATTTATCCCACTTGTATTAAATCTGATCAGTATTTTATATTCTTGGCACTTGTGTTGATAGAAATAAATATAACCCTTTCTACATTAGTTTTCCCTTTGTTCTACTTGTGATATTGACGCTACCATATCATGTATTGCTAATATTTACATCATGAGAATATTATAATGCTTTTTTTCTTGTTCTGTAATTTATATTGATAAGCCATGTCTACTCAATATAAGCATGTGAATGTTAAAGCTTTGGACATAAATACAATTTTGCCAAATTGGAAAATAATTTGTTCTAATCAGCCTCACCTACTCAACAATATTTGAGCAGTAAAGCCCATAGTCTTCAGTCTTGTACAATAACCACTGTACTTCCACTTGAAATGAAAGTATTAATTCATTATTGTTCACATTTTCTTATGTACATTAAATTTCAATATTTTCCACTTCCATTTACTAAAGAAAAAAGAAGAGAATAATGCATACTAGTGTATGAGGGGGTCAGATTAAGAACTTTTCAGCACCCCCTTTTATAGGAAAAATTCATTCAATAGAGTTAAAAATGTTTTTTTTTTATCCTAAACTGATCTGTGGAAACATTAAATAAACAAACCTTTTGACTTGAGTTTTCATTTCATTATGACTTGCATGCTGACTTTATAGCATTTCTATAACATATTTAATTATTTGAAGCCCAATTAACTGACCAGATATGTAGTATTCTTATTCAAATCAAAAATAGAATTGATCTTTTCAGCTTGTTTTCCTATTCCATTAAGCATTAATAAAAAAAAATCATTTTTATTGCTAATATTTTACATTTACTATTTGCTTATAAATGGCTGGCTACTCTTGTTCTTTGAGCACACCCATCTGCTAGGTCAACTTGTCAATCCCTGTCGCAGACACTGGTTTAGGCACTTAGTTACAGTTTCTGGGAAAGAATGCATAATTTGTCATGATCTGCAGTTTGAACAATGACAGTACACTCAAATCCTCTGAGCGTTTCCATCTACCCAGTTTCACTCCCAAGGCTTGGGTCAATGTATGGTATGATTTTCAGGAACTTTCCAAAGGTGCTGTATGCTGGGGATTGCATCCCTAGACCGATAACAACATATTTTGCCTTTGAAGTTCCCAAAAGAACAAAATGCATTGCAAAAATAAGTTATCCTATTTTGTAATCATAATATACTAAGTTTCATAATTTCACTGTTGAAATTGCTAGTTGTAACCCAAAGCTTTATACTAATAGTTTCTTCTCTCATGCTTCTCACTTGTGGAGCTCTCTTTCTGCTTTCCTCTTAGCTATGATCTTCAAATATTTAAATGCAATGTTAATCTTAATTTTCTGCTTCCTTGAATTCTGTTACTTTATTGTCTTATTTCTTTCCCTCTCAGTAACCCGTTGCATCTTAGTGGCTTTTATCACCCAGCTTGGGGTCAAATGCTTAATATATATATATATATATATATATAATGCAATTATTAATGGATTTCTTTTTAAGACAACATTTTTATTAGTTCAGCTGTTATAGTGGATACTCATATTTTAAATAGATGCCCTGTTTTATTCTTTGTTTTTAAACAGTGTATAGTATGTCTATCTGTGCATTTGAGAAATCTTAATAAAAAATGTGCTCTCTGGCAAGGACCGAACCTGCATCCCCAGATTTCTTGTATACACAGGCTTATAGATGATGTAATACACACTGTTTAAAAATAAATATGGGATGTTTATTTCATATAACAGTATCCACTATAACAACATCTGAAGTGTGTGTGTATATGCATATAATTATATATATATATATATATATATATATATATATATATGTGTGTGTGTGTTTCATTATAGATGACAGACAAGGTACTGCGATTAAGCTTTTTATTTAATTTTTCTTGTGTTTGGACACAATGAATAAAATCATCCTTGGTAATGGTTAAAAGTATATCCATAAGCAGTCACATTACAGAACATTTGGGCAGTTTCTACACACTCTGTGTCCAGAAAAAAAAATACTTGTTTGAACACAAGAAAAATTAAATAAAAAGCTTAATCACAGTACCTTGTCTATCATCTTTAATGAAACGCATATAAAATAGGGATTTATATATATATATAGTGCATATACACGTGTGTTGAACGAATGAAAGAAAGTGAGTTAATGAAATACAGTATTTTCAGTAATATGTTCAAATAGACCATCTATATACCCATGTACATTAAGAGTCTTTTTTGTTGATTTTAAGTTCACTATTTTCCTCTATTGTTGGAAGGAATGTTTCCAACATTTCTGTATACTTTTTACATTGTTCTTTTCTGTCTGTTCACATGACACATCAATTATTTGAAGACTGTGAAATAGTTTTGTGTACTTAAAATAAAACTGTTAACCTACTACCTGCTTATATTTAAACAGGGGAGATACAAATTGATGTTATTAGTAACTGACTCAGAAAATGGAATTGGTAAACTTAGCTCAAATTATTGTAGCAGCCACTGATGTTACATCAGTGCAAATGCCTATGTGAAAGGCATACATCTAAAACAATATTATTTTCTATTGCAACTCATTTTGATCTTTGTTTTATGAGAAGACCATCATGATGATAACTACGAAAGAGAAGTGATCCACTTTTTCTATAATTACTTGCCCAACTCATAACAGGAAAATGGATGCTATATCCATTTTTAGTTAGAACCCATGGAGACCAGGACAGAGAGCATATATTCATATTGATAGATCTCTAAACACACATATATATATATATATATATATATATATATATATATATATATATGTCTGTGTGTGAATCTATCCTTTATATATAATTGATTATTATTCTTTTTTGTTGGTTTTGAAACATTTGTAATCAAGGCCAAATCATCAAAGATAAAAGCATCAACAGTAACATTAAATAAGCAATATACAAACTGTGGATTCACATGTGAATTTGAGCATATGAGTGCATTTGAATCAAAATTATTAAATTAACTATTTTATTTAAACACTAGAAATTATTTTTCCCAAATTATCGGAATATTGTTGAAATTTCACATAATGAAAAGAATTATATAACTTATTCAATTTGGCATTGTTAATTTCGTTTCCTATCTGATTATATATTTCATTAAAATGATTAAATAAATCTAATTCATTCAGTGTCTTATCTATAAATGAACAACACATCTAGTATTTAGTTTTATCTATAAATTTATGAACAAGAGAAAACTTGTGAAATTTAATCCTCCGTGACTGATTTTTATTGTTTTCTTAGAAAAGTTTTGTGGCATTCAAATGTACACTTTTATTGACTGTTTTTACTTGGACTTTTCTTTTTCATCTTTTTATTTTTTTCTTTTGTCTTCTTTGGTGGTTGTTTGTTCATTTATGTTGGAAATCACCAGGGCCTGATTATCTGTTTTAGCTCTATTTGTCAAATGTTTATTAAGCCTGGACACTTAGTAGGAATTTGACAAGACTCTTTTCTAAGTTATCTCCTATCAGCACTTTTTAATTTTTGAGTCCCCATCCTGATCCTTATAAATACCTTGATATAATCATGTTGGCAAGCAATAATACTTTTAGATCATTCCAAGTATTTTAACTATGAGCTGAATAATGAATCTGTCGTTAATAAAGAGCTTGGCTTTTGTGAATGCTCTTGTAGTTTTTTATATTTGTAGAAAAAGAATGAAAATAGAAATAGAACTCTTTCAAGTATTATACAAATCATAATTCAGTTTGTGAATTGATAATTTTATTTTTAATTACTGACAAGTAATGTGCCATTTACTGCAAATTCTGTTTTCACCAAACACCTTGTTCCTAATTTTATCATTAGAATTGCTGTGTTATCAAATGGAATTAAAAGTCTGCACTGTAACCTTCTTATTTTTGGCTATATTATTTCCATAAAAAATAACAAAACTCTTGTCTCTATACAGCTGTTTCAATAATATATAAAAGAAGTCAAATTGTACAGTATGAGGAGATTTAAAAATCCAACTTTGGTTTAAGGGTAGGCATTATTTTTGATTAATTAAACTGCTTTTACAGATTCTATACCTACTATTTATTTTATAAATCTCATGAAAGAGAGACTACTAATATTCCTTGTATGCACTTCAGTCTTGTACATTTTATATCCAAATCCATTACCATTTCTTTTAAATATAAAAACTTTTAGTAAGTTCTATTAATTTCAAATATAGTTTATCTTTGTACATTATTTACATTATTCAGACTATTGTCCTCATCTTTGTTGCCATATTTATCACAACATATTGGCTGTTGTATGTTCTGGCCTTCTTCAGATGGATGGAATGTCGAATTGAACTCTTTATTTTGCTCACTAGGGTAGACTGTTCTAGTTCCACGTGCCATGTCTAATCAGTTATCTCCTGTTAATTCCAAATTCTCCACCGCCTTAACCAGGTATTGAACTCACAACTCTTTGCGTCCTGTCACTGGATCTAACTAATGCCTTTATCCACTGTGCCATGTGTCCTTGAGGACATCTGTGTATGAATTTCTGTGTATTATAAACCTAATGTATTCAGCAACCATTTTTACCAGTGCTCATATTGCAATTTTTTTTTTTTTTTTTGTTATTATTGCTTTTCTCTAGCACTACTTATTACTGGGTCCCATATTGTATTCATTTCTATGCTTGGTTGGCTCAGGAGATTTTTGTGGCCTAGCATCTACTACTGCAATGACTTGTTCCAATAAAAATGAGAAACATTTGAAAAATGTGTCATACAGAATTATCTATAGTCGATTGACAGAAGTTCTTTTAAAACTATTTATGAAAATTCTTAAAATTTATTCTTATTTAAAACACAAATAATGAAATAAATGAAGTCATTTAGTGCTGATTCTTTAAGTTTACAAATTTTCCAATGATGTTCTTTGTCTATGATTTCAACTTGATCCCACAGAGGGCGGTGATTTCCCTTTTCTCTCCATATGTGGTCAGCCGTGCCTGATTTTTCCACTTCCCCTTGTGTTACAGCTTTCTGGTGTTCTTGTTTCAGAGGGAAATTAACAGGAGATAATTGATAACTGACACCCATTAGACATGGCACGTGGAACTAGAAAAGTCTACCCCAGTGAGCAAATTAAAGGGTTCAGTTCGATATTCCAACCACCTGAAGAAGGCCGGAGCGTACAACGGCCAAAACGTTGTAATAAATATGGCGACAAAGATGAGGACAATAGTCCGAATAATGTACATAATACCTCATCTCAGAAATATAGACAGTTTATCTTTGATATTGAATAATATGGCTGGTTACTCATATCTGAACATGCCTGTCTGTTAGAGTGGCTAGTAGATGCCTGGTTAGGCACATTTGTTAAGCAACCATACAGCCATCCTTTGGTTTATTCTACAGCTGAGCAGTAGTCTTCAGTTACACATAATCTGTTATGATCATCAGTTTAAACAATGATGACTTGTGACTACATGTTAGTATAACCATTGATGGCTTTTGAACAATTTTATTTACCAAATTTCACTCACAAAGCTTGGGTCAATCTGGAATGATTTTTCTTCTTGATGTGGCACACTGGGATCATTTCCCGAAGGCAATATTATCAAGGGTCTTCCTTGACAAATCAGCTGTTACTCTATTAGTACCTTTTATGAAAAAGACTAGTAGTTATTTGCATATGTCTATTTGCACATTTAAATGGGTCTCCTATAGCTTTTGATTCATTTTTAAAGGCTCAGATTTGTAACAACTTTCAAACCACTTAAAATTTTTTTTAATATTTTTTTGTTTTCTTTTGCTAATTGTTGAATTAGGTAGATGCAGTGTGCTTATAAAAACTGCCTTGTCAACAGTTTTCAGCTGAAAATCATAATTGCAGCTGAAGAATAAACATCTGAAATTTCTTAGACTTTTAATTGGATCAGTAATTGCATTTTTAAGGAAGTCTAATATCAAAATGAATTAAAAAAGAACCTTGAAAATGACATTGAAAATTATCCACTAACAAGTTTTTAAGCAAAATAATTGATAAAAATGATTATGTGAGTTGATATTGTTTCTGGTTTCATGATACTATTGTCATGGACTAATTGACCCTTCACACCTTTTGGCAGTCTATTTTCCCATTTCATATGACTGTCATTTAGTTTCTCTTTTCAGCTTTTCTTTAATTAAGAAATCAATCTGCAGCTTTTTCAATTATTATTAGATTATATGTAAGGCTAGAATTTTTAATGTATTATTTATTTATCACACTTTAAAATAGATTGTCTTAAAGATGTTTTTGGAAACCAGCTTTTCATGATTAATTAAAAAAATGTAAATTTGCAGTAACATTGCAGCAATATGAATATATTTTATATAATAGAAAGCAACTCTGTGACAGGTTTACACTTTAATTATTGAAAACTGGGGTTTGTTTTACTCTTCATTTGGTGATGTCTTTTTTATCAGAAGAGAATCTGCCAGTTTGACATATCTACTGCAATGACTTGTCCCAATAAAAATGAGAAACATTTGAAAATGTGTCATACAGAATTATCTATAGTCGATTGACAGAAGTTCTTTTAAAACTATTTATGAAAATTCTTAAAATTTATTCTTATTTAAAACACAAATAATGAAATAAATGAAGTCATTTGGTTTCTGGAACAAAGAAAAAAAGAATGGAATAATCACAAGCAAAATCACCAGAGTTTAAAGAGACCTACCTCTAATTCTGTCTGCATGGCAAGTCCCAGTTGCAAAGCCATGCTGCATACACAAGGGTGAATCATCCCCATTCCCTTCATATTCTAGCAGTAAGAAGAAAGTTCCACTTGGACAGCTTCCTCCCAATAACTGCTGCTTTGAGGAACAAATGCTTGGCAGGATTACTACAATCTTGACCTCTTCAAGTCTAGGCTTAACTGTTATCTTTTGTACATAATCCCATGAACTGCATTCCTTGCATTTTCTTATGCTCTTACAACACCACCATACAGTAAGCCTCTACCTTGAACGGCTCTTGGGCCTTGCATTGGATAAACATTACTATAAAATTGCTGTTTTTTTTTCTGTTTCTTTTGTCAGATAATATTTAATAACTATGCAGTTTCATAACGACATTGTTGTCTTTGAAGAATTATTATATTTTTAATAGCCAGCAAAATGATGAACCATTCCATTAATTTATAAAAGGAACTATGTAATAGACTTGCTGTATATAGTCTAATAAACTTCAATGAGATTCTGAAAAAAATTGGAGAAAGTAAACTTTTGATCATTGAAATCAAAATATATCATCACCATATTTTTGATATAATTAATTTTAACTTGAACCATAAATTGATTTTAGTGCCTGTAAACTTAACTTTCAGTGTGTTCTTACTATTGAGTATTTGTTAACTTTTTAAACATTCTTTTATAGTTAATTTTTAACCCTTTTTCATAAGTGAGGGAAAAACTCTTATGGATTGATTTTTGAGTCAAATTTCAACCATTTTTCTAATGTTAGGAAATTAATCTGCTAGAAGAGCTTTGCAGTATCAAGTATTGATTTAAAATCTGTGTTACTCATTCTGTTTATGAGATGCATAATTTCATTTCATGATACAGAAAAGAATATTTTACTTTTAGTCTATTAGTAACTATAGACACTAATTTAAAAAAAAATTATTTCATTATAACTGTTGTTAGTGGATGTGTGAGTAGGGTAATGAATAAAAGCTTGAAATGAGAAATTATCCCCAGTTATGACTTAAGTAGTAGGACTTTTATCTGGAAAAATCATCGTTGTTCTCAAAAAATTCTTAATACAATATTCACTCACAAAAAAATAACAATCTTAAAAGCATTAAAAGGGTTGATAAACCATAAAAATCAATCATTATTGGTCATCCTTTTACAGAAAGACCTGAATATATTACAGACATAATCAACTGCCATATTTGAATAGTTATACAAATATATACCTATTATATATCTATTTTTAAAAATATTTGCTTATTTTTTATTAGGTATATACAGTTTGGCTTTTATAATATGGAGAGTATTGTTTTTTCTTCTCTTTTATAAGATGTTGTCACAGTTAGACTTGGGATCATATTAAACACTGTGATATATGTGAATATTTATCCCAAGTATCATTGGGGCAAAGCAAAAAATTAGTTAGGTTGATGCTTTATTAAATAAATTTTATTAATTAGAAGTTAAGAACTGTATAATTGTTGTAAAGGGGAAGCTTGAGATAAGGAGGTAGAAAGTCTAATCACTTCCAAAACTGCCCCACATGTCAAAAAGTGGGGGGATCTGAATAAAGAAATAGAGAAAGGTGGTTAAGTAAGTCAAATATGAAACTCACCTAACATTGTTGTATCCAGCTGTGAAATGCAAAGGGAGTGAAACAATGTTTAATAAGTAAAAACTTCATATATTTCATCTTTTGACAATTTTTATAATTTGGTTACAAGTCTTGTGGATCCTTTTTTTTTTTTTTTTTTTTTAATATAGTTACCAATTTAAAAAATTTTTTTATTACATTTCTCTTACTTTGTCTACTTGATAAGAATTGATCTATTAGGTTGGTGCAAAAATAATGACGTAATAATGTAGTTTTTTGACATTAAAAAATACGTCAAAAAACAACATTATTACGTCATTATTTTTGCACCAACCTAATATTTAACCTGTTTGGTCATTCATTTCAGATTGTTTCATTTCTTGTATCAGTGTCTTATTTTTTATTTTCTTTTTTTCAGATCTTGAATATAATTTATCATTAAATTGTGATTGATATCTGTTTTATTATAGGCTGTTGAGTGCTAAAAAGTCCAACAAAATGTTTTAGATATTTTCTGCGTGGTTAAACTTTGATAAAGAATACCTGTTTTTTGTAATTACCTGACTTTATTAATAGTCATAATAATCATAAGTTGATTATTGAAAGTGTGATTACACTTTCTTTTTTTTTATCAGGAAAGTTAAATCCTTAAAGTTCCATTTCAGTATTTTATTTTTGATTGTGTTCTTATCAAATGAAAAAAAAAAAAAACAACAAAAATTATGTATTTAATTTAAAAAACTTGAAAGTATTTCAAGAATAAGTTTACATTTGGATGAATGTGTTAATCTCTTTGAGATTATTATATATTTTTTAGTATCATTAGGAATTTGGATGCTTGCAAAGAGAAAAACATTTCCTTTTTGATCATTAGTAAACTGATGTATTATCACCTGAATCAATTTAGAAACATTAAATGTAGTGAAAAAGGTCACTCTATTAATAGAATCTAAGCAGGTAAGCTTTTAGCTTGAGAAAATCAATGAAAAAGACCCACTATAAACTTTGAAATGAAACTGAAGGAATCATTCAAAAATTGTATCAGAAGAGAATACTTGGATTAAACTATAAACCTTAAGTAGAAATAGTTTCTCATTCTTAAATTAAATCTTTAGTAATCCTATGTTTATATAATTAAATAAAAGAAATCACTCTTGATATAAACTCTAAAAATACAGGCATATTGTAGTTTTAACATTAAATTCTCAGCAAATTAGAAATTTCTCAATTGTTTTCTGCTTGGCCTGAATGTCACACTTTATGCATGAGAATGTTTGATATTTGATATTTCTAAAAATAACACTTTCAAGAGAAAATCAGTTGCAATGATTGAACATTTTTGAATAGATCTTTTTATTTTGTTTAAAGTAATGTTATTGTGCAAAAAATATTTTGAAAATTTTATTATTTCGCTCACTTGATACTCTTACATGGAAACATACCACACAATCTGCCAAATTTAATATAGTCAAGTGGATCTGATCTTTCAGCATATATTACTAATAGTCATGTCTTTTAGTGTTATAAAAAAGTAATTTATTTTCATAATGTATATTAATAACTTCAGTTACTATGCAACAACATAATTTAAAATAATATTTAATATGTATTTAATGTCAGTAATATGGAAACCAAGTAATTTATAAATATAATTTTTCAGTTGTATAAACATTGAAGTCTTTTTTATTAAAGTTATAGATTATAAATTAGAACTAAAAATTGTGTAAATCTAAATCTCCAAAATAGATTTTGTAAACTAAAAAAATAGAATTAAACCCACTGCTGTATGTGACATATCAGCAGGCTTTATTTTATGGTAGATGAAGGTAATAGAAATAATGACCTTTCACAATGTGACCTTCAAAAACTGTAAATATAACTTCATCATGAAGATAAACAGATATTTCTTGTGTTTGATATTTAGGCTTTGCCTAAGTTCTTAGCTTAACAAAATGTACATATTCTGTCTTACAGACATTTGGGGCTGACTGAATTTGACTTGTAACCATATGGAATAATTTTTAAAAGTTTAAAAAAAAAAGAAGAAATTTGATCTAATTACTGAGACACTTATTTAAGAACATCCTGTCTCTTCTGAGATCTTAAATGATTGTTAATGAATAGACTATTGTTAGAGAATTTCAGAGACATATTTTCTTGGCACACTGAGTTGTAAACTCTGAGTGTAAGCTTTCTTTTTTAGAAGAAAAAGACTGCATATGTTCAAAGAAATGGACTCAAATCTGTTTTAATGTAACAATAGTAAAAGATCACTTTAGAAGAATGGTATTATATGATGATTTTTTTAACATTTTTTTATGTTTTAACATTTTAACTGTTGTGATGTAAGAAAAGCATACTGGTCTCATTTCGTTGTGCGGAAAACCAATTTGTTTTCTTCTCTTTTGTCTCTATTGGTTATTGTTACAATATGAGCACTGATTTCTTTTTTTTTTTTTTTTCTTTTTTGTTTTTTAGAATAGCTTTGAGAAGATAAAAATTATCAGTTTTATGAATCAAAATAATCTTCCTTTTTTGTATTCTTACAATATTAAATCTATTCTTTCCTTTCTATTGATTATTATTAGCTCTTACTTTTTCTGCCAAGGTTGTGTGTGTGTGTGTGTGTGTGTATATATATATATATATATATATATATATAATTATTTATTTAAAAATATAATTCCATCGCTACATAAGAGTTCTCATGTTTCAAAACAAGAGCCAAAAACTTCAATATAATTATTTGAATTAAAGTATCAAGCTCTGTTCCATCTTCAAGTGAAATTTTTTTTTGGAATAACTAATTCCTGAAATTTACGTGTTTTATAAGCATATTCATTATTAAAATTAAAATTACTATGGTAACGGCTAGAGCAATTATTTAAAAAAAAAGGGGCGTAAGGGTTAATAATTTGTATCGATATCTCAGTTACATTCAAAGAAGTCAAGTCAGGGTAAGGTTGGGGTGTCAAAATTCAAAGTGGAAGATGACATCGTCTAGATAGATCTAAGATATGACATATTTACTTTTTTGTAAAAAAATAAAATAATTTGGCCTTGACCGTAACATTTGACCTTTAATTTCTCAAAAACCATATCTTAAAATTAAAAAAAAAAATGACAATAAATTTGTCTGCTTTATGGCAAGATGTGTACAAAATTCTGTGGGACAAATTCAAAATAGCGGATTTTCTCATTTGCCACTATATGTTAACATTTTCATGTCTCCCAATATGGTCAAGTTGTATATCTTTAGAAAGCTCTTTTAATGCTGAATAATATTCACATAAGAACCATCATTGTGAAATCAGCAGAATTTTTGTTATTTGTGGTTAAATGTTGACTAATTTGGTAGAAAATGAACAACCCTACTTTTGGTTTTGTTTACATTTAAATTTTTATTTTACAACAAATAGATTTTTATATGAAAAAGTGACATAATGGAAATCATTATTTAAAAAAGTATACTGTATCCTGTAACTCCTCACTTTACCTGAAAAATGGTAGGAATATGGCATAGTCTTCAAGGAGTCATATGGGCTTATCTATCTAGCTACATTCTAGGGCTGTCTACAACTGTTAAGTGTAGCTGCAAGGAATTTAATGAACTCTGCAACATATACCATACATGTTTTATGGGGTTTAAATTTGAAAAAGCAAGGAGGCCAATGGAATACTTGGAAATCATTTGAATATTGCTGGAACCAGTTTCGAGTCACCTGTGCACTGTGAGAGATTGTGTTATCTGGCAGGAACAAAGTATTAGTACTAGGGAAACATGTTGAGCATAAAGAAATGCAAAATCAATAACATTTTTGTATATTATGCCTGCCAAAACTGAATTCAATTTTAGTAGGGTTCCTTTCTAACTTCAACAGAACACCTTCCACAGAATTACAAAGTTGCACAACACACTGCTGACAGGCTCTCATCTTCATACAAACTTGACTGAAAAAGAAAGAAATATGATTCATTTGACCTGGAAACATGGTGCCAATCTTTTATGGTCCAATACTGATGTTTTCTGGCTTGGGTGAATTCCAATAACTGATGGTGTGGTGTAAATAACAACTACAGAACCCCATTTTGTACACAGCATTGTCTGATGGGTTGGTTAGCCCCAATATTGAATTGGGATATCACTTAATACAATATCCTTCTTTGCTAAGTTATGTAAAAAACAGTGATACGCAAAGGGTGTTGGGAGAATGAAAAAGTGGGACAAAAGGCTTCTTTAGCAGTTGTCTATTACATTAGTTTTCTTTTCCTCACAGGAGATATGTGATGATCACCATATCTTTTAGGTCATTTGGCTAAATGGGAGAAATCTTAACTTCAACTGAGACAAAACTTTTACATTTTTGTATCATCTGAGTGTTTACATCCTCCTCCACCATCCATAAAGCACAATGTATATCATCTCATCTCCTTTATTCTTTATCTCTCTATACAGTTCTATATAAATATAAGTTTGATTTTTCCCATGTGAGATATGCCCACATCGCTACTTCCTGCCAAGTGTTTTTAAATGATATCCAAATCAAATGTCATTTAACAACCTTAAAAACATCAGGTTGAACCTTGATTTGTGCCCAGGTCATTTCTTCAGGTCATGATATCACAGTTGTTACCATTTTTGTCAGGTCACTGGCCATCTGATCACCTGTGGTTGCTCATGATTTTCAAATGCTGCTGATGTCTCTCTGGAATGTACATATTTCAGGTATAACTGTTCTCTGAGAAAAAGCTCAACCTGAAAATAACTTTATCTTTCTAGCCTCATGGATCATTCCATGGTCAGTGTTAAATCCTTTCTAATCTCATGGCAGGTACAGTGGCACTGCCAAAGCTACACTATTTTACCTATTATAAAACTCCTCTGGCTGAGTCTTACTTCTACACCTGGGGAAGATAAAACTGTCTAGTGTACTGCTGTTTTTTCATTTTTAGGCACCTCAGTTTATGTACAAGCAATGACATATTTCACACAAAAGTTTCTAGCATTTTTTAACAAAAACATTTTTTCAGATAAATTCATAACATTTTTATATCATCAAAGTATTTTTGTGTATTCTATTATAAAGGAATAATTCCAGTTTTGATTTGATGAATAATTTGGGGGAAATTTTCATATCTTGGGCCTCTGTTTAAAAAGAGTATTACATAGAAAGGAACAAGTTATAGGTTGACACTGACAAACCTGGACAATGTTGCATTTGTAAAATAAAGCTGGGTGCAAAATTACCATTCAACTTCCTTGTTCAGATGAAAAATTTTTAATTCTCTTCTATTATATCATTCAAATGATACTCACTGTAGCATTGTGCAGAAAATTTTTTTTAGGTTCTAGCAATTAAAACCTTTCCCTTGAATCTCAGACATATGACTCTGACTCCATAAATTCTCTTAAGGTTGAGATTTTGAGAACTTGATAAAGATTTTCTTTATACTAAATCTACTTTTTATCATCAATGACATTTTTTTGTCCAAAAATGACTTTTTTTTTCAAAATTTGTTAAGCCAGAAGAGAAAATTATCTAACCAATGTTCATTTCCGTAAAGTAGAGCCCATTTTTTTCTAGCTTAACTTTTGCTAAGGCCCGGAAATGATGTGTTACAGTTGATTCTTTACACAAACAAGTACAAAACAATGACAAGATTTCCCTGATATAAAGCTGGTAGTTTGAACTGTTTTTCAAATCAATTTAATCATGTATAGTAACTAACAAGACTTGACCTGAGTGATTAATTGGTTATTGAAATGACCATCCTTTAATCAAGAAATTGTACATTTTTCATTAACATTTTTATTGGCATGTCCAATTATTAATTGCCTCATTCCAGCCATTCATTGTTTTTTATTGGAAAGTGTTATGACTAATATGGTTTTCCTTAGAAATTCTACAGGCAAAAGGTCATTTCCTATTCAAAGTTAAGAGAACAGAACTGATGCATTTGTTCCACTTAGGATGATAAAGCTAATTAAATAAATGTGGCTTGTTGTGTACAAAATTTGACTTAGAGACAGGTAGGCTGTGGATTAAATGATTATTTTATTTATCTTTTAACTGGAAAGGTCAGTGATAAATTCCTTTTTACTGACATTTTAAACTTAAGATCCATTTATAACTGATGATAATTGCTCAAATGTGTCACTTACTTGATTGAAAATGATAATGATTCTGTTGTTGTTATGGCTAATTTTTTCATCTCTTGGTAAATGTTAAGCTATATTCTTCATGAATTGAAAGTACAGTGGAAGTACATCCATGGCTGTCATTGTACTGTCAAAAGTTACTTAGATCTCTTTCTTTCTCTCTATCATATGTGTATATCTGTGTGCAGATTCATTTAATGATTTTGTTAATATATTCATTTATATGGGAACACTATAGAATCATTTTAAAGAGTATGATGACTGGATGAAGAATTTTCCCAAAGAAAGCCAAAGATTTTATCACCTGCTGAAAATAGCTAAAACATTAAACAAAAGAAATTTAAGCATATTATATATTTATATGAATTTTAGACTAAACACGTTTAGATTGAATTGATAATTCTTTTGTTTAGATGCATGTTCTTCATTTCTAAACTAATGCAGCATATCAGAATCTAGATAAATACAAACACTGCCATCCTGATGTTGTGATAAGCAAGTGACAACAGATATCTATTAGTAATGTTTATATAAACACTAACTGCAATGCAGCACAACCATGTAATACCTTTGAACCCCCAACATGGGGTGGTAGCTTGATTAGCTGCCCTGGGCAGAGCTTTGTGACTCTTGTTTTCTTGTCAACATTTACTTTCTTTCTACCTACTTTTATATATGTTACAAATTAAACTAAGCACAACTGACTTAAAGGATGAAAAATTCTGGGTCTTTTTTTTTTTTTTTTTTTTGTCCAAATCCTTGAATTTTTTGCTCATACTAAGTCTAAAAAAAATTCACTATTTTTTTACCCATAATATTGAATGTGTCAAAATTATTCAACTTTTGAACAAGGAAAATCTCTAAGTTGATGTTAAAAATTGCTGGTAAATATTGTTGATTTATTTAAGATGGAATGATCAAATTAGAGACAAGTCATAATATATTATCACTTGTCTCTAATTTGTATTTAGATACATTGTATTTATTTTCAATTTTTTGGTTGAATTGTTCACCTATAATACATATGATCCATTATTAGTACATAATTAGGTTACAATAAAATTTATATTTTATATGAATACTACTTTATGAAAATTGAGTTTTAGTAGTGTGAGAATTTAATCTCTATTTTCTTGTATTTTTTTCTATTTCCAGTTTTGAACTGTGGCTATGAATTTGCATTACAATTTGTTTTTTTTGTCCATCTTTATTTGTAGGGATTTCATTACACATATTTCTAGAAGATTTACCTAAATAGTTGTATAATTTATTGAGGAAAAAATGTCTGTGAAGTTAAAATCCATTCATTCATATGAATTCATTATAGTTTCTTGTTTTGTTTGGGTTAAATGTCTCAATTTTATTATTCTCTTCAATTCTGTTCAGGTAAGTTTGATCATCTACACTGCACAGTACTTTTGTATTGATTGCTGTTCTTTTTGTACAATCTAGAAGAAATGTAGTTGCAGCAAAATTATTCACATGATCTAAGTAGTAAGTCATTGTTTTTTTGTTATTTTCAATCTGGCTGACACATCATTTAGTAGTTATTGATTAAAACCATCTTTACATTCCATGCTCACCAGTGTCAATTCACAAATATGTTAAACAAATATCTTGTAGCTTAATAATATTCATTGTTCAGAAGTTCTTTTAGTTCCCTCTTGTTATTACTTCAAAGCAAAAAAAAAAAAAAAAATTTTTGGTCAACTTTATTACTGTCCTGTTGAACTGTATGAATTCATTATTATTAGACTTGATACACAAAACCCCCAAAAATCAAAAAATCATGTTCTTACAATTTTCATAATTTTAATTCACATACAAAAACTTTCTACTTTGGATACTTAGTTATGTGAAGTTGTTTTGAGAATTAAATATCTTTGTCTTACATTCATTTGCACCATCTAGACATGTCAAACTAAAATCTCATGATTTGAAAACTGAAATGGCTGCATAAAGAAAGAAAGAAATATAATAGCCATAGAAATATTTACTCATTTTGGTACAGGCCAAATCTTGGGTCAGCAGGGTAAGAAAATGGTGTTATGTCCATACCAGTATTCCATGGTACATTCCTAACTTTAAAAATTTAATATATAGCAAAAACTAACACGGGTCATGTATTTCAATGCAAAATCTGATAATATGAAGAAAAAAAGGATTAATATAGAAATTCTTTTGCATGAAAAATGAAAGTTGCAAAGAAAAGTTTAGACAATATATAGTTTAGACATAATAAATTATAAATATAATTTAGACATTATAATAAATTGTTTGTAAAACAGTTTTATGAAAATGAATTCAGCTTGAAAAAATCCTGGTTCATAATTAGTTTTGAATTTTTTAGAAAGACTAAGCTCACAACACAAAAGAATGTAATAAATGTAGGGGTAGAGGGTATGATATCAATTTTGAGCCCCTCTTTTCAGATTTGGTGTGTACCCATTTCTTTTTGACAATTTGTATAATACTAAGCAGAATCCAAAGAAAAAAATGATTTTGGGTGTTTTTGATGAAATGCTACCCCTATAAGACTAAAGATTGGGGTTTTTCATTACTTCAGTCTTGAAAAATAGCTGAAAATGGGTCCAAAATGAGTATTTTAGGGGTCAAAATACTAAAATTATAGTAACTTGATAACTATTTGAGGAAAATGCTAATCTAAAATCCTTAAATCCCCCAGAAATTTAATATCATCCGACTACTGAAACATGATATTCCTTATGCTCAAGAATTTGAAGTAAGATCCCATTTCAGTCCAATATACAATAAAAAAAAAAATAGATTGAGTTCAGTACTCAATCTATTTTTTTTTTTTTTTTTTTTTTTTTGGACCATGAAAATCCTTGACTAATTTCATTTGTGCAGGATTTATTAGCCAGAAGCACCAAAGATTCAAATACTACTTGAAGGTGTAACATTAGGGTCCTTATGAACTTACTAGTAATAAGAATATGACTGAAAGCTGAGGGTAGGGCTAAATCTGAAATGAATACGATAAAATTAAAAATTCAACTTGGTCACATTACAAAACTGAATTCTTATCTTAAGAAGTCCTCTACTCAACGTGGATGTCATGTTCCATTCTTTCCAAATGTCCCACTTGCCATCAATATCACATTCGACAATGGATTCAGGTTTCAAGATGTCTCTGTCTGGTTTTGTAGGATGTTTCCATTTCAAACGAGATGATTTCTGAAGTCTTTGAAGGTATTCCATTTTGTATGTACCATCAGAATGTTTCTTAATGCAAGCTGCTAAATACCTTCTGTCCACATCACCTTCAGTAATCAAGATGACATAATTCATCCCAACCACAATATCATTCTCCTCATCCTCAGTGGAAGAACTGATTTGTAATGAAGGAAGAAACTGTTCTGCATCTTTGATAGATAGCAACATATTCAGACATGGGATCATTGCCTGAAAGAATTGCACATAAATTCAGCAACTGTTCATCATGATTAATAGTGTTGACCCTGAACAAGTCCAGATGTTGAAGGATATCTAATTTGTGAGTATCACAGTAATATGACAGCTTGATATGAATAATCTTTTCAACATTACAATTTACCTTCAGAATATTAGACGCTTTTCAACATTGGTTGCCAGCCCATTCCAATTTTTGCAAAGTTGAAGACATTTTTGGGTGTACATTGATTGTTTTTTTCCTTTCTCAGTTTTCTTCATGAGTTTCAATTTGTGGAGTTCTTTCTGGTCAACTACCCACTCATTTTCCATGTCGTTCAAAAGATTAACAATTGAAATGAAGCTTTTGGTTGGCGCATTATGGAATGTCTGTGATTGGTACAGAGTTATATTATTCCAGATTCCTTTTGCTGTGAATTTCTTGTTATGAAACTTGTCTACTGGTGCTCTTTTCTCAAGTACAGAGTTGACATTCTGAATCAATGTTATTTGTTGTTGAACCAGCTTGCCCCTCTTTTGTCAGAGGTAATTGAGTAGCATGAGCAAGTTTATCTGTGTGGACACCAAAGCCATGTTCCCTTCCTACTTGTCTTCTCAGCACTTCAGCAGCATCAACACTCATCATTTTTAAAATTTGATGCACTATTTATGTGGTTGGTTCATGAACCTTGACATGAGGGTAAGTAATAACATAATCTTTGAGACTATTCATCTTTCCATCTTTGAGATCCTTGTACAGAAGAGGAAACATATGAAGGAGTTCCTCCTGTGAGTTAAACTTCCACAAAATAAAGAAAAGGCATGTGTGAAATATGCAAGAACATTCAGTTCAGTTATAAGAAATTCTGAATCTAGAAACATTTGCACAATTTCAATATGTTGGTGGCTTTGGTGGGATTTAACCAAAAGCATGCACAAATAAGGTAATGACTAGAGGATTGAAGCAAAGGAATATTCTAGTTTAATAAACCAGTGCTCATAGTACATTTACAATATGTTTAAATTGGCCTTTTTGCTGCAGGATATGGTCAAACAGATCTGCTTGGTTGGTACTATTTGCAGACTTATCATGGCCAACAAGACTCAAGATTGATTTGATCACACACTTGTCAACACTAGATGTACCTCAATGGAATGATTGAGCAGCAGGTTTGATAGTTTCTAACTTCTTCTGGAAGTCGAGCTGTTTTTCAATACTAATACAGCCAGATTTGATTGATTGAATGTTTCTACAGGATGTGACTTGCAAAAAAGGTGAAATGGGACATACTTAGATTCAGTTTTCTCAGTGATGCCATTTTGTGATCTATAAATTCTTGCTTACAGAATTAGTTATAATTGATGTAGTCTTCTCACATAATGTTTTTGCTGAAACTGGAGGGCTGAAATAACATTTCAGTTTTTAGGGCAGCTATTCTTCAAAAATGCATTAAATTGAAAAGTTTTTCCTCAGATTTTTTATTTCTTTTTATGTTTGAAAAAAAAAATAGGCTCTTGTAATATTTTTTTTTTTTTTTTTTTTTTACCAATTTATTTTATTTCCCCTGTTTGAGAAACAGATGTTGGTTCTTAGCATCTGTTTTTCTCTTTGGTAAGATGACTGTCCAATAATCTAATGTCAGCTCTGTATCTAATGTCCATGCTATGAACATTTGGGGATGTCAAATTTCATGAGTCACCAACATATTTCAAAGTTGTTGTTCTTTAAAATGTTAACAATGGAATTTGTTTAGGAGCAGATCATTCGAGATGCCTTCTTTAGACTTTGCTTAAACCCATTTCTCTTAAATACTTTCTTGTTTTCTTAAGTGAGGGATATTTTTTTATTTTCAGATTTTTCTCAGGCTCCCTAATTCACCTTCTAGTTTTTGGGCTTTTACTTGTTTGTAGGTTTATTATCCTACAACCTCTTGAAAACATATCTAGTCTTCCCTTAGGGAGAGGTGGGGTCCAAATTACCCCCTCATTTTTAGTTTTCAAATGGCTGTTCCTCTATCATTCTATTCATCTGAATTTAACAGTTTTACAAATGACACATATCTTATATCATGAATTTAGCATTGTGATAAATTGGAAATATAAATATGGAAGGAGAAGAATTAATTATTTTGGTAAAAGGAAACATGCCATGTGACAAAATCATGAATGAAATGAAGTCATATAGTGAAGCCCATTGATCAACTACCTCCTTTTAACTTCAATATGATTTTTTTAGTAAATATTGCCTTGATATTTTGAATAGCTTTGAAAATGGAATAATATGCTGTATATCTGAATGATTTTAGATCATTAATAGTTTTATTTTTTTTAAATAAACAAGCAAATATTGAATTCAATCTAATAAATTCACAATTATCATTTAAATAGGTGAATGTTATGTTGACGGTTAACACTGTATAATGTTCTTATGACTTAACTAAATCAGCATCTTGTAATTTGCCAAAAATGACAGATTGAAAATATCTTCTAGATAAATAATTTACATTTAATACTACATGATATATAAAGAATGTGGGTTGATTTTTATTTTGTAAGTTAAATACCAGAAATATTTCTTTGAAAAGTCATTTCTTTTCTTTGTCATTTCACAAACCTTCTTTTCAGAACAATATTTAAGCTAGGATTCTTTTAAAACAAAGTTTGCATGCAAAAGATATGAGGCATAGCCTAATTGAAAACATCCTTTGTTTTCAATTTAGGCAATTTCAACATGGCCTACATTATGCAATCTTTAATCTTTATTATTTTTAATGCCTCGAAGTAATATTATTTAATAATAATAACAAAAGTTGGGCACTTTGACATAGTGTAATGGTTAGCAGGCTTGTTTTGCTAGAGCAATTATGAATGAGTAGTGAGTTTGATCCTCGCTGGTCTTTGTACTATGCTTAGAAAATCGCCATAACAAATGTATTGAAATATAATCATTATTCTATCAAATTATTTTTATGATTTGTATTTAGGACAATGAATTTGAAGCAGTTTAGTTAAAATTTTGCTAATGATAATACACATTTTTATCTCTGATACCAAATATGGCACAAGGCTTCAGGATTAGGGCATCCTGTGAAAATTGAACTCACTTACTCAGTAGCATATTAAAATTACTATATTACTAACCATTACTCTATATTGAAGCACCCAAGAAGTTGGATTGTTGGAACTTTTTTCTATCATTTATATAAACAATATATATTTTACAAAGCATCATTTTTGTTTAAAACTTTTGTTCAAAATTACGTTGTATTCAAACTATTTAAATTGAATTAACATAAACACCCAAGTTTTGTGTCATAACAATTTCCTACTTATTGTATTCTAGGAGGACTTATTTTAAATCTTTACTCACAAGCTTAAACTCAAACTCATAAGAGGCTTTAAACAGTGCATAAAACATGTTAAACTGTGTTTACCTACCTGAAGAATTTCTATTCTGGAACTATTACAAGATTTACTCTTCTAGGTTAATTTGATTACATTTGGTTGGCTAAATTCATCTTTTACGTTTTTCTAGGAGTTCTATTATTTCAAAACAAATATTAAAATGTATTTTAGTTCATCTTTTTATAATAATATTCAATTACATAGAAATAGAAAGAAAAATAATTAAGCAACTGATTTCAACTTATTCCACAAGTACATGCCACATGTTTATTGATATATAGTAAAATGAATAGTGTATAGCATGCAATGTGTAAGAATAATTTCAGCTTAAAGAATAACATTCTTAAAATTATAATGATATTCATAACAATAAAAGCAAATTGAAATAACCAAACATTTAATAAAGTATATATTTATTTATAAATGCATTGTTTAAATGAAATTATCTTTTTGGTGGTTGTGGAGGGAGGGGAATTATTTTTGTTGGGTATTTGATTTTGGAACTTGTTTTATCTCTGAAAAAAATCTTTAATTTGCTAAGTTTGGTCTTGAATTAGCTAATAATATAATTTTTCTCAATATAATCTTAAATAAAGTTTTGTATCTGTGATTATTAAATTACATTTTATAGTATCATTCTTTCATATTAAAATATTTTCTAAAATTGAGTCAATAAGTAAAAGATGATGTGTTGGTAGTGTAAACATGATTAGTGTGGAAGTTGGAATTGGTGAGCCAAGTTAAAATTCCAGCCTAGTCTGTTGATTTCACTTATGTACAGATACTCTTGTTAAAGGGCATCACTTTTCCCTTCAGCCAGTTTAAAGGGAGGCCAAATTTAAATTCAAAATGATAGTGAAGGCAACAGGAAACCATTCCACTATCTTCCCTAAGTCATGGCAATTCACAAATAATCAAGAAAAATAATCTGGAGTGCCATGATTGGCCATGTCCTTAAGGCACATAGCATTTAAAAACTATGTAAGTGAAGATTTTTAAATGAACTTATTTGACCCTTGATTTATATTTAAATGCAAAAAATATGAAGCTTTTAATATGAATAAATTGACTTAGTAGATATCCTACTAAGCCATTGTTCCTTTTAATGTTTTTAATATGAACATTTTGTTGTATTCATTTTTTGTTAAATTGATAAAATAGAAATAACATTTTGATATCTAGTTAAATCCTTACAAAAATGAATTAGTAATACCATTAAATATTGATTAATAATTAAAAAATAAAAAATTGTTTTGTAAATTTAATAAGTCAGTTGAATTAATAAACAAATCTGAGTTGGTCTTTAAAATAATTAATCATTTTAAGTCCGTGAAAAATTAAAAAGAAAATTTTCTTTATTATTACACAAGGAAGTTTATCGCTGGCTGAACTGGGTCATGTTGCTTAGGTGAAAATAAAGATAAACATGAAATACATTAATCAGCTGACTTATTTTTTGTTAATCCTATGTTTTTTTGGAGAGTGAAGCATTGACTGATAAATTAATCCGTTTTATTAATCTTTCCCCAAGTAACTAGATGTTAGGATTTCAATAACTTTTACAGCATTTTTGATGGAGAAAATTGTAATTAAGTAATTTTTTTATAATTCTAAGAAATAAATTTTTATATTATGGGTGTAAATCATCATTATCATCATCATCATCATCATTAACTATTGTGAGTCCACTGCAGCACATAGGGCTTTCTCAAATCTTTCAATGATGACCCTAATTTTACTATTCTTTGTCATGTTTTACTAGCAAACCCTTTTATCTCATCCATTTTCTATTTTGTCTTTTCTCATTGCATTTACTATTTGTTGGACATCAATCAAGTAATCTTTTGCTATCTTTTCTTCTTACTGTGACCTGCCTACTTCCATTTTTGTCATTTAATCACTTATCTGCTATCGCTCCTATCTTGATCTGATACATTTTAACCACTTTCAATCTTTTAGTTATCCTTAACATTATAAGTAGAATCCTATAAGTAATACTGGAATTTTATAAAACTGTAATTAATACAGGATTCTTTTAGAGGCTTATAATTTATACTAGACTTTTTGTTTTAATTTTTATAATTAATACTGAAATTTATGGTGGGTGTTAATGGATTAAACGCTTTACAGACGATCATTATATTTTATTTCGTTTTCATGGCTTTCCTTTAATGTTACTTCCTATCTTAAATAAATGTTTCTGAACTTCTTTCAGTTCTTCATCTTCACTTATGATCATTTTCTGAACATTACAATTGGAAATTATTTCTCTTATACTTTTGTTCCTTTTTCAAACCTACTTTGAGAGTTTTCCTTATTTAGGTCATTTAGTATTTATAATTCATCCACTGATTCTAATAGTAGTAAAATGTTTTCAGCAAATCTTAAATTACTCAAATATCTTCCATTTATGTTGACAATCATTCCCTTTTATTCACTTTTCTGAATATAATCTTTGAAGCTGTAAATAATTTAGATTTGTTTTACTTTTTTTCAATTTTTATGTTTTTGTTTAGGTAAATTATTGCAATATTGTTATCATATATGTTCTCAATAATGTTTATATAATTTGTGTTAATACTCTATTCTCATAGTGAGTTAAGAACTACTAAATATTCTACCGACTCAAATACCTTTTCACATTAAATAATGCCCAAACATGCTATATATTCTGTTGTTTTTGCAATTAGTTGGTCTATTGTAGGTAGTCTATTGTTGAGTAACTATTTTTAAAACCTGCCTGTTTGCATGGCTAATTTTTTATCTAGGACATTTGTTAGTCTATAATTACTTATTAATTCATGTATGCTTGATAGTTGGCCATTAATTTCCATAATTTTTCTCTTTATTTTTTTTTTTTTTTTTATAAAGTAGAATAACTATTTCTAGTTTTCAGGCACTTTACTTTTCTCTATACACTGTAAATAGCTGATCCAATCTTTATTGAAATTCTTTCTTTTGAAATGTATGTTACTATGTCACCATGGTACATTTCACATTTTGAAATACAGACATTATCACTAATATCTGTTAGGGTGACATTTTTTAAGTATAGTACTTTTTGTAATAAGTTGGAACATGCTGTAACATTAATTTTATATATATTTATTTTGTGGACTCCACAAAATGTACATACAATATAGTAGATTGTTTATCTATTATGAAGTCTTTGTAATGCAACAGTGTTCTTACAGTTCTTCCTGGCATATTTTAGGTTTCAGAACAGTTTTCTAGCAGTCTTTCTTTGCATTGTTGGTGGGGCTTCACATATGTGAAGTGATCTCTAGTGGTACTCTTGTTTTGCATTGTTGATGGGGTCTCAGAACAGTTTTCTAGCAGTCTTTCTTTGCATTGTTGGTGGGGCTTCACATATGTGAAGTGGTACTCTTGCTTTGCATTGTTGATGGGGCTTCATGAATGTGGTACCAATTTCTCCCAACAGTATTGCCATTTTCTAATGTCACATTGTAATAACTAGCTACTTGTTTGTGCTTGTTATAGCTTTTTCCATGGTCCCAGACTGATGTTTCATCAGTCACATTTCTGCGTTTGTGCAGAACAGTCATAATAACTTGCACCACAGTCATAATAAGTCTTTTGTTTTTCCTGATATTCATGTAGTCCTTCATGATCTTATCTTTTTTTATTATTGTGTGTCTCTGATCTTTACTGTGAGATCCCTTTTATCATTCTGTTATATAACAGCTTTGCTGAACTTGGTAGCTGGTAATCAACTAGTGTTGTTCTTAGGCATAGCAATGCTATGTCTTTAACTGACCCACACTCTTTTTTTTTTTGCTTTCTTTGTTGTATTTTTTACAGATTATATATTTCTTTCAGTAAGTCCATTAGACTGGGTATATTTCAGTGAAGAGGTGATGTAGTCAAACTTCTACTCTCTGGCAAACTGTCTGAAATTGTAGTTGTCAATTTTAGGGCCATTGTTGCTAACCACATATTCTGATATCCCATATTTGCCAAATATAGAGTTTAGAAAATTTATGATAGCTTAGCTGGTGCATGTATTGTACATTTTGTAGATATAGAGGAATTTGGAGTAATAATCGGCCACCAACAAGTAAGTTTCTCCTGCTAGGTGAAAAAGGTATTTTCCAATTACTTGCCATCATCAAAATAGGACCTCATGGGGTGTCATTGTTTCTCTTTTCTGTGAGTTTTTGTATTTTTGGCATGTAGGACATTCTCTGACAATTTTTCAATGTCATCATTGATTTCTGGCCAGTACACACATTGTTTTGTCTCTTAGGATACACTTTTCAATGTCTTGCTGCAATGTGTATTTTATTTAGGTTCTCACTCCTCATGTTGCTGGGAATAAGTATTCTGTCTTCTTTCAGTACCAGTAAATCCTCTGCTGATAATTTGTCTTTGAAGGACCAGTGTGGCTTGAGTATTTTGGGCATATCTTTTGCTTTGTCTGGCCATCCAATGAATATCTGTTCTCTAAGAGCTGATATCACTGAATCATTGCTAGATTCTTTCAGTTTCCTTGTGCTGACCTGTATAAACTTGATTCTTACATCTAAGTTTACTTGGTTGCAGTTGTTTTTTTCCTGCCTTGACAAATCATCTGCCATGAGCATTTCCTTCACAGAGTGGTATGTGATCATATGCCGGTTTCTCCATGAGCATATGCTATATCTGTGGTGGTGTTGCTGACTAGTTCTTCTGGCTGATCATTTTTAAGGGCTTTCGATAAGTCTCTACTGTGAACGGTTTGTCATACTAATATGTGAGGAATCTCTGGTATCCAAACACTACTGCTAGCATCTTCTGTTCAATATTTACATGTACATGTTAAGCTGATGTCACTGTCTTGGACACAAAGGCAATTGGCTTGCCATCTTGTATGAGTGCTGCTCCAAGCCATCTTCTAGAGGCATCAACTTAATCAGTTGTTAACGTTGTTGTGTCAAAATATGCCAGGTTTACCTCTTTGCTGATAAGAGCCTTGATTTGTTCGAAGGACTTCTCATGGATTTTTGTCCACACATACATACTCTCTTTTTGAGGAGGTCATGAAGATTGGCTGTGTGCTCTGATAGTCATGGTACGAATGGTCCCATAGATGTCACCACTCCTAGTACATGTTGTAGCTCAGCTTCCTTAGTAGGTTTAGTGAATTTTATGTCTTCTACTTTTTGATGATCTTAAATGTATTCCATTTTCATCATATAATGAACAAAATAATTAAAAAAATTTGGTCTTAATGTTGCATTTAGTGCTGTTGAATAAAAGACCATTTTCTTTGGCAGCTTCCATCAGGGTAAGTTCTTGTCATGTTCTTTTTCATTTATTCAAAATACTACAGCATCATCAGAGATACTGATAGCTCCAGAGCATTTGAGTGCTTTGTTTAGATCCTTTGGATCAAGGCAGATCCTTAGTTTTCTATTATTCTTTCAGCTATATGCCAGGCTGCTGATCTATTTGGTGGGTTCTTGCACTTTTCTTTTTTCCTTCATATTATCTAGTTTGTATTTTATTTCTTCTTTTGGACATTGGGCATTTTTGTCAGGTGTGTATGACTGGTGTTCTTGCTGGGTTGGTTTGGGTATGTTTCTCTCAAGCTTTTGATGCCTGGTATTGGTTTGGTCTCCCATTTCTCACAATGTAGTGTGATCATTTTCAGTTTTCAGCAACTTTGCAGTCCTATTATCGCTAGTCTATTTGTGTCTGCAATGAAAAATATTTCCTCTGATCATGAACCTTGGTTATATTGACATTGAAGATGGATGGTACCAATTTTTAGGATGATAGTCTTATTATAAACTGCTAAAATGGTATTTGACTTCACTAATTTTTCTGGTGGGTTTGTACACATCTGTTTATATATTCAGAGTGGTAATATATTGCCTTTTGCTCTACTGTCTACTTTTACCAGTGAAATTTACATATTTTCTTTCTTTTATTAGCACCTGTATGATTGTTTTTGCAATGATTTCAACTTTGTCATCTGACTTGTTTATTGTGTTTAGTACCAGTTCATTGGTGCTGCTGTAGTTGGTGTCATTGTCTACAACATATATATTTTGACTAAATCTTTTTGATAATATTGTGCCTTGAAATTTTCCTGTGGTAGGGTGCTGTAACTTGTTTTCATTTTTACCCTTCCATCTGCAGATGTTTGACCAGTGATTCTGTTTTCTACAATTTCAGCATTCAGTCAGATACCATTTTTTAACGTCAAAAACCGACATTATGTTTACACCAACCTAATATTAATACTATATCCTTAAAATTCAGAGGTAAGTGTGATTCAGTTCAAAATTATAATCACCAGAGCATACAATGGCTGAAACGTGAATATGGCAAAAAAGATGAGGACATCAGTTTGAACAATGTAAATAGTGTAAATAATTACAATACCTCATCTCAGAGATATAGACAGATAATTTATATTTATTTAATAAACAAATGTGTTAATTTTGTGAGATATTAATGTTCTTCTCACCCTGTTTTGAGGATGATGTGAATATTGAAATCCTTTTGAATGATTTTGCTTTAATTAAGCACACTTTCTTGTTAGTCTGATATTAATTTCCTACAAATATATTCTTTATACTTATTTCTATCTTTTATGACCTTTTATGCATTCAGCAGAGGAGTAGTTAATGTAATAATTATTAGCATGGAAAGTGAATTTGACATGTAAAGTTCAATTCCTGCTTGATTTTCTTTTGTTCAGTTTATGCTAATGCCTTTGGAAAAGGCATGAATCCATCTTCCTCTTCTCATTATGGGTTAAATAGCAAGGCAGACTGAGCTCTCATGCCCTGAAGTGGCAACCCGTCTATGAGAAGGAAACTTACTCATAATAGTGCATTTATTAGGTTGGTGCAAAAATAATGACGTAATAATATCGTTTTTTGACGTTAAAAAATCTGTCAAAAAACGACATTATTACGTCATTATTTTTGCACCAACCTAATAGTACTATGAATAATTGCCAAAAATGGGTGCAGATATTTTTTATTTACAATTTTTCTGTTGGAGCTAATATTATTTGTGAGTAGGATTTGTTTTTCTTATTTTCAAATAGAAAACTTTGTATGAAATTTATCATAATAATCACACATATCACTTTTTAATTGCATTTCTGCTACTAAAACATACTTTTCCATCTAAACATATCTTTGAACAGTATTTCAGTTTATTCTCTAAGATTGAATGAGAAAACTTTTTTCCTGAGCCTCTTGTGCTATCTTTATATTTTCTTCGAAATTGTTAGGGTTTCAATTGCTTCTAGATACAATAAACATTTGAAATGCATGTGTGTGAGAATTCCATCTTTTCTTTATTGTCCTTGACCTTTGTTACTTTTTACATTTTTTTTTTCTTTTTTTTTTTTTTTGCTGAGTTAAATATATTTCTTATGTTTTTAAAATAAGACATTGATCACCCCCACTGTGCAGAAAATTCTGGATTTCATCATCTGTAAAGAACCCATCTACCACAGATAATAAAGTCCTATTGTGCTAAGGTGTAAACCAGGAAATAATCTCAAAAGCTCTATTCTTTTGGCTTCTTTCCAATAAAATGTCTCTGATAAAATATAAGGGTAACTTCTATTTGTTTCTTACTACAACTTTATACTAAGAATCTTAATTGTGCATAAATTAAGTATTTTTATTTTATTTTTTTTTTTTACTTACTAAGATAGGAAAATAGAAATTAGAATTAGTTATGCATTCAACATTTGAAGAGTTAGAGAAACATAATAGATAATTAAGTAAAACCTATATTATGGAATCTATATGAATAAATGCAAAATTGGAGCTCAATTCTCCCATGAATTCTGAGATTAAAAAGCCCCATCTTTACCTTATAGTAATTTGGTATTTACTCAACCGCCCCCATGAAGATGCATTGTGATATAAGGTCGGTTTAATGTGCTGAATTGGGACTCTACCTTTTGACAGAGCTGCCTCTGAGCACTCTCTACCCAAAGATAGAGATTCAGCTGAGAGATAATAAAGCAATTGCCTACTAGTCAACAATACACAGAGTTGCACAACTACATAGCAACTATATGATAGTTGATATGTAGATCTTAACCACAACAATCTTTTTTGCATTTGAATTTAGGATTTTTCAATAACATTTATATAAATACAATCAGCTGTCCATCTTTTTAAGTTTTGTACTCTTGTTATTTTCTCCTGTTTGGGTCATGGTTAAGAATCTATTTCCTATGATCCACAAATACAAACAATTATTTTTTAAACATTTAAATTAAAATTGTCTTTAACAAAAGACTATCATCTTCTTGCTATGTTCAACTCTAAATTATCTCAAATCATGTTGAAATCTAATATGTAATCACTTGCATGCATTTCTTGATGAGTAATCAGGATTGTGAAAGTTGCAAGGTCTGAATGTCAGTTTTTATTGTGTGATATCACAAACATAAAGGAAAATATTTGTTTCATTTTGTAATTAACAGTTTTGTTTTTGTTTTTCTTGTTTTTTGTAGATATTTTAGATCTTATAAAATATGTCTTGTTTTTTTTTTTTCAGTTTTTAGTGAATTCTCTTTGGAATCTTGAAAGGCTCCAATATGTTAATATTACTATTTTTCTCTTTGGATTACTGTCACCAATAAATTTAAATTCTAAATTTAACAAAGAGGTTGAAAGAAACGTATTTTATGCACATGTATACAAAGAGAATTTATATTAAAAAATAAAATCTAAAATGAAAATACTAAAAATGATTTATTTCATGATTGTAAGGATAGAATGAATTCTCTTCTGTTGTGGATATAAAATAAAGCTTTTTTCTGTATTTGTCAATGATTCAATAAAATTGTCTTGAAGAAATATGGTGGGGGAAACAAACTTAGTTTCAGAAATCACTTTACTCCAATGATTTTCACCTTGATTCTGTTGACTTTTTACTCAAACACAGTTTTTTTTACTATTATTGTGTGTGTGTGTGTGTGTGTGTGTGTGTGTGTGTGTATGCATTTATGTTCTGGAAATCTGGTCAAATTCAATAATCAATTTCCATTTCCATTTTTGATAGTTTTCAGCTGATAATGCTACCCTAACAGGTAACCACATTTTTATCTCTTTGCATACTATCCCAGGTTAACAAAATTTATATCAACCATAATTTTTTTATTCACATACCTATTGTTGTCTGAGATAAATTTCTTTTGAGATTACCATTTTATAATCAAATTTAGTGCTAAAGCCTAAAAGATTATTTAATTATGTATTGGCAAAAATGATTTTTATGACTATTATTTTGGGGAAAAAAATCTTGTTTTTTCTCTCTGAATGCAAATGATACTAGTGAATAGTTGAATAGGAAAAGTCCTACTAGCAAGTTGTGTTAGTATTGATTTTCTTCTTTCTATACGAGATTCTGATAACAAATTCGAAATGTTATACCAAACAGACAGGCCAAGACACTCACAATGTTTAGTTAAAGACAGACAAGAAAAGTTAATTAGAATATTAAAAAGATTTAAAATTTCAATTAACATTTCTTGTTTACATACAAGAAAATGGTTCTGAATTCAAATGTTTGAGATCTGGCACTTTTAACCATATGATTCTGACAAAACTTACATTTATTGAATCCAGATATGAGTTCATGTCTCTGTAAATTAAAATTAATTAAAAAAAAATTCCCTTTTGATAATCTTTGATAATACACTGTCAGATTTAATTTTGCAAGTCAGTGTTTCACAATAAAATTGATACTAGCAAAGATGGCCCTGGATTGTAAGAGAGATATAACGTCAAAAGAGAAACAAGATGTAAAGTTATGGAAATGCAGTGTTGGAAATTAGAAAAAAAAAATTGAAGAGAGATCATAAAAAGAAAAAACATTTGCAAGTTAAAAACAAGACAATATCTTACATTTTTAGAATTTTGAAAAAAGAGATTTGAGAAAAATTAAAAGGTTAATGAACAAGCAAATTTGAATATGAAAATTTGAAGTTTGTATGGCAGATTCAAAAAGATGCAGAATATAAAGAATATGAAAGCAAGTGAATCTTTTAAGAGAATTTCACAAAGAGAATTGTAAATTAGGCAAAGAAGTACATGAAAACAGATTTCTTAACAGTAATTTTTAGTGATGAATGAATATAGAGCTACATTGGATGGACCTGATGATTGGGCTAGAGATTATGTCCTTCATGATTTAGTAGACAACATTGGGGAAGGTGAAATAATGCTTGCAGCTAGTACTGTAGATAATAAAATTATAAGATCCTGAAAAGATGATGATGGTATCAAGATAAAGACAGAGAATTATTGTAAGTTTTTGGATTAGATATTTTTCAGGGATATAAATCACAACAAAGATATATTAAACTAAAGATTATTCATGCAAGGAAATATCCCTTCATGTTCTGAAAGACTGACTCTTACTCATCTTGCAAGAAAATGTTTTGAATCTACCAAATTGATGAAATGGTCTTCAGCTTTTCCAGATATTAATTAATCCAGCAGAAATTTTGTGGTCCATCAAGAGATATCAAAGGACATGTCTTAGTAGCAATAAAATCAGCTGCAAGTAATGATAAAGTTGAAACAGTAGAAACATTAACTAAATCAATAGAATAAAGGCTAATGAGGGTTATAGAATATCAAGGAGCCCATATTAACATGTAAAATAATAAAATAATTAAGTTATATAAGATATTGTGCAAATCAAATATGTGTTTATATCTTTTTAATTAATATATAAATTAAAATTGTTGTTGCGCCTAGTTTGTTGGCATAATAAAACTTAACTCTAAAAAAGTCATCAGTATTTTTAATAAGGAAAGGCATTACTTTCAGCTTATGTTATATTATCTATATAAGTATAGCTTAAAAATTGTACCAACATTAATTTGGTTAATACAAATTTTATTGCGAAAACATTGACTTGCATAATAAAAATCTGGTAACAGTACATATACTGTGTGCCAAATTATTATCGAGATAACTTTTTTCTAATATTTCAAAAACTGTCCAATCAATTCACACAAAATTTTCACACAATGTTGGCAACACTGACCTGTGCAATCACTGAAATCTTTGTACTGATCTGTGCAATGTAAACAAACTGGGGCCATATTTTTTATCTGCATGGTGATTTGAGCGTGCCAAATTATTAGAAAGGTTTAGTCAAATTCCCAGACTTGAGCAAACAAAACGTTTATTAATGTTGCACGTGAATGCTTATGATCAAAAGAAGCTAATAAATAAGATAATCAAACAAATAATAACAAATACAAACAAAGGCACATTTTTAAACAAATTAATAGAGAATGTGCTTTCCCTTTTTTGAAATTATTTGAAGAAGTCGACAATCCATAGAATTTGTTAATTGTAGGATGTCATCTGCTGTAATGCCGCGAGATATGTCAAGAATTGCTTCCCACAACTCAGCATTGCTCCTGAATTGTCGTCCATTGGTGTATAGTCTTCGCTTCATGATGCTCCAAAGGTTTTCGATTGGGTTCAAATCCGGAGAGTTTGTTGACCACTTCATTTTTCGAGGTCCATCGAAGCCAAACTGTTTCAAATATTCAGTATTCTTGTGAGCAGCATGTGAGGGAGCATTATCTTGCATAAAATCAATGGCCCTTCTGAAGGCAACTCTTTGCCTTTTCATCCACGGTTCAAGATGATCCTTCATAAATGCTATGTATGCATCAGCTGTCATTTTGACGCCATCTGGTACTCTCCATGGGCCCACTGATGTTTTTCCAATAATACCACCCCAGATCATTATGCCTCCACTGCCTTGTTGGTGTCTCGAATGCTGATGTTGATCTTGTCCGTTCATTACCCAGGCTTTGCACCATCTATCTGGCCCATCAAGTGTTGCTCGAGTTTCGTCTGTGAACAAAACCTTAGAGAAGTCAATCTTCATATTGTCCTCAGCCCATTTCAGTTGATTTTGAATGTGATTTCTCGTCAATGGAGGCTTCGATACAGGTTTGACTGTTGTTGTTATTTCCCTCAAATACTGACACCGAGTACTTTTTAGACACAGTCGGATCCCCAATGCAACTGAAAAGCTCTTGACTGGTAAGTCCAAGGTTCTTCGTGGCCTCTTGTTTAAGTCGTGACATGAGACGACATGAAATAACCCTCAGCTTGCCTTTATCTGCTTTTACATTGTTTGATGACACCTCCCTATCATTTTAGAAATTTCTAGGGTAGATTTACCTTTTGAGAGTTCTGAGGTGATAGTTTTCTTTTCAGCATCACTTAAACTTCTTTTACGGCCCATCTTTTCACTAAATTCTTACACTTTTCTAATAATTTGGTACGCTCAAATCACCGTGCTGATAACAAATATGCTGCCAGTTTGTTTACATTGTGCAGATCAGTACGATAATTTCAGTGATTGCGCAGGTTAGTGTTGCCAACATTGTGTGAAAATTTTGTGTGAATTGATTGAATGGTTTTTGAAATAAAAAGTTGTCTTGATAATAATTTGGCATGCAGTGTATATAATTTCCTAATCTATGCGGTTGATGATTAATTTCCATTTTATTTAAAGAAGATAAAGTTAATAGAGGTATTTTAATCAATTAAAATATGTTCTGACTGTAGACATTTATTCTGTTTTAACAGCATGATTTAATTTTTTTTCCCTAAAGAATGCTTCATTCAAAGGACCAATAAATTAATTGGAAATTAGTTCAATTTGATCCTGACTTGTGAAAGTTTTATTTATGAGGAAATGGTTGAAAATATTTGGTTAAAAATAAGTTAATCGGTAAGAGAATGGCCAGGTGAATAGACATTGCACCATAACATTTCTATCTTCAACTGATTCAATTTGAGTAACATCAATTTGACAATATATTAATGGCTGTTGTCATGTAGTGAAATGATACCTTTTTTATTCTCCAAAATGAGTGTTGGTTGAAGATTTTACTCTATTGTTTTAAGCTGATGATATATGTATGAAGGTGGATCAATAACTACATAGCCTGGCATTGACTAAATATTGATCTGAATTTCTTACTATATAATGTATGTTATGTGATCAATATTTACCACAGACTTAAGTGCATAGATAAGATTGTAAATATTGTAAAATAAATATTTGTTGTATACAATAATCTATTATTATTATACTACAACAACAGACACAGACATTGATTTACCTGTGTGTCTATAAGCATTAATTATATAATATATGAAATTAGTTATGTTCTATGAAATGTTCATCAAAACCTTCTGAAGATGAAAGCATAATTTTGGTTGATGTACAGATCTTTATTGGTATAATGCAGAAAAACAAAAAATAGACAAACAAAAATCCAGTTGTTTCATTCTGTTAAACATAATTCATGGACACTTCTATATGTCTGATATTTTTTAATTCATTGTTCATTTCAGATGAAACACATTTATTCAGCTGCATTTTAACAATTGCTCTTAAATGATTTGAAATGATTTCAATCAAGACATTGTCTTCAAATGTGAAATTTATATTTTAAACAGTTTAACCTTTTAGCATTCAACACACTCAAATGTACCCTGTAAATATCGCCTCTCAAAGTCTCACTGTTTGCATGACTTTCTTTGTTATTTGCGATGATGTCATATATTAGGGCAGAGTACATAGGGTGTGTTATGCATGTGTTGAACATTGAGAGCTGATATTTACAGCTCAAGGGTTAAACCTGATTATAATTCAGTTTGAACTGATAAAAGTATAAAAGGAAAAAATTATGAAATACATTCCATATTTTCTTTCAAATATATAATAAAAATAAATGCAGAGAAGCTTGACTGAATAATAATAAAATAAAATATTATTTAAAAATAGAAGCTAATTGATACTTAAAAAATGGTTAAAACATCATTTAAAAATTTAATAATCCCAAGAATGTTTTCTTTTTTAATTGAATTATTATAAGTGCCGTAAATGAAGATTGTTTTTCATATAGTTTAGACCATTGTGTGATTGGGTTACAGATTTGTTTCACATATTTATTATAAATTGATTGATTTGAATAATTGTTCTTATGCAATGTTTTGGCAATATGCCATCCAGTCACTTTCAGGTGTACATGTTGGCTTTTTTAGGGGTGGTGAGGGGTGATTATATAAGTTAATTTTTCTTGTTCCTGGGATGCAAGACATTGAACTCATGGACACTAGATAACTCTAAAACTTATAACTTTCAAAAAAATATTGTAGTATTTAAAAATTTGGGATTTTCCCTCTGATCTGAAGAAATGAATTTTTTAAAGATTTTACTAAATTTTTCAAATGAAAATCTATTTCACCTGTTAGTTGATTTATTGATAATGTTAATTGTTAAAAAACAAAATATAAGTCTTAGTTACTACTTACAATGTTTTTTCTTTATTTTTCAGTAGTTTTTTGTGAATTTGTTTCTTCAATTACAAATAAATATAGAGAAAAAAAACTTAGGAATGCTGTTGATAGAAAAGGTAAACAGATAAGTAGAATGTAATAATCAAGATCAGTTTTGTTTCTTTGAAAACATATTTAGATATTAGAAGAGTTTCTTTATAAATGTCTATTTCAAATGGAAAGAATTCTCTATCCTAAACTTCATCAAACATATTGCTTCCCCCCCAATGGTATCCAAAGTGTTCATATATAACTTTAAAAGATAGTATTATATCATGTGAATTTTGCACAAATCAATAAATTCCATTTGATGTACTGCCATGTCTTATGTAGGTTGCATTGATTTATAAACATCTGGATAACTAGATTGCCAAATAGAACAGACTGGCTTTTGTTTTCTTTTTTATCATCATGTTTTACAAAGTGAAAAGTAGAAACTCTGTCAAATTTTACATGAGTTTCTTTATTGCAGACACAACCAACTACCATTGTACCCACTTTTCAGTGGTAATTATCACAATGAAAACTCAGTCTGAATTCAAGTGATTAATCAATCAAAACTTTTTTCTTCCATTTTATGAATGCCATAATGCAAAAATTGTATTTTGAAAAGAATCACTTTAATATCACCTTTATTTTGTGACGTATGTTTTGAAAATGACAATTGTATTCGTTTATGATGTTTGTTTCTGCCTAATTTTTTCTTCTTCAAAGATTTCATCCTTTTAGTGTTTTTTTTAAAGGAGATATTAGTCAACTCAAATTTATACTTTGAAAATCTTTCAGACTATTTGAAAGAAAAACAAAACCAAACAAAAAATAAGTAAGTCCACGAATGACATGTTTCCAGAAAAGTGATGAATAGAAAAAATACTTAAATTTGCATTTAATATGATTTTTCATTGAGAGAAGAAAGGAGGGGAGATATCTATATTCATAATGCTTAAAAGCTGTTGTTTGCTGCATTGATTTCAAGAAGTTGTTGATTTAAGGAAAAACTTTATTTTCAATCAAATGTATGTACCAACAAACAAACAAGAGTTGTATTTTTAGAGCATTCATGTTATAAACTATCAAAAATATATATAAATAACCTGGATTTGCAACTTACAAAAACATGTCAAACGTTTATCTATTGATCTCTTGTATAAAAAATGCATGTTGTATGAGAAATTGTGTGGAGTGATAACCTTACTTTTGTGTGGGCGTTTTCATTTGATAAATTTTTGATTTTTCTTTTTCTTTATTATTCTTCTATTTATTAATTTTTTTTTCTTTTTTTTCCAGGTAAGAATCTTCATTTTTGAATGTATTTCTAAAAGAGATAAAATTCCAAATAAAAAATAACCATTCTAAAGGTAAGCGGAATCAGGATGAATTTTATTTTTTTGAAAAGAACTTCAAAATGAAACAATGTTATCCTAATCAACATTACTACACCTACTAATCCTCTATTAATAAAATTTCTATTATGTGTATCTGTGTGTGCAGGTAAAGAGGAGTGTCTTGAAAAATCTTTTGTTACAGTTATTCCTTTTGATTGAAAAAATAATTTTTCTTATGTGATGCACCAGCTTACATATATAGATTACAGAGATGAGAATGTAGTTCTAGTCATAATTAATATGTAGAGTGGTCAATTTGCAGATCCAGTGTAACTTTTGGATTGAAACATGTATTTCAAAAAGCTGTCTCTCTGTGACACTGTCACAATATCAATCACATTTAGTACCAGTAGGTGTACTACTGTACTGCATTAAAACATATTCAATATGATTTCTCAAAATTTCAGTCATTCTGTCAGTACAAATAAATTTAAATTGTTTAACTGTATTTGAAAATGTTGATGAGGTTTGCTTTTTGTTTGTCAAATCGACAATTGTCAAGTTATTTTTCTTTCATATTAATTAGTAAGACTGTTTTTATCAGGTAACATAATAAATGATGATCAATTAACTAAAAACTGTGAGGATTAATAATCAATGCATACAATTCTAATGCTTCCTGCTAACAAACCTAAAATGGCAAGAGATTTTTAGGCTTAAAAGAATATTGCTGAAAAGTTACAGCAATAAAAATATCTCAGTTTAGCACTCCAGTTTACTTAAAATAATCAATACCAAAACAATATAAATAAATCACTTCAAAGAGATTATACAAGAAAATAATTTAATAATAATAAACTGCCATCACTGGCCACTTCATTTTATTTGTTGCTGTTTTCTTTCTAAAATAGTGAATATTCTTTTACTAAATGTGATATTGAGATAAGTCCTGCCTCATTTACATATAAGTGTATAAACTTGTATGTATAGCCCTTCAATTACTGAGGAAAAGGTATTCAAATATGAAACCTTGAATTACACACTTCACAACACTAAACATAATTTATTGCATATTTTGTATTTAGTTTATATAAATAAAAAAAAAAATCAAATACATATATACTTTCTTTTATGTGTTGTGTTCTTTCAGGACATGGGCGATCATAGATCTCTACAACTTCCTTTCCTTTGTAGCATTTAGTAAAGTTTGATTTTTGCTACCTTTCTTAATCCCTGACCTGACAAATATTCATTTACATATTCATTAGGTAGGTTATTTGTTGTTTTCCTCTGTCCCTTGCCTTTTAATATGTCCTGTGAGTGTCCAGTTCTCCAGGCCCTCTTTCTTATTAATGAGCACTAGAAATTTCAAATGTTTCTTTCTGATTGAAAGTATAATTGTCCTTTTTGTTTCCATTTTCTCTAAAATGTTGCTCTTACATGTTCAGTCCATGGTATTTTCAGCATTATTCTGTAGAACCACTTTTTTGTTGTTTCAAGTCTCTTCTTTATCTGTGAAGCGATTGTCCAGCATTCATTACCATATTAGACTGATATTACATAACAGTTCAGTACTCTTTTCTTTGTTTCTAATGAAATTTTTGTATTTTTTTAATACTTTGCTTAGTTATTCCAATGCACCTTAAAATTTCAGTGTCACATTTTTTAGTCTTCTGTTAAAATACTTGCTAGATATTTTAGTTTTTGTACTTGTTGGGTTTTGATGTCACTGATTATTAGTGTGCATCTTAGGCTGTTCCTTTTGCTGACAACCATACATTCTATCTTCTTACAATTGATACTTCATCTTTCTTCTAGCTTTCTTTTACTATCTTCTGTCAGAGTTCTTCTAGTTTCCTTTCTGTCTGCTATCAACACTGTATCATCTACATATGCATTAAAGTAGAGATTGTGGGTACCAATAATGCTTCTTAGTAAGACTTCTAATTCTCTCGAGATCATCTCACTGTAAAATTTGTTTAATTCCAGTGAGAAAGCACATCTTTCTATTTTTGTTTTATTTATTGAATTCAATTTCTATCTGTATGCAGGCAGTTTGCTCCCAGTAAAAGTTCTAGATTATTCTTAGATTATCTCTCCCAAATAAATCAAGATTACTTTAGCAGTTCAAACAGTTCTTTGTCATGTATTTTATCAAATAATATCCAGTGGTTTCCAATCTTTTTTTGGCCATGCTCCACCAAAGCATCACTAAAATCCTGATGCTCCCCCCACACACTGTGACATATAATTCTTATTATTAAAAAGTGAACTCCTATTCACATGGAGGAAGCTTAAAAGACCTTAAGAACTTGAGACTGCATATATGAAATCATATTATTATATAATTTTAAAATTTTACAATATTTATAAAAATATTGTGTTACTTATATATATATAGCCATGCTTACGTGCTTAAAGGTTTTAGGCAGTTTTGATCAATATTTCTTAGGTTTTAGGCAGTTTTGATCAATATTTCTTTTCATAGTTAACCATAAGGAATTGTAAATGTAAGACTACCTTACACTTAAGTAAAATAATAACAATTATAATATTTATTACAGGAAATATTAAGTTTTGTGGAAACATTGTTGACAGTTATTTATTTAGTTATATAACAAATAAATTAAAATAATATAAATTTTGATGCAATATTCAATTTGTTGTTAGGTATTTTTCATTTTCTTCTTTGTTATTGGCAGCATTTTAGAATATTTTGGCTGCAATGCTAAGTCTCCTAAATTGAACAAACTGGAGCCATTTCATTTATGCTTTGTTACCTCTCTTTTCCATTGTTGTTTTTAGATCGCTTTCTTCTAGTCATTTTGAAATTCTGAAATTTAGAATAATCTTATTACATTTCAAAAATAAAGCCTATAAAAAGGAATGTTTTAAATTAATATACAATCAAAAATAAAATGCTTTTGACAAAATACCTTAATGATTTCACTATAATTATGTAACAATAATGTAATGATAATCTGCAGACAAATCTACAGTTTATGTCACCTCATCTCATTGCATGGTTACGAACTATAAATCTAAATTGAGTTTGAAATATTGTGTAATAGGCTCTAATTTCTTGTAAAATACTTGTATATGATATAATGAATGATTTGCAGTGAAAAAAAGTAATTGATTTTTTTTTGTTGTTGAATACACCTCTCCTCTGTTGAACCTGTCATATATATATATATATATATATATATATATATAATGTCATCCACAGACAGACTGTTTCGCTGTATCACAGCTCATCAATGCGGCTAGACATCTGGTTGCCTCTAGCTAGGATCGAAACCCGACTGAATTGGTATCAGGCGGATATTCTACCACTAAGCTGTCGGCGCACGGTCGGGATGAAGGATGTATTTTTAGAGTATTTATTTTTGGAAACACGCCCAGTGACCGACAGTGACTCAATTCGGCTTGCGAAGAGTCTCGCTATCTATATATATATATATTATATTTTTATTATAAGAGCTTACAATAGAAACAGCTTTAAATCACTACACAAAAGCTTTCATGGTTCAATACTATGATTGTACATCCTCAGGTGATGGTAGGTAACTGGTAATAAAATGATTTTTGAGGTAAATTTAAAAACAAATTGTTACCTCTTTTCCAAACGTTAACAGGGATGGGCATATGGTCAGAATTGAAAATAGACTTGTAAGTATGTCTTGATTAACTAATTAAATGTCAGATAACACTAAATAGAAAAATAAGGTCAGAGGGTGGAGGTGGGTGAGTTATTTTTCATGTCATGATAAACCAGCACATAGACTTGAATCACTTCAAAGATATCATACAAGAAAAGAATTCAATAATAACATTTAAATTTAATATGTGAAATATTTTACAACACAAGATTTTTAAGCAAGAGAAAATATCAGAAAATACAAACAAAAATTTAGCAAAATTCCTTTTTTTTTTTTTTTTACATTAATGCAGATACTTAAACACATTCCAATAAAATTCCTTTTGTATGAAAAAAACAAAAGAAAACATACAAATATTGCTTGTAGCACATTGAAATTATGACAAAATTTAAGTTATTGCACATGACTAATACAACATTTTAGTTGTTCTTTTGATTGAAATTTAACAAAATATATAAGTAATGTAAGTGTTGTAAATGTAGTTAAAGTCTTTAAATCATATTCTTATTATTTTAAAATTTTATATAGTTACTGAAAAGTGTCATCTAAAAAGAGCATAAA
Source organism: Acanthosepion lycidas (assembly GCA_963932145.1). NCBI lineage: Eukaryota > Metazoa > Mollusca > Cephalopoda > Sepiida > Sepiidae > Acanthosepion > Acanthosepion lycidas. The sequence continues at coordinate 53,499,502 of OZ010615.1, forward strand.
AAAGTTTACTTATTTGTGATCAAAAGTGAAAAGTGACATATTTTGGTTTTACTGGTCTTTAAATAATCCATGCACCACTGTATTAAAGAACACAACTTTTTAACAAGATAAAAATTTTTCCTTATTTTCAATTTTATAAATTTAGTTATACAAACTACTTGATGAAATTTGACAGAAACTTGTCTCATTAGTTCATAGTTGCTTCAATTTGAAAATTCTTGCTGTTATTGTTGAAAAAATATTTACAAAAATATTGTGACAAAAATACTTGTCACAACAAATATTTAAATCTAAATCATGCATATCTAATGTTTTTTTCATATAAAATTGTTGTATTATATAATATTGCTTTTATTTTTTTCTAATTGTAAAATTTTTATTTTCTAGGTACTTTCTGTATTCTTTTATATAAAAGATGTCTCTGTTGTATTTTGAATAGATTCTATTCTTAATTCTATTTATGAAATAACAGACCAGATTGTAAGGTTAGAGATATGAGGTTCAGGTGAACAAAAACTTTGCAATTGAAACTGGCTAAAACGTGTTTTGAAACATGCAACAAAAATATTTGGTGTGTTAATAATTATACTAGGCTAGAAATTAAAGTCCATCAATTTTAGGTGATCTTCAAAACAATATGCAGAGTTCATAAAAAATAACAAGTTTACTAAAGGAAGACATCATTGAACAATCTACTTAGCCACTAGTGACTAAGGACATCATAAGATGCAAGTGAGCATCAATTACAAACTATAAAGAACTTCATAGACCAAGGCACTTATTCCTTTGTAGAATAGATAATATGGTCAGTCATTTTATATTACAGAGTTTACAATGCTTTTGATCTGAAAGATGTCTACAACCAAAAACTACTGAGAGAGGATAAGCCTTTTATTGCATTTCGAGCAAGTAGTTGCCATTGTCCATTTTCAGTATATGCCTTTCAGCATCACCAATGCCATAGTTAGATTCCAGAGGATCATGGATAAACACATTTTTCAGTCCTTCTATATAGACAATATCACTCTGTGAAATGAACAGAAGAAAGTATGACCATAACCTCACTAGGGTAAGTGAAGTTGCCAAGACATATGGATTCATTTTCAATGGATAAATGTCTGTGATTTTGATGGAGCAACTCTTACTGCTGGATTACCATTTGGGTTATAATGTAATCAAACTTCATCCAGAATAACTATTAAGAGAGCTCCAAGAACCCTCATTTCCACAAATTGAAGAAATAATTGAGATACTTTTCAGATTATATGGGTCACTTCCTGGCAAGTTGAGGTTCACCTTAAGTTCATGTCATTGGCACTTTCGTCTACTCTGATTTTCTTTCACCTTCAACCAACACTTGCAAAACCAAACAGTGATAGGGAATGGATAACAAAAGCTGGTGAAACTGGAAGCTTCTAGTCGTGAACCTGTATGTTGGTAGTGAATGTTGTCATCAGCACCATCATCATCATAAAGGAAGCTATCAGCAAAGAACAAATTAAATTCTTGGATACAAGATGAAGCTGATGACGACTTTACATATTACTGAAAATGGATTGTGAGATAATATTGAAAATACTGAACAGGAATATCACATTTCTACTACTAGAATGATGACCCTCCAAGAACTGAAGAAAAGTGTAAAGGATGCTGTGGTCTGCCCTATTGATGAAAATAAACCATTCCAAACAGAAATGATTAGCCATCACTTCATAGCTGCTATGCTTAAAGCAGGAGGTCATCCCTGTAGCATTTCATTCTCAAACATTAAACACTCCGTAATATCATTCCCTAGTGGAGAAGGAGGTCGCTGCAATTGTGGAAGATTTGAGAGAATGGCATTATTATTTGATACAGAAATATTTCACAGTTGTAACCAGTCAAAAAGACTTGCAAATCATTTTTAATGACAAATAACATGCTATCTGATTCAAGAATGAGGAGTTGAAAAGATGATGAATTATCTACTTGTTACAATAATATATTCCACAGACTCTGGGACTAGAACACAGCTCCAGATATTCTTACAAAGACAAACTGTACTTCAGTTACCTGGAATACTTTCCAGGATGTCCATGGCAAAGAAAATACAGTTTGTTCCAAATATCTAGCATGAAAGACCTGAAAAGAAAAATAATTATCTGGAGAATCTGAGGAAAAGACTTTCCAGCATAACATGACTAACAAGGATGAGTTGAAAGATTGCTCTAGTGTCTATCTTCTTAGGATAATGAGAACCAGATGGTTGAGAAATATGTACAGAGAAGTTCCATGTTGAGTTAGAGCCCCTACCTCCCAAACTCCATAGATCACAGAATATTTGTTCTTCCCAGACTGTAATATTTAGAAAGGAGTGTAAATATATGTGTATACTTATCTGAACTTACTTCCCTTGCCAATCCATCTTTAAGAAACTGTCAGGGTTGGCCAGATTGTTATATAAACAATTATAGATATTTTCACTGTGTTATAAGAACCATAGATTAGTAAACTTGCTTACCATTGTTTTATTACATTTTTGCTGTTTTATACAACCTTTCAACCTTTTGATATACATGCTTTTGGCTACCATCTTGGATTATTTAGAATTGTGTGACTGGAGATTATATAAAACAAAAGTACTTTTCACAGTTTTACTCATCATCATCATCATCATCATCACATTTTCCTCTAACTTTTCACTTTCTTAACACCTTCAGCACTATTTCAAAATGTCTCTATCTAGATTTCAGTGGACAGGCCATTTATTGTCTTTTAGTCTATAATGTTCTTCTGTCTCTGCATACAGTATTTTTGTATGTACATTTACTTACTGAATTTACTTGTATATTTTGGTTTCTACTTGTTATTTTGACCTACATTTTACCTAAGTCTTGTAACTGAAGAATCTGTATATTATTGTATTTTTTGATCTTGAAAAAATCTTTTCCTCTAACACTCCAAGTATCAATTTTTTTTTTTTTTTTTTTTTTTTTACTTCCAGTGACTTTTTTTTTAAATTATGAAGTTCATAAATCAATACTTCTATTTTTAGCATATAAGTTTCTTGAGATAGCAAAATTATAATATTAGAACTGTTTCCTTGCTTTTTTTTTTTTTTTTTTGCTTCTTTTAAAAAAAATCTGAAACTTAAGTAATATTTTTCTGGAATGAATCACATATTGGTAATTTATTTTCTTCCAAAAATTGTGACAATATTTTATGCAGTTGTAGTGCATTTCTAATATGGAATCCATTGTAAGATGATGTGTTCAGTAAAGGAATTATAACACTCAAGAAGGTTCATTTAAATAAACATTTCAATAAAATCATAAAGAAACTAATATGAAAACAGCCATTTAAATATCCAAACATCTTGAAAAAGTACAATCAATCAAGCTAAGTTGCTACTTAATCTTTATAACCATTTAGCCACATTTGCTGCAAGTAAATTTGAGATATTTTTAAGGATCAATGAATCTTGTGGTATCCTCTGCTATTAACCATTTTTACTTGTTCTTAAATACTAAACAGTCTTCAGTGAACACCTATTTTTAAAAGAAAAGCATATTTTCTGATTGGTTGTTAAGTATTATTAATATTGAGCAAATAATTCACTTTTATTGGAAGTAGATTTAATTAGGACTACTTGTTTAACATTGTATTGCCCCAAATATTCTTTCCTTTTGATTAGTCTGTTTATTGCATTTTGTTATGAGTGATTAGACATTCTTAAGTGATGTTAGTATATTTCTGGTCATTGTTATTAAAATAAAATTAGAGGATTACATTGTATTGTTTATAAAGTAAAGAGATTTACTTTATTCACCATTTATTAAGAGTTTCATTTATCTTGATGGTTTGTTTTTCTTGTCCAGGTGATAGATTGTTGTGTTTTATCGTACTATCTTATTTGGGCATAAAACCATCTAAGCTTGCTTGAAAAGAGGTTATCTTCTAAATCACTGGTAACTAATTATTTTAGGCTGGTATGTCACTTTATGAATTAAACAATATAAATACAAATGCATATTGTTAGCTCAAAGGTTTTTTGAAATAATGTACATAGAATATTTACTTAATTTTCAGCAAATACATTAATTCTATTCGTTATATAAACTTTAATATAAGTTCAAATAATACAATAAAATTAATAACCTTTTTTTCTTGTAATTTTCATTTATCATTCCTATAAAAAAGGGGTGGAAAGTTCAAATTTCTCAGATTGAATCACATAAAATTTTATTTATTGATGAAATAATTTTACTTAGTTTTGTTTCAAAGGTGTTGATGTTTCATAACATTAATAAGTAACTTCTTATCAGTAATAGAACAAATACCTTTTCTTTTTTTCAAATCAACTGATCTTTAAAACTCTAAAAAACAAACAAATTCTTTGAAAATCATTGCTGGTCAAAAACTGTTATTTTCCTCTTGTTTCATGACATTCTCTGTCAGAGAAATTATTTGTCAGTCAAAATTTTATTCACAAATTTGTTTACTACTTGTTTGAATTGTGCATTAATAGCTATTTCTGCTTCATTGTTCAACATTTAAGCATATGATTATCAGTGTTGATCTTGAAAAAAAAGATTCTTCTCTTTGATATTTCTGACTTGTTTTTGCTATCATTAGTTGATCCATTCATGATCATGGATTCGGAATAAATTACCAAAGAGCAAAACTAACAAAAAGCAAAATTATAAACTTTTTATGTGAGATAAGAATGTGAAAAGAAAAACTGATTTTGTAACAATTTCTTTTATTTATTTTACTTTTTAATTTTCCTATTGGTAGCTAATTGCTATCTTTATTTAACAATTCCAATAAGACTTAACTTTTTATTGGTTATATTGATCATGGAAGACTTTTTTATATGGTTTACATCGTTCTTTTATTTTTGATGCCAAAAGACTTCTAAACATAAATAGAGCTGCCCAAATAACCCCCATTTATTTTATGATGACATGTTTTTTCATTCTACATTGCATTTTAAATGTTTTGAACATTTAATCATAATTGTTGGTAAGATATTTTTTTCATTAGATCTGATCTTAAATAAGTTTTAAATATTTTATCATCATTTTCAGACTTTGAAATACTGAATGCCTTAAATAGAAAATATTTACTAATTACCATCTGGATTCCATAAAATGTGAATGTGATGCTAGTTCACAAATCAAGATTGTTTGGTGTTGTAAAAGCCTTTTTTGTTTTTCCTTGGATTTCTAGATAAAATTGTACAGTTTAAAAAAGGACAAACTTGCTTCTGTATTATCCAAAGAAGCAATTTTGTTCTTTTTTAACCTGTTTTAATTTTTATTATCATTTCTGATAAAACTTGTTTATTCATGTGTAGAATTCTAAAACCAAACACTAAGTCACTTTTTATCACTCTCATTTATATGCTCATTATACTAAAATTCTGCTAGCAGAACATAAATATCAGTGAATATAGTCTTCCATGTTGGAATTTTGTGACCATTTTCATCCATTATAGGAGTTGCGTATCATGAACATAATATTGAGAGTTAGAGAATAAATAAATTTGACAAATGTTGGGAATTACAGATGAATTCTTTTAGAGTGAATTGGAGGTGAATTTTGTTCTGTAATCACCCAAAAAATTGTTAAAAATCAAAATTTGCGTAACTAAAGCAGCAGAGAAACCAATTGAAGAATCTCCCAGTGTTTGAATCTCATTTGTTTATTTGATGCACACCTAGACATATATACAAAAATTGACAATATGTAAAATATCTTTATATCTCAAATAATTAGTTTTGTATTTTATATAAATTTAAAAAAAAATGTCATAATAATTATTAAGTATTAAAAGTTATGCTTAAAATTATTTTTCTGACTATTCTCAAGGGCATGTATGTTATGCTATCAAACACAATATATTGAGAATATCAGCTTGTCTCCAAAATAGATTAAAACAACTTATTTTATTTAAGTGCAAATTTTTTACATCAAATTGTGCTTCTTTTATTGAGAACTTTCTCATTATCAAAATACATCCCAATCTCAGAAATAAAACTGCAAATAATGATCCATTTAATGAAATTGTTAACTTGACATTGGAGCTGAATAGAAATGTGATTTTATTTACTCTTTAAAGAATCATTTATAATCATTGAAACCAATAAACATTTTCAAAAATGAGAAACCTAGATCTGTCAGATTTTTTTACTTTTTGTAGTCACTATAAAAACTGCCTTTGACAAATGTGTGCGAGATGCTACAGAAGTATATCATTTAGGTGGCATTTTGTTTCAGTATTCAGCAAATTGAGTACAAGCTATAAATTAAAAAAAAACAAACCCAAAAAGCATAAAATACAAATGAATCTATTATTGTATATCTACTGTGGTATTTGGCATGATGACAATTATTTTTTTTCTTCTTAGAGCTGAAATCTGATAAAAATCTTTCTTTTCTCTTCATTCTATAAGGAAGCCAAATATTTGAAGCAAAAGATAATTCTATTATAATTTTTTAGTCATTACTACTATTACTACAGTTATTACTCACAATTTTTTTGCATAATCATATGACTAACCAACACAGTGACACTATTTGATACATAGTGGGAAGTTGAAGTGATAAAGAAGTTATAAGATAAGAGCTTGGAAGTTTAAATTTAATAGTAAAAACATAAAACACTAAATGAACATCATTTCTTTGTGATGAGATGAGGACTACAACTTCAATCTACTCAGTTCAGCTATGCTGATGCAATATACCTTCAGAGTGGTGGCAGATTCTTACAAAGGAAACTCTCACACAGTTTAAAGGGTGGAACTGATAACATTTATGCAACTTTAAAACTTCTTGCACAGATTTGAGGGCTATTCATTTATTGTTGGTTGTAGCTAATGTAAAAGGGTCTGTAAAAATCATGACAAACTCTTCAAAATTAAACCATTAATGTGATTCACATCTTTTAAATTGTATTGTAAATGGTGAGAAAAAATTGCTTTTTAATGTTTTGTTTACCAATAATTATACTGTCTTATTTTTATTGGAAACCGAATTGAAGTCAGATTATATAGTTTTTTTTATTATGCTATAGTAATTCTGAATTAAGACTGGTAGAAAATTACTAATATATGAATATAATATTAAACATAGATTGAAAATAAAATAGATAAATTTTCAGATCAAAATGAAAATGTATGTCAGGCTGCCTACTTATTCTTTGTGTGTGTGTAGTGGGGTATCAAAATCAGCTTACTTATATATATATATTTTTTTTTTTTTTTTTTTTTCTTTTGAATACTTCTGGAATTGTCTTCATTCCTAAAAAATTCAGTGGAGTATCTTGTAAAATATCCTGAAATATTTGTATGGATTAGAGGAAATTAAGTCTTTATTATATTAAGGATGTTTTGTTTTCAAATTGAAATTCTGTCATCAATCAAGAGTATATTAAAATAATTTTTTAGAATGAATATATTTCCATGAGCTTGTTATTGACTTTGACTGTTAGTAAAATACTTTTGGGATTGTCTAATTTTTAAACCATATTAACATTTTTATTTATTAACATTAATAATTTAATGAGAATGACAAATACTTTCTCCACCTATAGCAGAATGTGCAAATCACATGACTGAAAAATTTTAATCATTGTGCATTTTCATGGGATGATGCATCCCCACGAGTGGCCCAGGCTTGCTGGGAGATGTGTGATTTTATTAAGCTATCATCTACCAAGGCTATAAAACTCAGTCCTACTATTTAACTCGTATATGGGGGAGAAGAGGTGGATTCATACCTTTATTAATGGTATTTACATATAAAAATGTAATGTACCCTACTGGAATTTGAACTCTGCCCTCCAATTTTTCATTCCAAGCTACTATCTATTACACCACCTGCACAATAAGTTAATATATAGTGTATCTTTATTAGTATCTTCCAATATTATGTTTTAGAAATGTTATGCATTGAGCTGAAAATATTTCAATATATGGCTTCATCATGACCACGGATAGAGTGTTCCCCATTACCTGCATGGGGATATCAATTAATTCTTTCTTGTGATGCATCTTATAATTTTTTTTCCCACTAACTGAATACATGAATTCTATTGCTTGACTCTCATAATCATCAAGTAACTGGAAGAAGAATTATTTTATTTTGGAATTGACATGGAATGTGCAGTAAAACTTAGCCTAAACATATTTGGAACAGAATTATTTATTTTCTTCAAGATTGGACTTACAGACCAAATGTTATATTCCTTTCAGTAATACAATGTCTACAGTGATATTTCTACCTAGAAATATTTTGTTCCAATTTCTGAAAGCTATCATAAATTTTTACATTTTTTTTTTTTAATAAAAAAAAAAATCTTTGATTTTTAAATTAAATATTTTATTAAAAAACACTTGTTTTGGGTTATCAAATAAATTGAAAATATTTTTTTTTGTTTTCCATATTCACTTTATTGAATAATATCTCTTGTTTTGTTTCACTGTTTTTTGCAGTCTTACATGTAACTTCATAATTTCAGCCTCTTAAAATTTAAGAGTCTTCCTGGGAAACAAAATGTTTTTCTCCCTTGAACAAATCTATAAAAACTGGAATAAGTAGTAATTCAAAAGTACAATATCTTAGTGAATATGGTGGATGAGTAAAAACTTCCTAGCCAGGCTCTAAGAATTTTCATATCCTTACCAATGAAACATGCAATCTAGTGATATATTGATGATATATTAGACTTTTTCTTTTAATTAATTCTAGATGCTTTTCATTAGTTACTGCTTTCAGTTGATCTAATTGGGAACTGTATTTGTTTGAATCAATCTTTTTGTTCCCCTTCAGAAGGAACTCATTGTAGAAGACAATTTTCCAATGCTTCTCTATACACAGCATCATATTCTTTTGATAAGAAAGTTGTCCATCATTTTGCTTTATCTCTTATGTTTCTCATTGTAAAATTTCCGTTTTTCATCATCCATGAAAAATTGTTTTAAAAAACAATTCTGTTCAGTAGGTGTTCAGTTTTTTATTTTTTTATTTGGATATTTTGAGTAAGATTAACTTCCATGTTATATGATATTGTCTATTCTCCAGTTGGATTTTAATTTGATTGCTATTAAACTCAACAGTTTACCTGACTGGCAAAATCTCTAATACAGAACCTTGTAAACTACTTTTGATATATTTTATCATTCACGGTATCTTTTTGATAAACTACACAAGTCTTGTTTCTGAATTGCATTTTTAGTTTTCTGAAAAAAAAACAAAAAAAACATATGATGCTGAAAAAGTTGTTTTTCTTCCATCTTCAATGTTAGAGTCAAAATATAAAAATACTTAAAAATTCCTGCTATCATGATAACTGTGAAAATAGTCAAAAGTGGTATTTTTTGAAATGATAGTTGGCTAAAATTAAATGCCAAGCAACAGTCTTTTAAGCCAAACAATTAATTACCATAACAGTAAATTTTATTTACAGTCAGACGCTTTATTATATGCTTTTAATATTGGCTGTTTTCTTATAAGTTTAGATTTCCTTTTAGATCCATCCTAGTTTCATTCATACAGTAGTTGTCATTGAGTTGCCTATAAAATTGTGTATTAAAATGTTTTAATTGTAACTTGAAGATTTCAGCATTTGAATGAAGTCAGTTTCTCAGGGTGAATTTTTTCATTGATCTTGAATTTTATAATTTCTTTTAAGTTGTGAACACAAAAAATAAATTTACCATTTTTGGTTATTTAAACTGAAAAGCAAATCCTTTGTGATTTTTCACTGTGGTTTTATTAATATTTTATTATTCTGTTGTAACTATTTTAGTTTTAGGAAGGTTGCATCATTGGTGAATGAATACATGCAGAAAAAATTACTTACGGCTGATTGTTTATTTTGAAATCTCATTATGCTTGCCATTGTCTATAACTGAAATTTGGAAACTGCCAGCCTTGGTAGCTATTGTTTAAATATTCAAACCATAAAGTTACAATTGTATACTCAAGTGCCAGTAATTATCTTCTTTTAAATTACTCTTTTAGAAGCAATGATGCTTTAATACAAGCCAAGGAACTGGAATATTACAATTATAAATCTTTGTTATTCCATTTCCCTAACTTATTTCTTTAAAATATAGTCTGAAGTTCTGAAATAAAATTTTATCATTTGAGGAATTATTCTTTACTGATGGCAAAATGATTTGTTTAGTTTTTACAATGATGATGATGATAAATTATTTTGGTTTAGCTCTGTGCTTAATTTGTATATGTACTGTTTTATTAGAGGAAATTAAAATGTTAATTGAAAACAACAAATACTACATTTAAAGAAAGTAACTTGATATAAAACATTTTTTTCTCTTCCTAAACCATCATTAGGTTTGACTCTAGACACTGAAAAGCAGAGAAACTTTAATATCTTTTGAGAATTATGTTTAAGAGAACATTATAGTTTAGCTGGAAAGATTATTGATATATGTTGCTTTATATTTTATTTAATTTCGGCATGTGGCCAAGTGTTTCACTTTCTGACCATGAGACCCAAGTTTGAATCTCATCATGGTTGATTAGTCAGGGGAGGGGGGGTTGACTTCTTGATATTTTGGGTCTGGGTAACAGCCTTATTCAAACTGTTGATTGTCAGGTTATACACATTTTCCAAGAAATTAACTATGGTTAGCTCAGCATAGTTGCAGGTAGGTTGTGTGGGTGTTGAAGAAACACAAATGTGCCAAAGCAGGTGTTTGCAACAGGGATTAGTTAGATGTCCTAGCAGATGGGTATGCTTGGAAATGAGTGTCAGCCATTATATATATTTTCTTGTCATTGTTATGCATAGACTTTAATAGTATTTGTAATCTTTTGCTTTTTCTTTTGGTTTTGTTTTATATCATCTGCATTTTTTGTTCACAGATGTCAATAGTAGATCCACTGGTAGGCCACATGCCCAGACATAAATTACAAGACTGGCTTAACTTATATATTCTTCACAAGCTTTTATCTCCAATAGCTACAAGTTCTCAATAAATTAGTTATTCCTCCTAATATTTATAAATTTATTGTAAAAGTATTGATACATTCATATAATGAAGTTACTGCATATTTTGAGGTTTATTACTTTTGCTTAACTAACTATATAAATAACAAAAAAGATTGGTTGGTTTGTTTTTTACAGTTTATCAACCCTTTGTGGGGTATTTAAAGCCAGAACATATTTTGGATTGTAGGAGGTCATTTACAGTATGCAGTGTTCCAAATTGGTCCCATCTAAGTACTGTGATTCAATGATTGAAAGGATAACAAAAGAGAATAAAAACTAGAAGTAAAACAACCTGAAAAATTATATTTTACTCTGATTTTCAGTATAAATAACTAAACACAAATTTGCATTAATCAAAATAAATCACATTTTGTGAAATTTTGTATGTGTTTCATTGCAATTAAAAACAATGTAAAAAAAATTGTATGTTTAAATGTATGATTGTTTTTATTGTTAGAATGAAAAATAAGTAAGTTTGAGATCAAAGCTCTTATTGGTTGAAAGGGGAAAAAGACTAGTTGATTGAAATTTGAATGATTCAATGAAAATTTTAAAAAAGAAAAAATATTAAAAAAAATTTAATAATAAAAGTATTTTGTAAATTTTACTTCAGAAAAAATATTTTAACTGATTATGCAGAAAATATTAGAACCTTCAATAGCTGCATTTGCATTTATCCCAAGAAACAATTGTATATAAAAAAAATTCAGATGTTCTCAACTTATTAACAAACATCTTTTTCAGATCAGTTTTATTTTTAAGGATTCTTGGCAATTACTGTATTTAACAATATTCATATACTTGTATATGATTTTATAAAACAGTTTTATTTCATATTTCCAAAATAAATTTTTATTTGATCATACACATTTTTTTGTCATATGTACAATTGAATAAGAGAAGTTTTATGTTAATTTGTTTGAAGCTCTTCAATATAAATTGTATAGCAATAGGTTGATATCTAAGTGCTCAGACATTTCAGGAGGAGTCATATTATTGGATAGTTAGTCTCACTAATTAATGTAATTTCCTCTGAATTGAAAAGAGTTTTAAATTCATAAAAATTATTTTATAGACACTTAATTTTAGTAAAATCTTTGGTTTAGATAGTTTGGAATTAGACTATTATACACTGATATGCCAACTGTCATGGGATAACTGTGTGTAGCGGTAATGGTGCCACCATAGCTTAACATCATGGAAATATTCAAACCTATATCAGGTTTTGATATCTGTTGAGTCAGCACTGGCAAGCGTACCATGCCATGAGCCATATCTGGCTAATTGATACCATGTCAAGTTGCTGTATTTCACTAGGCTAAAGGAATTGTATGATATATGATGCCTGTGACTTTTGGCACATCAGTTAATTTACTTTCCTGTTAATTTTACCTAAGACACATTCCCAAACTGCCTTTGTAAAACTGAAGCAGCTACTAAATGATGTATTGGTAAATGCCACATTTACATTGTTGTTAGTTTGAATGACTGTTAATATTGGTTTTAAAGAACAGTCATGTTTTTTATATTCCAAATTGTATCTTGGTTGTAAAATCTGGTTGAGATAAGATTTTAATTAGAGTACTAACATAATATTCTAGTTAAATCAGTTTCATGTCATTGGATTATCAGAAATTAACCTCTTAGTCTATTATGTCTAAAAATGCTTTCAAATTGTGTATAATTATTTAAAAATGTTGGTTTTCACCAGTTAAGATTGGAAACTAATTTTTATTTTTTGACATTAAAGTTTTAATATGTATCTAGATTCATTTCGAAGGAGGAAACTTTTCAATTCTAATCAAAGCAAAATCTCCATTTTGTTAGTAAAATCGACGAGGCCCATTATTGAAAACCTTTTGGGAAAACAGATTGAAAATTGAAATGCTGTTTCTATTCTGCTAAATTCATTCTTTACTTTGATGCTTGTAATTGTTCAAGTCAGTTTGATATTTTTTAATAGATAAAAACATGCATATTACAAAATGCAAGATTAGATAAAAGGAATTAAACATTAAAATATACAATGCAAATATATATTCAGAAAATCTCCTCATATGTTGTAATTTGGTTTTGTGATCACGACATGTGATTTCTGTATATCACTGTTATGGTGACCTATCTACATTAGAATGGACTCTTCCTCCTTCATAAATACTAACCTGTGAGACTTCCTAAGGAGGCAGTTGGGACACACTGTAACCTGACAGTTTGGACGGACACTTCTATCTGCTGACTAATAACTCTTATTTTGTATATATGTTCTGTTATTTCAATACACTTGTTCAACCTACCTTTTTCTTTCTGTGTCTTTCTTTCTGGTCCCTAACAGGCCACAACAATCACTTAATACAATTATGATGAGCATATTAATGATAGTTTAAAATAGATTGTATATTCATAACACTCAGAATATAATGGCCCATTTTTCATGAAAAATTAACACATACTATTCTTTGATCATCATTTACAGATAAATAATTAAAATTAAAATTTTGTGTTTTTTCTTTAATATGTAAATGAAGACTACTATGAGTATAATAATTTTAGTGATAGGTACAATTTGAGTGTAAACTTATAGCCTTCAGTTTAATAATGTACCAAAGGAAATAGATTGTAAAATTTTGTAGATTTATTTCACTATATTGATTGTTATTTTGAAGTAAAATACAAATATATTTCCTTCTAATTCTGTTGCTTTGTTTGTGTGTATGTGTATGGGGCAGTGAGGATACTGAAAAGTTCTCATCTATCTCACTTCCCAAAATCTGACCATTTTAATTAACATCAGAATTTTTAATTTTTGGGCTGAGAATTTTTCAACATCTCATTTTTGGAGAGTGTATTTTAAAAGTTAAAAAGAATTGTAAGAACCAATAAGTAAGATCTAAGAGAGAGTTTGCTGCAATGTTCCTTGTTTTATAAACAGAACATTTTAAAGAATAATTTGTTGTTTTTGAAGTATGTTTAAACATGTTTCAAGCCTAACTCTATAACTAACTCTATTATGCAAACCAAGTTACTTTGATAATACAAATGTCATGCAAAAGGATTTGATTGCCAAAAATGACTTCTATATGTATAAACAAAAACTTTTTGATCACATTAAAATGATATATATTTTATTTGCAGCCTAATTAGGAACTGTTTTTATATATTTCTTTTATTAATGGAAAAAAAATTGTTTTTTGCTGCAATCATGTCAAACATTTGTTCTTGTAGAAAATTGATGACAATTTTTTAATTTTAAGACAAATATAATTTTTTAATTTGATCAAGCAGATTCACAAATAATAAAAGTTCAATATATATATATATATATATATATATATATATATATATATATATATATATATATAAAATCAGTATTTAAATTTAAATCTTTTTGTTATTCTGTCATTTTGTAAACTATGTGAGTTTGAAGCCATTACATTGATTTTGATATTATTTCCAGCTCCCCACCCCCATTTATTTGAGTCTGCAGTATATTGATTACCAAAATCAGGTTAATCAAGTCCTAAAAACAAATAAGCTTTAGGCTTGTACAAAAAATTAAAAAAACTCAGCAATTTTTTTTTATTGAATTTTCTCTAAACAAAGATGTTTACAATTAAAATCTTTTTAAGATATAAAAAGCAGCAGTATTACATTCCATATTGATGTCGTGTACTAAGCAACAATAAAAAATAACCATTATATATGGTCAAGTCACTTTCTGTTATAGCAAAAACCATTACAGTTTTGATTGCCTTCTGAAGACTAAATGATTTGCTGTAAAACTGATGAATAAAAATCTAATATAATCATATTTTAATAATGACATGTGACCTGACATTTTCTAGACTCAAATCAGCTTTGATCAGGCTTACATTGTCTCTAATCTGGACTAAGTGCACACATATCAGATGAAGAGTTGAAAAGTGTAATCCAGTTATTTATGTTAGTGGAGATGTATGTACGGGTGTGTACATATGTGTGTTATTTCACACAGGTTCGCATAGGTGTAATGGGTAATAAAATTCAACTCACCTTTTCCTCTCTCACTTTTTTTTTTATAGTTCAAGCAAGATCTAAGGCTGTACTGGTATTTTATTATGCTATTATGAATAATTCTGCAGTTGTCACATTTTAATTATGACAAAAGCAACAAGTTTTTGATTCAGGTGGGATATTGGAAGCTGACTCTGTTTTAGTGGAAATGAGAAAAATTATGAACCATATGAAACAAAGTTATCAGTCCACCTATTTGTATTGAACAAGTCAACCAGGGACAATGATGTGGATGTGGCAACAATGTTGAAGAAGGTGCTCTATATTTTTTTAAACATTCATGGCTAATACAGTGGGCTATGATAAGTTTTTAGCCACCCAACAGCAATTTTGGCTCATGTAATAACGTTTCTTCTTTTTTTCTTTTTCAGACAGTACTGTGTTAGTATCAAGCTACTCTCATCTATGAACGATAGTTGACTTATATTTTGCAATGAAAGTAAGGAAATTGGTGAATTTCAATGAGGACAAATAATAGGATGGCATCTGTGTGGCAAGTCAGATAGAGAAATTGCTAGGTTTTTCCAGGTTAATCAAACAATTAATAATATTGTCAATAAATTTGATGAAAATGGCCATTGTCATATGGAACATTCAGGAAGACCAAGCATCATGTCTTAGTGAATAAAGAAAAGGGCGCTGAAGAGGGAAGTCATCAGAAACTAACGTCAGAGGGTCAAAGATGGCACCAACAGCATGGAAATGTCTACATAGGCAGCAAGAAAGTCTTTGAAAGAGCTAGGCTATCAAAGAAGAGTTGCAAGAAAGAAACCCTTGATTTCAGAAGTTAACAGGAACAGGGACATGGACTGGGTGAGAGAATTCGAGAACAAAGATTATGAATTTTGGCAGTCTGTAATTTGGTCACATGAAAGTAAATTCTGCCAATATTTGCATTTGAGACAGGTTTATATTTGCAGAAATCAGAATAAGACTTGGAACACTGAATGTTTGCAGGTGAACATGAAACATGGAGGGACTGCAGAATTGGTGTGGGGCGCTGTCTGGTTTGGAGGGAAGTCTGAGCTGATTCTTGTTGACGAGCGGTTGAATGGTCCAAAATACTGTCAAATAATAGAGAAAGGATGACTCCCACTATTTGAAACCAATCAGATTGGCAAGAATGTCTTTTTTCAAGAAGATGGAGTGCCATATCGCGTGAGCAAAGTAGCGAAGGCCTGGAGGGAATTGCAAGGAATCAAGTCACTGCCATGGTTATCCCAAAGTCCTGACATGAATCCAATAGAGCACGTTTGGGAGCACCTTGACCGAAAACTTTGAGAGTGTGCAACCGAAATCACGTTAGTGGCAACCCTTAAAGAAACATTGCTAAAGGAGTGGCAAAATATGGATTAGACGATTGCTGATAACTTGATCAAATCCATGAAAAATTGAATACAAGCACTGAAACTAGCAAATGGTGGACCTCATCTATACTAGTTCCAAATAAAATTTATTTATGTTGAGTTGGGTTTACGTAATTAAATTTTGAAATTGGATGTAGTTTATTTCTCCTGGTTAAAAACTTTTCTGAGGCCATTGTAGAATAATGGGCATTTTTAAAAAGGAATAAAAATGACCACAGATTTACAAGAATGGTAGACTTTACAATATGAATATTTTAAAGAATGATAAAATGATAATTATGATGTTTCCAAATTCTAAGAAGTAGAGGACTGGCCATTAACAATTACTTTCATTAAAGTAGGAAGGAAGTGATAATTGAGAAAACTCAGTTGTTCCATATTTGGAGAGTTTGCATAGCAATCCTCTATACCACACCTAGGTGTTCAATATATCTAATGTAATTGTCCTTGAGGTATTTATTGTCTCATGCATTTGTTTAAAAACTTTTTTTTCTCTGGGTTGCATTTTTGGAATGAAAATTACTTGTGCTTCACCAAATTTTATGTGATAAAAAGTACATTTAAAAATAAAAAAAAACAAAACAGTAGGTTAAAGGGAGATAACTGCAGATTCAAAGTCAGAATATTATCACCTCTCCTCCAATTTGCATGCTCTAGTTACTATATTGTTGATACTGGATATAATGCAAAAATACCACAATGATGAAATTGGTCAATAATTATTTATAACTATTTATACTTTGATTCATGCATGCAATTAAAAGTAATCCATAATAATATTCTAAATTTTGAAATCATATCTATTTTTGGCTTATGAATATTTTTAAAACTGTTTCTAAATATTTGATGGTCTTCAATCATTCCGCCTTACTGGCTATCCTCTTTTGCTACACCGTTTAGAAAATAGAGGTCTAATGTTTTACTGATTCATTTAGGATATCAGTAGTGGATTGAGCTGTTGATTGAAAACTGTATTGTAACTTAAGAGGTTTCCCCTATTGAAGTGACCAACAACCTTGTTGATTATAGCCTCAAAGAGTTTGCTGATGACCAATACTGAGACAAGGATGAGTGCTCATCTACATTCTTGAAAACAAGGCATACACTTGACACTTTCTACAAATTGGGAAGGATTTCTCCTTCAAGCAGTTTTGCTAAGATTGGGGATAATTCAGGGTTAATAACCACTGACCATAAGGATAGCCACTGTGTTTTTATCTGGACTGGTAGCTTTCTTAGGGTCATGACTTTTGATAAATCTTTAAAATTCCTGAGCTGTTATAGAAATATTACTAAGTTTGTGCTCTGTGATGTAGGATGGGGAGATTGGGAAGAGGGTGGCCTTTGTCACGTAACATAGAAGCTGAATCATAGTAAAAAGCTTTCCCTTATATGATGAGGATGAGATTTATGATAGTAAGTGCTAATGCTATGTTTCAATTGAGAATTTGGAGATTTTCTAGAATTCTTGGGATTCAAGTCATTTACTTTTGACCTTCACCTGGACTGCTTGTGTATAGCTGCATTTTTCACTTTCTAGAACTCTCTTGTAATGATTGTAGGCAGTTCTGAATGCAGTAAGTGTCTTACTACACTGTTTCCTGTAATAGATATTCTAGTAGTGCTTATGGTGGGCTATAAAAATATTCAGGAGTGAATCACAACTGGTTATTTGGTTTTTGTTAGAAATGTTTGACAAACCAAACTTTGACATTTGAATTCATGAAAAATTTGGTGTATGAGCAGAAACCGCATTTTAATCTGTATATATTGATTTGATTAAAATAGGACTAGTGGCAAAAGATGGTTTTAGATATTCTATAAACATTCACTGATGATTACTCCAATATTCTTTTGTGCAAAAACAAAACAAACACTGTCAGAGACTGAAATAGTAATAACAGCCATTGCTGTTGGCTATCCTATTGGTCTACACTTATTACCTGTGACTACGACGAGTACTAGTTGATTACAGTAGCTAAAACCACTTAGCTACTTCGATCAAATATATCCCTTTCCGGGACATATCAGTTTGAAATCTGATAATAACATAGAATTAATATAATTCAAACAATTTTTAGTTGTTAAAAATGTCATCAGATATAAGACTTTGGCACATTATTCAACCACACTAAAAATGTAAACACAGAGAGAAATTAGAGAATTCTTGATGGCATGATGTCTAATTGAAAGCAACCAAATACCGGTTCTTGTATGAACACTGGAGTTAAGCAATGTCGAACCTGGTCAGTCTTTAGATGGGTGACCACTTGGGAATACCAGGTCCTGTAAACTTGGATTTGTGAGTAGTGTTATGGATAATGGCTTGGAATTCTTAACTGGAGAGCTGAGTTCTAATTCCAGTTACATTTGTTATACTCACATGTGCAAATACCCTTGGGAAAGTTATGAATCCACCACTTCTACACTCAGCTATGGGTTAATTAGGACTTGTATCAATAAATCATTATCTCCAAAAGAAATTCTTACAATCTAAAAATACATTCTGGCTTTAAATAACCTGCAATATGTTGATAAGCTGTCAAAAACAATTAAAAACCAAAGTTGCTTAGTCTCTATAAGTGCTGCAGTAATTTGTAACAGGTGCCTTAACAATTGTTTAAAACTTCATATTACATAGCTACAGGCAGAAAATGTAACTTTTCAAACATGAGCAGTATCATCTACATACAAACAAGGCAAGAAATTCATTGAAAAGGGAATATTTGTAAGATAGGACAGTAATAGCTTTTTTATAATTAGTTTACTATCTAGACAATGGAAAAGTCTTGAAGCACAAGAAAGTGATGATTTCCACAGAATGACATATGTGTCATGTCAAAATCTAAAGGAGACTCAAGTATCTGAAACTAAAATCTTTTACAGTCAAGATAATGCTCAAAAGGGAGACAGCCATATTTCATAGTACCCTTCAGTATTTAAATGATTATGTAAAAGACATTGAATGCAATGACAAGACACATTTTTATAATTGGTTGAAACATTACCAGCCATTATAAATCTTTGACAAGTAATACTTTTATTTTCATTTGTAATATTTTTAATTATTTTTATTACATGAAGCATTAGCAACCATTTGTTAATTTTAAATAGTAGTTTTTTTAATCTTAATTTGTCTTGCTTTATTTACTCTAGTACTATTAGTAGTAATATTATCTTGAAATTTATTAGATAAGGCAATGTCAATTCATATTAATTTTTTACTAGTATTTCTTTCATCTTAATTTCACTTGCTTTAATAATGGTAATATTAGTTGTTTCTTCTTAAGGAAGCATTTGCCATTCATTGACCGAGCAGCCAGTACTACTGTCAGTTGTAATTTGTAAAATCTTTCTGCTAAAAATTTTTCAGGAAAATAGGTTTTTCAAGTCCAGTAAATGTTATTGCTCTTTCCAGTATTTGTGGGACTTTCTTCCTAAACTTTTGTTTGGAGTAGTGTACAATGTCAACATTTTGATTGTTGTTATTTTCATTTGAATTACATGTGCCATTCCTATTAGTTGTTGCTATTTTTGAAAATCCTCAAGTAATGTTGTTTCTGTTATTTTGTAAAATTCTTTTATTGTAATTTTTAGCACCAGTTCACAAGGTTTGAATTCTTCAAAACTTATCTGGTCCTTGTTAAGAGCTACAGGCTTTGAAGCGATTTTTAACCATTGATCTGAGAAAGTGGTTGTATACAGGTGACTGGTTAGATATTTCTGAGTTTGGTGCCATGTATGTCATCCATATGAAAGCTTTGATGATATTTAAGAACATGACTCAAGTTTCAGGTTAATATTTTGGTTTTGTAGGAATTTCTTTATAGTAAATTTCTTATAACTGATCCATACATCAAGGAATTTAAAATATTTAGCATGATTTTTATGACATCTTGAATTTTTATGATAGATTCAGGGTAGATGCCATCACTGCTTTCATTCCAAGATGGAAAGATATAGGCTTAGTTCTATTTCTTGGGACACTTGGTAAAGGATGTTGACATTTTGTTTAAGATTAGTCTTAACCCAACTATGAATACCTATATCATTGGCATGACATAGCCTCTCTCATCATTAGTACATTGTCCTTGGGAGGAGAGGGAAGAATGCAGTTTTCTATTATTAGATTTGTTTGGGATATATTATGGAATGCTTAAATGATTAGTCCCCATCTCTTCATAACTGTTCTTATATATATGCAGGGCATAGTCTAGACAGATTATGTAAATTGGGGATATCATTTTCTTCCTGTCATACTCCTGATGAGGTTTGAACTATTTCTGTATTGGGGTTCTCTCAATTTTGTAGACCAATATAGTTCTGTCACATCAAGGCATTCAATTGAGTCTGAGCTTGGAAGGTGGAATGGATGAGAAGATGAAGTCTCTATTGATGTGGTTATATGCTGCTGTGAAGTGAACATAGCATATATGCAATTAGAGAGGCATGAGGTTTCCTGGAGTTGTTTGATGATGTATATGTTATCATTGCACCTATTACCAGAATGAAAACCAAATTAGGTTGTGAAGAGTTGACTTTCCTAGAGTGGTAAGAGCCTAATTAATAAAATATTCATTAGTACTTTTGCCATAATAGATCCAATTAATATACTTCTGTATGTGTAAAAGTGTTGAGGACTACCCTTTTGTTTTAAAGGTTGACAACATTTCCTCCTGTAATAAAATTGAATATTATTATTACTATTACTACTAGTGTATGTAAACAAAGAAATAACATCAAATATGGCAGCAGTGAGTGATCAGTGAAGGGAAACATTAGACATAAGTTTATGGTTTGATGTGATTTTTGTTTTGCCAACTATAAAGCTCTTGTAATTTAATCAGATAAAGCAGTTATGGTAGGATAGGCTTTCTCATGTAATAGAGCTGAGAATTTTGTTATTTGCTTAGAGTGAGGGTATGTTTTTGCAATTAAACTTTTGATCTGTACACTTTACTAATAGGTATAGAAGGATTAAATTGTTGTAATGAAAAGCATCTAAAATTCAGAAATTATAATTCAGATTCTATTATTCAATGTTTTGTCTTTTTAATTATTTGTTTTTGAAGAATTTGTAATAATGCCCAGTTTATAAAAAATATATAAAATTGATCTTTCTTAGTTGTTGCATTATTTAGCTCTTATCTAATACTGAATAGTAAAATATTATTATTTATTGTTAATGATTCATGTATGCCACTCTATTATGTCATTTTAAGCAGTTAATTTTATCTCTTCTTTCAGAAATCTTTTCCTTTTGCAACCCTAAAAATAGTTTAAAAAAGAAAATATTTATTTATTTATTTTTTTTTGAACATAAGTGTTAGCACAAATCAAAAGATTTACTTTTAGTGCAAATAACGTATATTGAAATAAATATGAAATTTCACTTTTATTATTTGTGAAATGAGTGGAAATATCCATATCCATACAAACTTTGGGAATTATGTAAACCTAGATGAGGAATAGAAATGATTGATAATCAAGTAACTCCGTTCATTCCATCAATACAAAGCATACAACTGAAAATATTCATAGCCACCTGAGCAACACAGGTGATTATATTTTATATATAGAGACACACTCCAATTTCATCCTTGTGAAGCAAAGAAATCCACACTTTATTGAAGTCCATATTGACCTTACTTATTTGCCTAGAATCTGATGCCTGGCTTAGGTATATAGATAACCTGTTTATTCTATAGTCCCAGCAGTTGAATATACAGATTTTGTTCAATCATATGAACTCCATTAGATCATCTATATAGTTCAAAATAAAAATGGAGAGCAATAAACTTTTTTTTTTTTTTTGACTGTCTTTGTAACTCTTATTGGGTGTGGCTATAAGGAACATAGAGCTATATCTAAAGAGGAGCTAGAAAAATTTGGAATGGCAGATCATGAAGAAGATTTTGTATTGAGAAAACTGAAAGAAAAAGCACACTTCAGTTTGTCTGATTAGTTCTTATGTCAGTCAAGTCAGCATAGATTTGTGTGGTGCGGTTATCACCTATATCACTGTGAATATCATTCCTGCAATGAACTAAACTAATTCTGTTCACCTCTTATGTGTTATGAAAAAAGACTGTAGAATGGATTGGTGAAAACATTGTGGTTAGGAACATCAGAAGTATAAAGGATGTATTTAATTGTTCAAATAAACTCTGAAACTGTCACTTGAAATTCTTCTGTGTTGAATTTACGGAAATAATCTGAATCATGTAGGCAATATACCAATCTCTTAATTTAGAGTGAAATTTAGGGAGTTTATTTTTTTCATCAAATGCTCTATTATTGTTTAATTAATAATATGTCAATTATGATATAATTTATAATCTCAAAAACTATGAAAAATTCATAAGATATTGTAATGTTAATCATTTAAAGGAATTTTCTTAATAAATAATTATTGATAATTTACTTGACATGTTAGTTTAGAATAATATAACTGGCATATATATAACATCTATATCTTTGAAAAGAGTCATTAACATTTTAAGCCTTCTTTCAATAATTGAACTCCTTTGTTTCTGAAATCTTTCATGGTAATTTCTAGGAGTAACACAAATCAGTCCAACTGTCTGAATAAAGTGTGGGTATGCATAACAATTTCTAAGGAATAAATATTTTGAAAAAGTCAAATTTAGGTGACAATTTATATTTTAAAATATTTTATATATGGTGTTATAGAATTCATGCTTTATGACTTAAATGTTCCCTGACTGCCTAATATTTGTTTGGAGATTCTTAAATGAGATGATTCCTAAAATTATACAGCCTTTAAAATTAAAGGCTTTTCTTCATCTCATCTTCATGATTTGTTTATATAAATAAAGCACAGTGTGCATGTGTTCATATGTCTGTTTTTTGATCTTGATGAATCATAAACAGTATGAAGTAACAAGTAATAATTACTGTAGTTAGATGTGATTAAAAATTAAATAACTCATTTAAAGTTAAATTTAAATATTGAACAGAGTGAAAGGTTTAAAAACAAAATCTTTATTAAATGTTTAACTTTAATTTTGCTTTTCATCGCAATTTCAATTGATATCTGTAATTAAATCTTAAGCAGAGCATGGTATGTTGCTTATGTTTTTTTGTTTTTTTTTTTTTACTGTGATGTATCTGAAAATATTACATAGTTCGGTTTCTTTAATGTTTTTTAAGAGTGACTTTATGTGAAGAGATCATAAAGGATAATGATTTTAAGAGAAAATAAAAATTGCACACAAAATAAATGTAAACAAACTACAGAGATTGGTTGTGTATATGAAGAAAGATTATGCCGAATTAAGGTGTCAAATAAAGATAAAATGATTTTATTATTTTTAAATTCTTATAACTTTTACATACATAGGATGCTGAAGGTAAAAGGCCGAACCCCCAAAATTCATCTGTAGGAGCAAAGTATAAAGTCTGCCCAGTAGAAAATGCATTTCATTAGCAGACACATAAAATTCAGTTTGTAAATGAAATTAGTCCTCTTGTTTCTATTTGGTTTAATCATCTCATATAAATTAGGAATTATTTAACAAGTCTGAAATGATCTCTTTGTTGTACAAATTGTCAGTTTTTCTCTCTCTCTTTCTCTCTTTTTTAAATTTATTAGCATAGAAGTTCATAAAAGCTGAACAGATTTAACTTGGTCCTGTGTTCAACAATCGAAAATTAGAATCTGTAAAAAGATGGTGCTTGTTTACTAATGAAGCATCCATCATTCTTCTCAGCTTTTAAGGCATTTTATTTTATTGATATAAAGAAACCTTTTTCTTTTTACATACAAAATGAATGGTTTACACACTTTTCAATGAGAAAACAAAGCTGATTTTAATAAAACTTTATGAATCCGTGCCTTGTTCAAATATAGACATTCAGAATATGTTGAATATATTAATAGATTAATAACAGATATTGGCACAGAAATGCAAAGCTATTTAACTGCATTGCATATAACAAGAATTTTTCTAGAAACCAGGAACAGTCATTTTTTTTTCAACTGACTTCAAAGAAATTTTTATATTTAAAATTCAACTTTACAGTGCTATATTTAATCATTGAGACAACAAAGTATATAACTTTGTAAGCAGAAATTTGATCACTTTAACATTGGATATGCCCAATTTCACTTGTTAAGGCGATTTATAACAGCTTATTTATTTATTAAAAACATCCATTTAAAGAATATTTTATTTATTAAAAACATCCATTTAAAGAATAATTTATTAGCATCATTTTTGGGAGCTTGGGAATAATCAGATTTGATAAGTCAGCTGATAAATATAGAAATTAAATTAAAAATATACTTTATCAGTAGATTGAATGTGCAAACTTAAAATTTATCTAAGATGTAACAATATAAAAAATGAGTTAGAACATTTCTGTTGCATTTCTTTGGATTTTACAAGTGAATATACACCTGTTGGCCATTTTGAATGAGGTTAACTTGATATATTAATATGAAAAGCCTAGATAGCCAGGTTAGGTAATTTTGATTTTACAGGCATATCAGAAGTACTTTCAGATCTGTTTCTTCTGCTTAAAGAGAAATTCACTTTTGAACTAAAAGCCTGGAGGAAGTGAGATTTGAATAGAAATTAAAGAGTTGTCAAGAAAGGAAGTAGGAATCTGGATGTTTACCCAAGGTAGTAAACTTAGAGATAAAAAATGTCTGCTTAAACCGAAGTAGTTAGCAAGTCATGTATAGATGACCATAACAACAGCCTAAGGTGCTACCTGATGGCATTGTTCCATATTGAGAAGTTTAAAAAAGAAAAAGTCAAGAATAAAACTGGATAGATAAAAGTGAACAAAGATTTCTTTTTGGAACAAATAATGGATTATTATTGGTTGATCATTAATTTGTTTCCATTCATGGGATGGGAAAATAGAAAATATACTGAAACTTGAAATTATCTTAGTAGATGGAAAAAAAAAGAAGGATACTGGGGAAATTATAATCTAACTGGATAATGTTAATTGGTTTAGGTATTTTAGTTATTAATGTATTCAGTGTGAGCCTACCTTAAAAATGGCAGTGAGAGGTTGTACAACAAATGGAAACATGAGAAATTGTAAGGGAGCTGAAATAGGTGAAATTTGGAGCAGTTACCAGGGAAAATATAAGTTGATATCACCATCGTCTTCAGAATGTTGCCTGAGAAGAGTTATTCAACTAAGGTAAACTTTTCTCAACATCAGAATTTATTTGTTTGCAGACTGGTAATTTAGTGAAGATGTTGGAAACATATTTTTTCAACAGGCCTGAGACAAAATTTCCCTGAGTGATTATCTGAACTGGTTACCGGTCATCAATAATAATTCCAATTGTCCAAGAACTTATTAACTAGCTATTGGAAGTGTTAATGTGGAAATTGTAACCCTCATCAAATAAGATCATCATATCACATAACAATCCAGCACTTTTTTCTTTGTTTCTAACAAATTTTTTCTGTTCCATAGTACTTTGTTTAACTTTTAGAATTTATCGCTAATCCAATGTATGTTTGGATTTCAGGATCATATTTTTCACTCTCTGTTAAAACAGATCCCAAACATTTAAACTTCTGTACTTGTTCTGTTTTCTTGCAGTTGTTGGTTAGTCCTTTTATCACATTTTCCTTTACTACCTTGTCTAGGCAGTCCTGTAATTTTCTTTCCATGTCAGCCATCAACACTGTGTCATCTGCATATCATATATTGTTATTAAACCCACAGATAATAAATATTAGTAGGGTCTCAAGCTGCCTTATGATAACTTTTGCTAAAGAGGTTGAATAAATCTGGAGTGAAGACACAACCTTGTCTTATGCCTTTTTCTATTTTTTGTGTATCTACTCAATTCATTTTCAATCCATATGCAGACATTTTGCTCTCAGTAAGCATCTAGCAGAAAACACAGTTAAATTTTCACTTGTTTTCCTGAATATTTTAAAAATAAAATTCTTTTTGGCTGATTTCTATTCATGAATAATATTGTTTAATGCACATAACAATTGTAATATTGCAAAAGAAAATGTTAATATAAATTAGAAAATTATCATGTAAAAATTTAAATGAGGATCATATAAGATATCAAAAAGATTGTTGTTTCTATACGTTGCATCCTTAATGGCAGTCTAAATGAAAAGTGGATTATCTTTATTTAGTTGGTCAACAGAACAACTACTGTGAAAATATCAAACAAATTCTTAATTCAGTTATTAATTTAATTTGATTCTATTTTTTCATTATTTTCTTCAGTTTGAAATGTTATGTGATCAAAGTGTAAAATTTTAAAGAAATAATTTAAGTTACATTGATTTCTGTATAATGGTTATATAGGAAAAAGCAGACAAAAATTCTCATTTAATATTTATATCCAAGATTGTTTAGTTATGTCTATTTTTAAACCATAACACCAGAGCCATGCGTGGAGAGACTGACAAATGTTATCAATACTATTTTTGAAAGAGATAAAATTACACCAATTTTTTCATTTGAATATCTGCTTAACATTTTCCTTGATTTTTTTTTTTCACAAATCTCTAGGTTGTGATTTATTTAGAATAGAAATTGACACAAATATATTCAATCACTAAAACTGATTACACTCATCACTTAAGTTAATTTGACACAAAGTAAAAAAAAAATATCCACCCTCTAAGCTTAAACAATGCATTAACTTGTTTCATTTGTTTGGCTGATGTACTATTTTTTTTAATATAAAATAAGATGAAATAAATGATTTTGCTAAGCATTTCAGGCTGAAGGGATTTTTTTTGTATAAGGATCAGTTAAAATTACATTGATGTTCTATTTGCATAATGTTTTAACGCATTCATGGAAACTGGATATTTTTGCACAAATAAGATATTTTCTTGAAAGAAAAATGAAATCAGTTCTCCCCAAAGCAATTTTTTATTTCTTCTATAATTCAAGGGACTTTACTGTAATTACTTTTTGAATGGGTTTCAGTATTAACAAGACAAACAAAAGCAACAAAAAACCTCACACCTATTATATCAAAATTCAGTTAATTGAATGGAAATCTACAGCATTTCTGATTAATATACTGTAATAAAAAATAGGAAACATTTTGTTTGGTTTAGCAATCCTACATTTTTAGGAGGGTTTTGAGTTTTCTTAAATTTTGTTCTGCTATAAAATATAGTGCTTTATTATTTTAATTTGTTGATTTGTTGCAGTCAGAACTTAAGAAATATAAATATATTGGCAAAAAAAAAATAAAAAAATAAAAACCCACTTTTATAGGATATTGTTGAATAAAAATAAAGATTTCTGGAAATATACAAAGAAGTTCTTAAAGATGGTTTGATATCTATAAAAATAGAGGAAGAAACAAAAGATCAGCTGCTCTTCCTGAAAAAGTACTAATGTACAGAGAATATGTTCAAGACATGTTCAAGACATTTGTATGTCACAAGCCAACCTTCACTGGGTAATACCATTAAAAAGATTGTTCAATGTCTACATCATCATCATGTAAATATCATAACTGGATACCTAGACTCATACTAACGAGATGATCAGCATCAAACATACCATTGAGTCTGCCTTTCAAGCATAACATTCTGCAGGTAGAAGGTAGAAGAGTCAAGGAGGAACATCATACAACTGCCACAGTCTGTCTCCTTTATGTAAAAGGAAAGAATAAAAAAGATCAGAAGTCCATACAACATCAGGGCAATATTCAGAAATAGCTCAACCTTATGGAAACATTTTTGTCAAGTCAAACCAACACAGAGGAAAACATGACATGCATATTTCATTCCTTGCAGATGTGACAAAGAATACAAAAGTAAAACCAGTTGACCCCTAAAAATAAGAATGGATGAACATCAAGAATTTTCAATTAGAGATGTGACAATGAAATGAGGCATGGTTGATCCTGTGTGAAAGCAAAAGGATGGTTGTCAACCCATGTGAAATGAAGTAAAAATACAAGACCAAGAAGAATGCTGGATAATCAGATATCTTAAGGAATTGGCACATCTACTAGGCCAAGATGTTTTCCTTAGTAGACTTAGTATAGATATAAATACTGTATGGAAGCTATTAAGAGCATTATACACCAGATATATCAGCAACTAATAACACTAAGGCATGCAAAAAGATTGCAGCAACAAAAATAAGCAAATATAAATGGAAGAAATTGTGGAAGAGGAGTCAAGTTTGACAACAAGGTTGCAGCAGATGAGATTAAAGATTTAAGTTCTAGATAAAATTTTAAAAAAAACAAACTTTAATTTATAGATAGTCTTATAATGTGTGTTCTTTGACAAACTGCCAAAGCAGTTTGAAAATAAAGTAAATATTTGAAAGCATTTGCACTTTAATGTCAGTTTCTGCACCAATGATTGACTTGTGACGAAAGAGAGGAAAACATAGAATTTCAAATGTAGAAGATAGCTGGAGTGGGAATGGTGACCAGACGTACTTTTACTGACATTAGCTGAACTAGTTTCATATGGTGCTGAGAATATCACAGAGGTATGGTATTTATTATCCAGATCGACAGGCACCTGAAGAAGGGTGAGAGGGCACAGCAGCTGAAATGTGATAATGAAAACATCAGTCTAATTGAAAATAAAAAAAAAAAAATAGTATCATTTTATATAATGAGGCAAAATTGACATATCTTCCCAAAATTTATGAACCGTGGGAAAAAAAAAATCAAAATTATTTTTGCTCTTACAATAAAATACTTTAAAGGAGACCACTCTTTGAACTCTGCAAACTATCTAAAATTTTATTTTTATTTTTTATTTAATTCACTTTCTGCTTAATGACCCATTTGATGAAATGAGATCATATGATTGGAATGTATCCATTTTTATGTAAATGTCATCAGAGTTTCAAATCTTAAGTTTAAATGGGAGGAATTGTCTTGTACTTTACAGATAATCTCTATAGACTCTTTAACCTTATATAAAATGGTTTCATTTCATTCAGTACAAGAGGGTACCAAAATGTTCTCAGGCCAATGAAGAAGGGATCCTAAAATAAATTCTAATGTTTGGTTATTTAGTCAGATCTGAAAACTTTCATCTCACCCACTCAGCTGCTTTACATCTTGGGATCACATATATATCTGATTTTCTATACAGTCCTTCTTTTATAAGTTGTTTTTGAACTTTTAATTATTAATGTGCTACTTTTGTATTTCTCAACATCTTAATTGAAAATTTTAGATTCATGAATTTTTTGTTCAACCTGTAATAATGCTTTGTATTCATTCAGTGGTTCACTGGTTAGAAGTGTTTTTAAAAATCTCAACTTTATCTAGTCTATGGGAAGATTTTATGATAAACTTCCGTTTACATTCAACATAGTTACATATGAATTAATTTTTTGTTACAACCTTTTGACTTTTGTTTTATGTAATCAGTTAGAAAAGTTCATAAAGTATGAATCATAGCTTCAGATTGTGAGTCAGAAAAAGTCAGAAAATAAGTAATATTTTCATTTAAGGTAGGTAATATTTTTAATGAAATAATAGACTTATATCTTAAAAAGTTATATTGAATATATAGTAATGGAATAAAAGTTACTGTTAACATTTTGAGTTATATGTAGGGATGCGATATTAAGAAAACTGGTAAAAGTTTTAACTGATAATAAATAGGGCTTTAAAAACAGATATTAAAGCAGTTGCAAAATTCATTAGGAATATGATTTTATAAATGGATAAGAACAAATAGGCTAAATTTACTACTTGTAGATAAATTATTGAGACTGTTGTTTGCTTTTGTATTCATGATATGAATTTTTTAGATGGAGATAAAAAATGGGCATTGAGGACAATTAAAACCATATATACTATAGTGAATTTCATGGTAATTTAAAAATTGGTTCCATTAAATGTTGAATGAAGTTACTAGATATACCATTGAGACAATCCTACTTTTATTAGGGTGACATTTTCATAGTGACCTGAATCCTAAACTATGTCAAATTAACTGCATTTTTTAGTGCAATTATTATGCAATGATTGCTTCAAATGTATCCATATGTCTTCAGTTTAGTATAATGCAAAATATAGAAATGAAAATGATTCTGATGTTAGAAGTTGGTAAGATTTTAACATTTCAAGTTTTGATCTAATCATTGAACCCTCAAACCATTTAGGCTTACAGCCATATCTTGGTAAAATGCCAATTCTTGTCCGATCACCAAAGTTAAGCAATGTCAAGCCTAGTCAGTATCTAGATGAGGGATTACTTCAGAATATCAGGTGCTGCAAGCTTGGATGTTTGGATGGTGTAACACAGTGCTTCTAAAACTATCTGATATGGTGGACTGGTATTTTTTTTTCTCAATGTATCACATACCTGTAATATTTCATGGTAATATTAATTTATATCAGAATCTCTCTATCTATCTATATCTATATATATAATATATATATATATATATATATATATATATATATATATATATATAATTAATATAATAAAAGTTGACTATTATCTTCCATTTATTTTGCAAAAAATAATTCAGTATCAAAACATAAAAAATAATAAAAAAATAAGCTTCAAATGATTCCTTAGCATGACCTGGACACTGGCCGTGTATCAGTAGCTGATGGTTCCCATACCAGAACTGGTCATATACCACCACTTTGAGTAGCACTGGTGTAACAGATAACAGTTGGAAATCAGAGTTGAGTTCCAATTCCAGTCATGTTTGTTATATTCACTAACATGCAGATTCTTGGTAAAGCTATGACTCCACCTTTTCTTCTCCCCCAGCCACAGGTTAAATAGTTAGAATTGTATCAGTAAATCCTTATCTCCACCCCCAAAATTAATGACACTCTAAAAATAGAGTATAAACTTAACATAATAATAAAAGGTTGTTAATCCATAAAAAATCAAACAATTAATCTAGAATCATTTAGCATTAATGGCTTATATGTTTAAATCATAAAAAAGTATAATGTATATAATTTGCCAGCAATGACACAAGGATACAAACATGAAAATTAACAAAATCATTTGAAAACAGACTCAAAAATTTACCAAGATCAAAATATGACTAAGGTATCATAGAAATGTTTGACAAAAGTAGTGGTGGTGGGATATATAGTAATTAGAAAAGATAACAGATGGGGTAAAAGGTTGCTTGATTGAAGCTCAGTATTTAGCAAAAAACCCTGGAATGAAAAAAGCAAATAGAAAATGGAGAGATGAAAGAGTGATTTGCTGCAAAGACATGCCTAGTTGACATAGAAAGATTTGGGCAATGTGTTTTGTCTTTTAGTAGATGAGCAGTGACTGATGATATATATGTTAACAAATACAGTAAAGTGTATTTCTATGCTTGAGTTTATTTTTTAAACCAGCTATTTATGATAAGAATTAATTTGATGTTATTTGAATCATTTTGACTCTGTTAATTAGGTCTTGTAGAAGATTGCATACTATTTTGTTAAGTGTAAATTTGATTCTCATTTGAGGTAATTTCTTTGTTTGCATCATAAATCATACACTTATTGAAATATTTTTTTATAAAACTATTTTTAACTTAATAATTGCATAAGTTTATCTTTAGATTGTATTATCAGACACTTTTAGTATTTCTCTAAATAATATTTTATCTTTCTTTGCAGGTAAGTGATGTCAGTGATAGAGAAATATTCAGGATGAATTGATGTTTGGACCAATCCTCAAAATCAACTAAATATTCCAGATTTGTATAGATTTTCATGATTTTACTATTCTAAATATCCAGCCATGAAAAATTAACAATGTATTTGAAAGAACAATACCTTGCTTTTGAGTTCCTCATTTTATATCAACATTGTGCCATGGAAATAGTCTATAATTACAAGTTAATTTGCTATATGCTTTGTTTTTCTTCATATTGTACTTGTAGAATGATTTATATTAAAACATACCTTTAGGGTTCACTGGATACAATGGGTTGATAAAAACAAAAGATTATAATGAAAAAACTTAGTGATAATACTGCTTTAAAGAATTTGTTTATTCTTTGTAAATTTACTTTGACTAGTATTTACATGTAAGTATCTTGAACTAACAATTGTATAACTTTTTGTTTTGTTTTGAAATGCTTGCTTCTTTTATTCACATGAAATATTTGTCATATTAATTTCTTCCTTTAGTACATTTCAATGTCTTTTTGTTTTCTAATTACAGAATTGCAATAAATTATTAGATTATTGGTTACATTGCTAACATCAGTAATATTTGTATGCAAGTGAAATTATGAGTAAACTAAAACTGTTAAAAATAATTAAGTTATTATTTTAGATCAAAATGTGTATCTTAATTTATCACAAAATATCTTGTTAAACTAACTTTCAAAATTATTGACTTCTTGCAAAATTGTATTTTGTGTGATGCACATATAATAGAGATGAAAATCCATCATTAAGAAATATAAAAAGAAATGTTAGTTTATTTTCTACCTTAGCATATATGACTGTGATAAAGAAGTGTTATTTACTTTATATAAAATAAGTTTTGTTTTGTCTTCTGTAAATAGTTTTATTTTCTTCAGTGTAGTAGAATATTTAACTCAGATTTTAACAACTTGAAATCTCTTAAAAATAAAATTTATTCTTTTAAATGTAGTCTTATAGCATTTTTGTTAGCTTTTATTGTAATCAACATATCAAATGAATCACTATTAATTAAATCTGTTTATAATATATTTAGTGTTTTTTTTTTCCTTTCTGTTGTTGTTTCTCTTATACTTTCTATTCAAAGAATTACACAAACTCAATGATGTTATTTGTTTTATTCAGAACAACTAATGGTTGTGTGATTTTTAGGGAAAATGATTATGTATTATATAATTAATTGCATATGAATTTTATAATAAATTTTGACAGGAACATCTAACTTTTATGACCAAATATTTTTTTTGTTTGCTGTATTTTTATTGTTTGATGTATAAATTAGTATTGATTTTTAAAACTGTTAATGAAAAACATAACATTACTAGGGAAAGGATTTAACACTTGGTTTAAGCCAAAATGTATTAAATTTTTCTACATTCTGAACAAGATGTTGATCTTTTAAAAAAAATCTAAGTGTAATTGCAACAAGAATGATTTAAACCCTAAAATATGTGTATGGGGAAAACAAGGAGAAAGAAAGTATAAAAATAAATTCCTATATAGATATGTTTAGAATTTTTGTTAGCTAGCTTTCTCATCAGCTACACGGTGAAAATGGTTGTTATAATAGGCCACTTGAACAAAAGTTCCTGCTTTCTCCACTGATATCCATTATATGAAATGTCCTCAACATATCACTCTTTAGTTTGTATTTGGTCTTTCTTTGGATGATTGTTCAGCCAGAACATGAGATTATATATTTTCATTGTTTAGTGTATTCAGTAATTGGGCCATTCTACTTTTAATTTTCAAGAGATTTGACATTCCAGAACGGTATTAAAATCTAATTACCTAATTGAACATTTTCCTCCTTTCATCTAAACTTTTAGTAATCTGATGCATTCAGGTTCCCTTCTGTAGAAAATATACTTTTAGAATGTATTTTTTATGCTTTTTTATTGTTATGGTATTATATGAGTTGCTTTACAAGCAGTTGACTGGAGCAATTTCAATTCAATTCTTCTCAGACATCCTCTCACCTGTAAATCCATCACATAACAATAATTTTATACCATTATGACATTTTTACTTTGAATGGAATGTGATATAATTCATAGATGTTTTTTTTTTGTTTTTTTTTCTTCTCACAAACAGACTATTTGGTACTTATAACATTCCTTCCTTAATCTGTTTTATTTAATCCAAGAAGTTTCATTATAGCAATTGATAGTCCCAGGTGGCCACCAGTGGCATTGTAGGTGGGATATGATAACTTAATTGTATAGACTGTCAATGATGCTGTAGAGATATGAAAAAGTGTATAATTAGTTGGTCAGAAGTTGATGTATAGTTGGTCAGAAGTAAATTTTTGATTTGTTATTATTATTTCTGAAGCTTCTATATCTTCAAAAATATCCTAAAATGTTTTTGTTAATTTACAATGTTTCTTCATATAAAAAAGAAACATACCTAAATTCAATTAGATTAATTATAATGAAATGGTATAATTACAAACTTTCCTGACAAATGTTGTATTTGTGTAACTATTATGAATGTTATTTTTGCTATCATTAACAGGATATCCTGAAATTTACATTCCAAAAACATGAATTTTTTTAGTGGCTGGCATTTATGCTTCTAGTTGGAAAGTAGAAAAAATGCCATGAGTTGTCACTACTGGGATTTCAAACAGTGTTGTTGAGTTAGTGTCTTAGCAAATGACATACCTAGCAAGACTGAATTGTTTATAAAGTTACACTTGACTAGAAGGCAATTGCTTTTAATCTCTACTGTTGAAAGCTA
The DNA here is from genome assembly GCA_963932145.1 of Acanthosepion lycidas. Taxonomy (NCBI): domain Eukaryota; kingdom Metazoa; phylum Mollusca; class Cephalopoda; order Sepiida; family Sepiidae; genus Acanthosepion; species Acanthosepion lycidas. Next base: position 53,534,318 of record OZ010615.1, read on the forward strand.
TTTTTAAGGATCATTTATTGAGGGAAGATATTTCTCTTGCACATCAGTCTGGCAATTAAAGAGATTTTTGAAATATCATTCACAAAATGGGAAATAGCTTTTCAATTCTTTTTTTTCTAAATTTTTTTGTTAATGCAATTACTTTGAATGCTTTCAAAATATAAATCAATGTTTAACTTATTAAAAAGGAATATGCATTTCAATCAGTTTTTTCCTGAAGATACTCCAAAGAACTATTGCTTTTAAATTTTTTCTTTGTCTATTATTAATAATAGCTTAAGAAAAACAAACATTTTATGTAATTAAGGCAGTAAATAATGGAGCCAGAGAGTACAAAGGCTGAAACATTGTGAGTATAACAACCAAGATGAGCATGCTGGTCAGAGTAGTGAAGCATAATAATATTTTTAAAATAGTCTACACGAAAATTGCATGTCAAATATTTGAGAAATTAATTGAGGCCATTTTCCTTTAAAGTAATTGAATTTATCTGTCAGCATATTCATTGGATTATTTCTATTCTATATTCTTATTCTTTCGTAATCTTTTTTGGGGAAAAATGACAGTAAAAGAGTTTTTCATAATCAGATCCAAGGGAGTCTGAAGAAAAGTGAATGAAATACTCATGTCATTTCTAGTTGTTTTCAATAATTATTCATTATGTATATTTTATTAAGATTGGATATTGGGTATTTTTTATTATCTGATGCTAACCAGACGTTTGTTTGGTGCTATTGCGTCATCTCTCTCTGTCTCATATACACACACACACACACATATATCTATGGTCAAATGTATGGGTGTCAGTTTTTGTAATTAGAAGTAAATATGATATACCTTTCATGAAAACAAACCAACTAATCATAAATTGAAAATTTGACAAGATTTAATAAGATAATACACTTTTTTATAAAAGCCAGAAATCAATAACTTGAATGAATTCACATCTGCCTTCTTTATGGTTTCTTTGCCTGATTCTAATTGCATCATGTTGTCTGCATTACAAATCAAAAGAAACAAAGATACATTATAAATTGCTTCTCTGACTAATCTTCAATGAATATAGCTCAGTAGTTGGCATATTCTAAGAACTTTGATGATCATCTTTGTCCTTTTCTTTAACATCCACTGATTCCAAATGAAGTTTTGTGTCATATTCTTTGAGACTAAAGCATTTCTATTATGTTCTATTTAAATAACATTGTGGATGATATGTATGAATGTGTTACTTTTGGGAATTTTCAAATGGATGAACTGACTTTTCATCTTTGAAAAAATATTCACATTTTAATCTTTGACAAAAATGATTCACATTTTTACTTACGACACTTTTGATGATTTCATATCAAGTCAGCTTACTTTTTTAAATTATAAATGTCATTGCCAAAATTTGTGTAAAATCTAATGTTTTTCTAACTCTGTCAGCAATGATATTTTTACAATTATTTTTCTTATTTTAAAGAATGTTAAAATTGCAAACATGAAATTGTTAAAAGTGAAGTCTAATTTAAACAAAGGCCTGAAGCAAATGTTACAAACAAATATCTATTGTGATTATATAGACTTGAATAAAATGGGGAAAAGTGGGAGTAAAATAACTACTTCAATACTTTTATTGGAAAACTGTAATAGTGCTGATATATTCCTCATTTTGTTTAAAATAATGTTTTCATTCGTGTATTTGTAAAGATTGATGAAATGCTACCAATGAGTTTACAGACAGATATATTTTATTGAACTGAAGAAATAAAAACAAATCGAAGTTATTCAACTGCATGAAAATAACAAATGATAAAAGGAAATTAAAAGGCATATTTTATATATTTGGTGTTTTTTCTCTCATTATCTGGTTAAAGATTCTATCATTTTCTGTAGACTTTGAGGGTACAGAGATTTTTTTTTTTTATACAGAAATAGTTTGGTGATTTTTAAAAAATACCTGTAAATATGAAATGTTTTCAAATATGAATTTCATGTTCCTTACGTATTGAATGAAATTTTCAACTTGTTTAGCCTCTCTCTAGACTGAATGTACCATTTAATTATTCAACTTGCTACTGCACATGCAGTATAAAAACTTATGCATTGACAAAATTATTCTTAATAGCTTTTAATGTTGTATTATTTTATCAGCTGAATAGAACTGCTGTAGTGTGTTAGAATACTGTTGTTGCTTTTGGTAATGTAGAGTAAGTGGCCATGGTTAAATTTAAATGGCAGAATTGTCCAACAAACATAATTGACAAAGTTTGCAATAAACAATAACAAGAAAAGTAAAGAACTGGGAAAAAAATAATATTGAGCAAGTGAAGAATATGTGCAAGACAATGCAACAGTAATAAAGCAAAAAGTTCACAAACTAAGAAGAATCGGTGTTGACACACAAGAGTGAATTCGGATAAATGAACTTAGCATTTTGCCTTCAAGACAAGATAGACTGGGACTATTTTATTGGCGAGGAAGAAATTCCAGCATGCATTTATGTGCTTCTTTCTATAAATTGGGGAAGGGAAATTATTTTGCAATCATTCCTACTACAGATTGGAACCAACAAGTGATAATGAATGTCAAGAAGGTAGATTATGACTAAAAAAATATGTAAAACCTGCAGATTTAACCAATTTTATAACCTCTTCCCTCTACTCAGAAGAGCAAAGCAAACATTATGTATACAAAAATATATTATTCTTTGTATTGATTGAGAAAAACCCTTGATTTCCAAAACATGAAAATTATCTTGTGGTGACAGTAATAAGATACTTGGATTAGAGGCTTAGCCTCATGTGGATGTGGTTCTGTCCTTCAACATAGGAACTCCAGTTCTCATCAGACCTTTGTGGGTGGGTCTACTCAAATAAACAAAATTTCCTCTTCTTTCTCATGGCAGTCTTAGTTTGGTTTCACAATGATCAAAGGCCACATTGAAAAGACAGTCTCCAGCATTATCATTCTATCCAATACTTTATCAATTACTGATCTATTTTCAAATTTATTTGTGCTTTTAATATAAAGATTACAACATCAAGTCATGATATATTAGTTGTTTCTACTGGAGTTCAATAGTTGTCAGTTATTTGTTAGAAAATCTATGGCACTTAGCTTAAATTTTATCACCCAAATGATTTTTTTTAACCATTTCACCCCAAGCAAGGTGGGAATGCCACTAGTATGCAGGATGTTACAAAGAGTGAAGGTGAGAAAAAAGACTGTGTAAAGAAGGGAGTCATGATGCAATCTCTTGGCTACTCAAGTGTTTGTGCTAAATGGGTTCCCTGAATGCTGATAGATACCTGGTTACTACTCAAGAGTTTCTGGGGCTGCACAACATAGCACTTTATTGATGATGAGATGAAAGAAGCAACTTGTATAAAGCTAAGAAAAACAAATATTTTCTACAAGGTGGGTATACATGTTCTTATACAAAGGTGGAATACATAATTGAGAAGGAAGAATATATTGAGAACTAGTTTTATTCTCATTTTGGTCTGCTTTGTGTGATTCTACTATAAAATCTGTTATTCAGAATAGGCATTACTTTTTGACTGAAAAAAAAAATAGGTGGCATTAATTACTGAACTAATTTGGTTTGTTTGACTCTATAATGATTAAGAAATGTATCTTGTACAATAGAGGATATTAGGGATAGATGTGTGTGAATTATTGCTATGATTTTTCAAATAGTTTGTATCTCCTTGATTTCTAGAGGTATTTTTGATTAAAAAATTTTAATTGACAAAAAGCATTTTCTTTCCCTTGGTAGAATTTTTTAAAAACTCTTTATTTATTTTTAATAGATGTTGCTTTCTTCTTTTATTTATAGTCTTCCTATAAAGTAAATTTATCATGAGTGCTTTTGTTATTTGTGACTAAACAAATGACTTCATAGATTTTATCAAATGGTTCATTCTTTTTGTTTTTAAAATTTTTATCTAGTTGATGCAAAAAGGAAATATAATGTATCATTTTGTATGAATTTTTTTTATCTGATCTGTACAATTAAGAATGGCTTAAATATGCTGTCCAAAAGCTAAGTATTAAGAAGCAAAAAAAATTGTTAGAAACAAAGAAAAGACTACTGAACTGTTATTTAATATCAGTCGGCTTATATGGCAGCAAATACTGGACAATTTCCTTATAGATGAAGAAGAGACTTGAAGCAGCAGAAATGTGGTTCTACAGAAGGATGCTGAGGATGTCATGGACCATCCAATTTTAAAGGGAATGGAAACAAAAAGTAAACTTAACGCCAGGAAGAGGCAGGTGAAATTTCTAGGGCACAGGAAAGAGGACTTGGAAAATTTGATACTCACAGGACAGATTGAAAGCAAGATAGACAAAGGAAAACAATGTATAAAATACCTAGTGAGGTTGAGTAAATGGATGGTAGAAGCAGAAAAGGTTAAGGCATAGTTCCAGAGTTAATCCTAAATAAATTAGATTAATATGTAAAACTTTAGCAAAACTTTTAAAACAGCTGCTTTTTCTAGTGAAGTATTTTTTCTTCAGTAAAATGCAGTTAGATTTATTAGATAATTTTGGTGCATAAATACTTTGTCTGTTGTAGCATATACAAAACTTTGTATTCATTCTCTTGGGAATTTTGTTCTACACATTGTGTGTATGATTACTTTTATTTGGATATAAGGGTGACATCAGTTTAAGGAATTAATAAAAATTTGGCTCAGAAATTCTTTTTGGTTTTTGTTGAACATTTGCATTCAAAGTATTTAGTTTTAACTAATTCCATTAAAAAATTGGTTACAGTGTGCACTTTTTTTAAATTGTGAAAATTATTATGTTTTGGTTTATTAAATCTAACATTGAATGATGAAAGAAAATAAGCAACATTTTCATTGTATTATCCTTTATTTTAAGAAGGGTAAAAATATGAGCCAAAGGTAAAAAGAAAATTTGTACAATTCATGGAGAAGGTACTGTGACTGATTGAATGTATTGAAAGAGATTTGCAAAGTTTTGTACTGGGGGTTTCTTGCTAAGCAATGCTTTATCATCAGGTGAGGCAGTTGCAATTGGTAGTAATCAAATGACATTAGTTGAGAATAATCAACACTAATGAGAGATTGTCACTATACTTAAAATATTCAAATCAAGTAGTGAAAATCATTTTTGTCATGTTAGTTTTGATATGTGACTTACACATAAAAAGTTAAAATGATCTACTGAACTGTATTTAAATTGTCTGTTTTCAAAACAAATTTGGTTTATCAATGAAAAGTGGATACCTTATAGCAGGCATGTCAAACTTAGGGCATATGGAGGGCCACATGAGTCATACCTGCGGCCTCGAGGGGCATACCTGCTTAAAGTCTTATATTAATCACAGCTAGTGGAAACTAAACTTTAAATACAAAATACTTACAATACAAGGTAGTACAATTTAATCATTTTTATGTTGTCCTAATGATTGATATATCGCTTTAGACAAACTATTCTTGATATATCGGGTTGGAATGTCTGTGTGGATCCTACTTTAATCAAAGTTGACAAATGTTCATCAGTTAATCTGGTTCTGTAAGACTTTTTTGTGGCCTTCATAAACAAAAATAACTGCTCACAGACAGATGTGGAACCAAACATTGTCATAATCTTTGTGCCAAACTTTCTGAAGTTCTTAAATGCCTCAGGAAGGTATGAAAAATCTGGGTACTCCTACTAGGTACTTTCCCTTGAGTGTTGAGTCAGGCTACATTTCCAGTAGTTCCATCTGTAGACTTTTCTCTGCCAGAGCAACATCAAAAGTGAATGGTGCTGAGAATAATGCAAACTGATCTTCACAAGATGAGAAATCACAAAATCTTTGAAATTCCTTTGGCAGCAATTCCAGGTAATTGTTGTACTTAGCAAAGATAAATACAGATTCAGTATTGTCAGTTTTTTTTTTCAACTCCTTGCACATAGGAAAATGAATCAAGTTTTTATGTCACAACTGGGACTTCAATAAAGCTAATTTTGCAATGAAACACTTGATATCATCATATAACTGAGTGATGAACTTATTTTTACGTTGTAATTTCAAATTAAGGTCACTTAATTGGGTAGTAATATTCACTGAAAAAGCTAGATCTTGGAGCCAGCTTTCATCTTTCAAATTCATCTGTGTGCTTTGACCCTTCATCTCCAAAAACAACAATTTCGTGTTGGAGTAAAAAAATCTTTTCGGTACCTTGTAACATGAAAGCCACTGAACTTCTGTGTAGAATGGGACATTTGTGAACTGATTTTTCATGTCTTCTAATAACTAGCAAAACTGATGGTGATGCAGAGCATGGCCTCTATATAGTTTGCTGTTTTTATGACAAAACTCAACACAAGATCTAATTTTAAAATCTTAGAACATAGGTTCTGTTGATGAATTATACAGTGAAAATGCTTGTATGTTGAATCTGAATGTTTTCTATTTTTGTACCTAACTTGGCATTATGTCTCCCAACCATATTGGCAGCACCAACAGTAGATAAACACACAAGTTTACTTAAATCAAGGCTATACTCATGGAGAAGCTGTTCAACTTTCTCAAAAATGTCCTGGCTTGTTGTAGTATCATACATTGGGACCAGTTCAATTAGTTCTTCATAAATTTGAAATTCATTGTCACAAGCCCTGATGAAAATGGCAAGCTATGCAACAGTCTCAATAGAAAATGTTAAAAAATTGATGATAAAGTCTTACACTATCGACTCAAATCACCTGCCATTTCATCAATCTGTTCAGTATCAGTGTTCCTGCTTAATGAAATGTCTTGAAATAGGTGTGACTTCTCTGGACATACAATTTCAGCTGTTTTTACAAGATATTGCTTTATGAAATCTCCTTCACTATAAGATTTTCCACTGATGGTGATCATTTTGCACAGTTCAAAGCTTGCAGTAACAGAACTAACATTGCCTTTCTGAATTTTTGTAAAGCAACTCTGTTGCTGTGTTAATTTAACCTTGAATTCCTTCACTTTTGTTTCATAACATCTTTTCACATGTGGTTGCAAATCAAACAGTTTATCTTTCCATTAACAGTGGTACAAAATTACTGTAATTCCCACTTTTCTTGAAAAACACGTCCTTCTTCAGATAATTTTCTCTTTTTATGAGATGGAGTAGAATTTGACATAAGGCAAAATATTACAAAATTATAAATGTTTTTGCTTTATATTTGTTCTTATTTAGTTGTCAAGGATGATCACATGATTAACCAGAAGATAAAAAATAGTCGCTGACATTTGAAAAAAACCCATTGAGATAGAATAAACAATCTAATCATATCAATTGAAAAAAAATCTCACTGTTTTTAATAATTTGCATTACCAACATTAACAAAATTCTCAATATACCACAGCTATAGAAAACTTTGTGAGGGCTGCGAAGATGCATGTAAAGGGGTGCATGCAGCCCACAGGTCGACAGTTTGATATACCTGCTTTATAGCAATGTAGAATGTGAAAGACCTTGGGGGTGTCAAATTGAAAGATCCTTAACTATCAGAGAACTGTTTTCATCCAAAAATGATAATAATGCTCTATACATAGTGGGTTTGAATGGGAATCTACTTTGGGCTCCCTCCACAGAAACAAACAATTTTTTTAAACAGGTACTGCTCCAACTGAAGGCAACAACTGATGAAAAGTATTTGGAATTAGTAAAGAGAAATACTGTAATGTTTAATTAAGATAAATCTGGACTGCTTGCTTATTTGGCGAACAACTTGACCAGGAAATTTTTTGTCATATTCACCAGATAACGTGCCTTCAGAGTACTATTTGTGTTTTTTATAGAATTGACTAAATTGAAAACTCCTTAGATGACATTCATAGCAATTTTTTTTTGCTGAGGAAGATAAAAAGTTGTGGGAGGATGAATTATGAAGATGCATGGATGACTGCAAAACAAAATGATAAATTAGTTGTTCAATAACATTTAATGTTAAAAATTAAAAAAAAAAGTTTTTTTTATTTTTACTTAATAAACCAAATAAACAAATGTTGTTGGTGTAGATTGTAACCAATTTCCTTATGAAGAAACTCTTGTACAAACATACAAATAGAAAATTTACCTGGGACCCAGCAAATTTCTGTAAAATTGATTTTAAATATCTTGTGAAAATAATCATGATTTTGAAACCCTTAAAAACATAACTCTTGCAAACAGTTTATACATTCTATACTCAATGTTAATTTTTTTCAATATTTTGGTAATGTTATTTAATCTGTTTTCTGTTAGATTTTCTTTTAATATTCCAAGAAACATTCTATTCTCTTGTCAGTTCTTGTAAAAGATTTTTTCAAAGACTCTTACCTTTTGTATGAGAAATGTTCTACACTTAATTTTTTTTTCTTTTTCTAACTTGGGAAATTTTTTCTTGTGTACTTTGGCATTTTATTTAACTGTAGTCAGTTTCAATTTTTAACAAAAGCTTTTTAGAAATTTATAAAAGTATGAATTGAATTTCCTTAATCTTTTCTTTAGCCAAGAATTTATTTCCATTCTAGGTTTCCAGTTGCTAGGTTAAATCAACGCTAGAGATTTCTCGAGAGAATAATTTAACACCAACATTTTTTCTTTCTGTTTGTGATGTCAGCATCACCTTCATTATTGATTTTAGTGAAATAACCTTCAAGTTGAAATCTGACATATTTGTTGTCCTGTCCATTTAAAATTAAAATTTTGCAGCATTCATACTATTTACATTTTTCTCTTCTCTTTTAAAATAGTAACACAATAAAACCTATAATATAAAAACTATGAACTATTACAGGAGAATATTGGTGTTCCTTTTGTGTCAAATTTCTGTCACCTATTATTAAATTGTAACATCTTTTGCTTAGACTATGTCATGCAAATCTTTAAGAATTATGACCAGGAATGCATTCATGGTTATCTGAATGGCCATAACATTACAAATATCTGTCGCCACTGGGTAATTATCCCAAACAGCTTATACCAGTTAAGAGACAACTTTTATAGTCACACTGACAAGTTGCTTTTGTCCAAAGGGAAATGATATAGTTATTACTTAAAAAGGCCCCTATATATAATAAATTTCCTACATTCTTATTAACAAAACAATATCAAAACTTCAAAGGATAATGGTTGTTGATGAATTCTTTTAATTCTTGCTTATTGAAATAAACTTTCTATATAATAACACTTCAGTTGATATCAAGAGTAGAAAGCATGCAACAAGGATTTTGAAATATTTTAATTTTTTTTAAATTTAAAAAAAATTTTAAAATAAATTTTGTATTAACATTTTCTTTTTATATTTCAAAAGTTTATGATATAGTTTAATAGATAACAAAAAAAATTCTGAAGAATGCAATATTTGACATTGTTTTATAGTTTGAGAGTTTCTGATTTTCAGGCATAATTTTGACCCAAGAAGACTTCCTTTTCCCATTCTCTCTTTTAACTGATTTAAATTGTATAGTGGATCCATTTTAAGATATGTAAAAGTTATTCATGATCAGATAATGAATATCATAAGGTGAGAATGATTACACCAAGGAAAACTTTTAAATAAATAAGTCACCATTACAATAAAATCCAACTTATCAAGCATTCAGATTTAACTTCTATAGATTTTTCAGCACAAATATATATTCATATGTTCTTGACAAAAATAATTTCTATATCAAAATATATACTCTAATTTTTTTAATAGTATAAAGTTATGAAATTTAAATTATATATGCAATTTAAATGGGTTCTTGGTCATGAGTAATTTATAATATTTTTCTTTGATTTACCTATTAACAGCACTGTTTTACACTCAGTGATTTTTCAAAATAGTTGGGTATTTATTATTAACGCTCCTGAGATTTATTGTTCAATTTACGTTTCTCAAAAGAAATGCACTGTAAATATAAATAGGTGGATAAAACGAAAAGTATTTTTGTGTGTATTAACAAATTTTTTTTAAGTAAAAATACTTTTAAAAGGGCTTTTAAATAAACCATGTTATATATGTAAGAAAAAGAAAATACATACATTGTCATTCTCTCTCTCTCTCTCTCTCTATATATATATATATATATATATATATATATATATATATATATATATATATATATATATAACGTCATCCACAGACAGACTGTTTCACTGTTTCACAGCTCATCAGTGTGGCTAGACATCCGGTTGCCTCTAGCTCGGATCGAAACCCGACTGGATTGGTGTCAGTCGGAGATTCTACCACTAAGCCGGCGCATGGCAGGGATGTAGGTGGATTTTTAGCGTATTTATTTTTAGAAACACGCCCAGTGACTGACAGTGACTCAATTCGCTATGCGAAGAGTCTCGCTATATTAGCTATAATAGTCACTGTTTACAAACCCATACCTACTCCATTCAGATATGATTTGAATTTATATTTGAGTCATGAAAGCTTTTTAAATCCTATATATAATTTAAAACCTACTGCATGTCAGTCAGTTCAGGTGTATCTGCTTTTTAAAATCTTTAGAATTACAATCAGCAGACAAATATCTTTCAGAATCATTTGCCTCCCAACCACCCTTTCTCTCTCTCTCTCTCTTTTATATATATATATATATATATATATATATATATATATATATTAGTGTGAGGACTTTGATGATTTTAAATGTATCCTGTTTTTTTCTTAAAATGTTATTCCTATAATCTTTTGAATCATGCAAATAAAGAGGCTGATATGTACTACAATTTGCCAAGGCTGATTTTCACGTTTGATAAACCTACTTGACAAATTTTACCACTAAATTATAGAAAATAGTTGAGAAGAGTCTTTTGTTTTCAAGTTGAAAAATAATCAATATTGTAGCCAAATCAGTGGTTTCACCCCCAACAAATTGTTATTGTGGTACTTGTATATTTTCTTATTTGTCTTATCATTATTTTATATACTTTACATTAAAATAAAAGTATTGATTCAATGTTATCATTGCAGGTGAAATACATAATAGAAACTTCACTCTACAAAATAAGTACCCTTCATCATAAACAGTTTTTAGTTATAATTTGTGAATTAGCAATAATCATTTTGATTATTTCTGTTCTGTCTTACCAAATTGATTGTATTCTGAAATCAGTTAACTTCATAAGTTTACATCAGTCATATTGTTTTTTTAATAAGATAATCATTATGCATTGTTCAAAAGTTAGTGTGAGGGCAGTACTGAGAAAAAGCTATGTCATCAGCTACATTATATGTCAGTTGTTTTTTTTAAATTGAAAAATTGAAGTGTTTACATATAGATGTGTTTGGACACATCACAAATAGAAAGTTCCAGAGACCTAGACTTTTGTATGGATAACTAAAAGATTTCATAATGAAGTTGACCTTGAGGATCATTAAAGGTCACCAGAGAACATCAAAGCTTATATGGTTTGATTCCAACATTTACTGTTTCAATGTTGTCTGCTTAATATAACATAAGCTCATCCACTCAACTGTGTCATTTTTTCATGTACTGATAATTTTCTATTTCTCTCTCTTGTTATGTTTCCATAAAAGAATGTATTGAATTTTCTTTTCACCAATGCAAATATGGTGTCTTTCTTAAATGCTACTTCTGAAACATTGGAACAATAAGTAGTTATAGCAATTATTTTGTATTGCAAAATATCAAATAGATTTTATCAATACTTTTCTGATTAAGTGTTAGGTTGGTTGATTTTATAACATATCAAACTTTTAATATCCAAATCAGTTTTTGTAATGTTTTTTTTTTTATTATAATTATATTTGAGTCTTTAAGAATTAACTTTGATTAGGGGTAGGTAAATATTAGTCAGTTATGTTTGATTCTCTCAGCATTTACTTGGTAGTTGGCACTTTGGAGGCAGTCAGTGTAATATAGACTCTGCTGACAGGCTAGTATATTTGTTAAGCTACATTATACTTGATCAATACCAAATAAGTAACAAGTTTTAAATAGGCTATTCATTGGCCTTTCTTACTTAATCAGTAAGGCCATAAAAAGAAGGTCCCCTAAGGGCAATCAATATGATTTCAATTTGCATTATCTCTTACTTTGTGTAACTTTTGAAGAAAATTATTTAATTACTATTTCTATCTTTCATTCGGCTTCAGCTTCATATTCTTATGATCTTTATCTTTCAGAATTCATTTCACAAGGGAAGAGGGCCAAAAAGATTTTTCCCTCTTTATTGCTCTGAAAAGCAGTGAAAAACACTTTTTTATTGAACTGCTGTTTACTTGATTCAAATAATGCACATGTCATTATATAAAAAAAAAGGTAATTAGAATTTCTAAACAAATTGTTTATAATACAAAAATAAAATTTTGTTAGAAAAGAAAGATGGGATTCTTGCTATAAATTAACCTTCACAAATGTTAATGTTCTGAAATTTTTTTTTAGTTTTCACTCAATAAAAACTGATCATCTTGCCATATTTTTTGTCTCTATGACATCTTTTGCTGAGAATCTTGATTATGCTTGAGTCTATAACATAAACAATTTGTTACAGCATCATGAAGTGTGTGAGTGTATTCATTTCATGGCTTGGGTTTGCAAAATGAAGATCAGGAAGGAGTATATTCACATCGATTGCAGACATGCTTGTGACTGAAAAGGCCAATGCAGATAGGCATACACAGTTGCAGCAGTTGCAACTGAAGGTCTGACCTGGTTTTGATGGCATAGTTTTACAATACTTCCTCTTCTTCCTTTTGTCTTTGAGAGTGGTCCTGCAGCTATTTTCAAAGGATGAGACAGCATGGTTGGTGGTGAGAAGCCAGGTGTTAAGGTTCTCAGTTAGGGTGGACCATTGGCAATGGTCAATATGACAGGCACCAAAAGGATTTTTTCAGGAAATCTTTGAATCACTTCTTTGGTACCCCTCTGCCATATACAGATAAGTATAAAGTAACCTAATAGAAATGGGTATATCATCAGTAGTAGTACCTTTGCAGCAAAGTGGTTGACCCTGCTTTACTCAGGTGAATTGGGATGTGGAACTGTAATGTCCATGGCCTACATTCAACTCTCACCCATAGCTCCAAAAAGTTGCATGGGCACTGTGAAAGCCACATTCTGGTCAATAGCATCAACCTACGAGCTAAGCTGTGTGAATATAGTTGGAAGTGTTTTCTGATCCAACCGGTGAAGAAGAACACCTCTCCCTAACCCATCTGTGCCAAACAGCTATTGCCCAGTTGCAGCATAGGAGCTGTGCCTCAGAGGTCAGTGGCTTTACCAGTGGGTGGATGAACTTCTGAGAGGAGGGATGGGGCAACTTCTACATCTTCAGTGCAAAAACAGTTAGCAAGCCATTGCACTATTTTGCTTTGAATGTTCCAGTTACAACAGAAATAGTGGGAGTAGTGACTACTGTGACGCAAAATGACCTAAGTGAATAAATGAATGAACCTAATAGATGGTATATGGGCAAATGGTACCAAGAAAATTGTTCTGAATTGAGTTCTTATTCTGATTCCTGCTCTTGGGAAAAGGATGAGATTGAACATCTTTGTAACTATTTATAGCATATTAAAATAAAACACTTGTAAAGTTGATGCTGTGTAACTTTATTAGGAGTTTAGTTAAACAAAAAAAAATTCTTGTAAACACAAAATAATAGATTGAAAATCATGATGTGTGTGATCTTCTAACCTACCTTTTGAGATTTGACTTATAGTGTTTCTCTACCATAGTAAGCTTTTTGTATCTGTTCAGAATTCTATAATTATTATATCTAACATTACTATCACTCCGCTGTGATTAAATTTTGCATTCTAAAGTATTCCCTAAATTTAAAAACAAGTATGTTGATTCTGGATGTAAATTGTTTTAATTTTGAGAAGTTCTTCTTACGTTACAATGGATCTAATCTGCTTTTGATTATAGACAGTTAAAATGACCTTTATACAACAGGGTTGCATTATTATTGCTTCTCTGTTGATATCATTTTATCGCATTTCTCTCCTGAGAACTTTTCTCATTTTAGACATTCTGTTGAGCCTCAAAATCTTGTTTTAGTCACAGTTGCATAGTGACTCATTTCTCACTTGTGCACCAACTTGCAGTGTTAATCTGGCCACTGCACTATTGTTTCCTGGTTAAATATGTTACTAAGCACTGAGCTTGGGTATCATTTGTATAACCCAGTTCTGAATCTGTTTTACACAATCAAAATGACTGAAGTAATTTGCCTATCACTGCATGGTCATCCTTACTCTTAGAATTTGTATTTTTGCTTTAATACAATTCTGATCATCATATCATTAAGTTGATTGCTAATCCATATTTTAGTAATTGTCTAACAATATTAGCATTGCCACTTTTTACTGCTATTCTCAGTGCTTCTAGTTAAACAATATCTTTCAAATTAGATAGTACTTTTTAATTATCTTATACAATGCATAGATAAGTAAAAGTTTTCTGTATACTGGAAAATAATAGCAGAGAAGAAGAGTTGAGAATAAGCTGATTTAAAAAAACAAATTTAAAAAGTAGAAAGTTATAATTATTTTTTTGTCAGTTCACTCACTATATGATTGTTGCTATCTTTGCATGTCTTGTAAGATAATGGTATGTGCTTTTCTGAAAATAACTTGGCATTTTCGAACCAAAGAAAGCTTTGGGCAGTGATATAATTTTACTCTCTCATATCTACTAGCCTCACTTTTATTTTCCCATCTTTTAGACTTTTTTTTCATATTATTTACTGAAATTGTTTAGGTATTTTTATATTTAATTGAAATGGAAGAAGAATGATTCTAAATTGAATAATATCAATTTAGACACCTGACTTATCTGATGTAATATTGGGGATATGTTTAATTCATTTGGAGATATTTTGATTACTGGCAGCAGACTTTAATTTTCACAGAATTTTCTTTTTCTAAATTATTGGTTGCAAGTGAAAGAAAAGAGGAAAAGAAAAAAAAGAGATAAAACTAATGAGTGTAAAGTTTAAAAAAAAAGACAAAGAAAAGAACAAATGATCACAACACCCTACATATTGCACATCCAGATGGCACACACATACAAACAATGCATAAAAAAATCTTGCACCAATGATGAGTGCATAAAAATGAAAGATCAAGAAATATAAGCAATCAATTGCTGATATCCCCTGAAGAGTGAATGGATACGTCCATTTACAAAACTCTGGAGTCAGGATGCTGAAGGTAACATCAGTCAGCTAAGTAATAAACATTACTTATGTCTTGTATTAATTTTATATATATGTATGATCTTAAATATGCCCAGATTATATTTTCTGCATATTTTGATCACAAAGAAAATATTAATATTTAATGAATTCAAATGAATGAAGTCAATGTTGATTATCTTGAATTACTTGAGAAATGCAGTTACATTTTGGATCCACTTGGCCTATGTAAATAGAATCATTTACTTCTTCAGAATGACTTTTTGCCAAATTCCAAAGAAAATAATTGCCTGAACCTTCTTCAAGAATATGAGCAATAAAAGAAGTAATTGCTTATAAGCTTTGGCAGTATTTCAGAGGCAAAGCTGTCAGTGATCTTTTAATATTAGCAAGGCCCCTAATTTTCCATTTCAAATTTTCCTTGATTCCATTTCCACTTTTGGTAAATTCTGTCTTTTTCTGTTTTTACTTTTGGGAAATTTCATTTTTTCTATTTTTATAGTATTTTGTGAGAAAATTGCAATACAATCTGCTATAATTATTATTAAAACTGAAAACAAAAACATAATTCAAAGTTTTATTGCATATAAAGAAATAGCAAATATCTACAAATCTTTTTTTAAATGTTAAAATCCAAGTCCAAAAATAAATGATATGTAAAAATAA
Organism: Acanthosepion lycidas; assembly: GCA_963932145.1. Classification (NCBI taxonomy): domain Eukaryota; kingdom Metazoa; phylum Mollusca; class Cephalopoda; order Sepiida; family Sepiidae; genus Acanthosepion; species Acanthosepion lycidas. Next base: position 53,550,115 of record OZ010615.1, read on the forward strand.
AAAAATGTAACATGACCAGACAATAAAACAGTGGAATGTTACTGTGCATAATTATCTCTGAGGTAGAACTTTTAATCAGAGCTTCCTTCTTTTAAGAACACATTCAAAACACATTTAAATTGGTTTTGTTTTTTTAAGTAAAAGTATTTAGATTGATTTATAATTATTGATTCATAATATAAAAATCACATTTAAATTATCAACTGCAAATAACTTGAATCTCAATAATAAATATCTGAATAAAGTCAAACATTTTCACTAAAATTTTACAAAACAGTAATTAAACCACAATAACTGAATCTTTGTAAGTAACAAAATATTAAAAAACAAATTAGACATATTAATTCAAAATTTAAATAAAACAATTTATCCCAAGTTGAAATAATGCTCAAATTTAAAATTGCTAATTTCTTAATTTGGGAAATGTTTAATCTTCAAATCTCTTCTCTAAATCTCCATTGTAATACACTGTGAGTTGCTTGGTGTTCTCAGGGGTAAGACTTTCACACTGTTTATTGAGTAAATGTTTATACTGAGAAAATGAACATTCATCATCTATGCTGGTAAAAGGCATCCATATGACCTTATTGGCAATCTGTTCCAGAAGAGGAAATCTGCTGTTATTTACATTCCAAAATGATGGGATGTTAAAAGGATTTAGTAAATCATCTTGGTAATTTACATACATTTGGAATTCTTCAAGAAGATCAGTAGAAGAACATTGCAAGTCCTTGATGGCTGCAAAACTGTCTAAATCATGGCCTATACAAGGTAGCTATCTAGAATCAAACGGGTGATCTGCCTTGTAAAAGTTATACACAGGGTGGGTATCCAGGTATTTATTCAGTTTCGAAAAAAGATGTGCTGAAAAAATTTTGTAAATTTGAGATAACTCTCTCCCTTCTCTGTGTTTTCTAGTTCAGATGGAAGACAATCAGTTTCTAGGCCAAAGGCTGAGTTTAATATACCAGTATGCAAATACTATTTTACATCCTCCATCATGTTATATGCAACACATGGAAGCGGAGACTTAGTTTCTTCTAAGTTTGTCAAAACTGTTATTAAACAAGTGCAGTTCTCATTTATAAAATGCAGATTTAGGTGCAAATTATGGTAAGAGGCATGATGTAGTCGACCATCATCTAATTCTAGAATTCTATGTACAGCAAGGCTATGGCTCTTTTCTTGCTTAAAGAATCCTTCATAAAACTGTACAAAGGATGAGTGATATTTGATCGCATTAAACCAGGAATTCCATCTGATTGCCACTGGTTCAGAGGATTGTTTCACTTGTTCCTTAGGCAAGGAACCTTTAAGTCATTTTAAGTATTGCTTTTTCTAACTAGGCATTTTAAAGAAGGCTGATGAAAGTAGTGAGCTGGGTATCATTATCAAATGCTGACCATTTTGAAAACACTTCATCAGCAAGATTTAAAATATATGCTAAGTATAGCACATGGCAACTGTTAACAAAGACATTTCGCAACACTACCTTATGAGCTTTTTTTGCAAAAGGCTGCAAAATCTCTTACAAAGGCAATAATATCATCAAATGCAATATCCACATGAGTTACAGCTTGGATTCATGCCTGATTTACAGTTTGATGATTGCATTCTCACAAGGTTACAACATCAATGAGAAATGACTCCAATGAATGCTTGCAATTACATTAAAAATGCTGTGGTCTTGAAATAGTTGTTTCATCTGTTATAATGCTGACTGATTAGCAAAGCTTGGCTTTCAGGGCAGCAAAGTGACAAGCAAACAGTTTTGCCTAACACAACTGATACTTGGAGTAGCACCACCTTCTTTATGATGTTTTAATATGAATGGCCTCATTTTGTCAATTTTGTGTAGGGGAATGTCAGTCAAAGTGCACATTTTTAAAAAATCAAGGACAAAATCATCTCATACCACTTTACACTTCAACAAAGTTGTGATTGTCTTCTGTTTCAGTTGAGCTGACTTTTTTTGTCAAATAAGTTTTTGATTTGAATGTGACCTTTGATTGTGTCAACCTTAAATATGTGAATACTATAGAGACAGAATTTGCAAAATAACATATTTTCTTTTGCATAAAAGTTATCAGGAAATTGCTCTACTCTGGCCTTAGCACAAATTTTTGATACTGTGGTCATTTTTTTTTTTTTTTTTTTTTTTCTTCTTTAGAGGAGTAGACCCAACTTTAGAGTTTGATTCACTATATTGACTTTATTCAGTCATCTTGGCAATTTGTTGTTTATTCATACAACTGGTTTAGATTACAAAATATAAATAAAATATGAAAAACTAATCATTGATAGTATTATTAAAAGAATTCTTTTTTGTTCAATTTAAATTTGTTTACAATAGTGAGGTATTGAAGATGATGCAATTATTAATCCAGGAGAATTTCTGTAACAGTAAGCTTAGACAAGCCAGTTGTTTCATAGAATGGTGTTTTTGGAGAACTTTTTTTACTTTTTTTTCCTTTATTTCTAAATTTTATGGTAGGCATGTGATAGCATTTACTTTTCCTTCATATTCATAAAACAAGTTGTTTAAAATCTTTTACTTGTCAGTTGTGTGATGACTTAAAGGAAATGAATTTGTTAAACTTATTGGTTTGATCTTTGTCTCCCCCTCTTTCCCTCCCCACTTCAATTTTGACAGCAATTAATATGTGTCTTCCATTTCTACTTGAGCAATGGATTTCAGTGGCCATGACTGAGCCGTGACCGTCTGACTTTCATCTCATTTGCTACATACAGTTTCTTACAAAAGTTTTAAAATATTTAAAAATAGATTAGCCAACTATTCTCAGAAAATCACCAACCCACTTTTCTTTTTTGTATGAAAACATTTTTGCGCTTAATTATTTTTTGGGTTTTATAAGGAAAATGACTACAAATATTTGTAAATATAAATTTTGAGGAAATAACTACGTTATGTTATTGTTATATTTATTAAAATGTTTAACAAAATCGGAGAGGCAGTTATTAAGTTTTAAAAGAATTAAAAAAATATGAAAAAAATCAAACAATTAATTTGTGATTTATTATGGAAAATTACATTAAAAGCCCAGATTCCGTTTAAGATTAACAATTCTGTGATTCCATCCGTGATTCCATAATTGCAGAAAATTTGTTCTCTATATTAGTAATCATGTCCACTCTGTTTTCCTTGCCTCGAGAGTGAGTTTAATCAAGTGTATAAATAACCTGATCTCTATCCCTCTCTCTCTCTCCAAATGTTGCCATCATCACCTTTTATATTCTGCTGGTTCAGGTTTAAGGTTTTATTGCTTCTTTACTTTCAAGTCAAGAACAGTGTTATAGGTACCTTCATGAGATCGCTAAAAACAGAGCATAGCATGATGAAAAAGACGCCAAAGTTGATGAAAACAAAATTTTAGCGTCTAAATGCTTACGTTATTATTGAGAGGAAAGATCAAAGTATTTTTTACTCATTTTTTAAAATTTTTCCTTCTTTTTTAGAACATTGTAAATTTTGATTAAAAAAACCTTGTTTCTCTTTTTATGAACTGGGCTGATAAAATAACATATAAAATTTTAGCGCGTTTTTTTTCCTGTTTGACACACATTAATTTGGAAAATCTTGCAAAAATAAAAATAATTGTCGGATTTTAGCGAAACTTTCAGAAACTATTTACAAATGATGGAACTTATTATAAATATCTTTTATTTTTAGTAAAGTCATGGCAGAAATTTTTTTTTTTCATATGTATTACCCCCTCTAACTAATTGTAAGAAAACTCTATAATTTCAATTTTGAGGAGATTAGTGATTATATTAGTTAAAAGCACAATGCTTTGAGGAAACCAAATCATGTTTTTGTTTTTTTTTAGTTGGAACCCCTCTACCTGAAAATCGTCTCTGAAGTGTAACATACAAAACTCAATAAAACAAAAATATTATTTAATTTCAAAAGCTTTTAATAGCTTTTATTTATTCCAATAAACATGGATAATATTGTCTGAAAGCAAAAAGATATTTCGATGAAAAATGAATTTTTAAAACAATTACCTACAATTATTTGTTATTTCTGTAATATTTATTTTTATTATGTTGTTAATTCTTCTAAAATTATGGAAAAGCTTGTAGAACTTAACGAATGCTGTTTTTAAGTAGATATATATTTACAGATTATAATTTCCAAAGCTTATTACAAACTAACGACCCCTCATATTTTAAAAAAATTAATTTGTGTCAATAATTTTTACCAAAATGAAATCTATGGAAGCCGGAAGTATCGTGCGTGCAATAAATAAAAAACGTCAGCAGTGGAGCACTTGTATCGTATTTTTTTTTTTTTTTTATAGTATTTATAATTTCTCCAGATAGTATCAACAAACTTATGGTACAGTACTTAAAAAAAACAAAAAAAAGAAAACCCCAAAAAAAATGAAATGGCGAAAGTTTTTTTTACTTTAATTATTACAAGGTAGTACTTAAGCAGGTCCGCTTAAAAAAATATGTCCATTCTGTCCGTCCGTAGGGGAACTCGAATCTCACGTCAGCTGTCAATAATTGATAGACGGCATCAATTCGCACTTGTCAATTCATGTGTGGTTCAAATCGGCTCTCTTTTATTTTAAAAAAACATTTTTCTATGAAGAAAGTAAAAGTTTCTTTTAAATTATTTTAAATAAACTTCAAATTTTCTAAATTTTTTTTGAATAAATTTTGAAATATGTATACTTAATTTTTAAATGAATTTTAAACGAAGAATTTAACTTATTTTTAAAAATTTTTAAAAATGGCTTAAATCGAGTTTTTTTTCGTTATTTGATAAACAAGATTTGTAAGTAAAATTTTGGACATGTTAAGTATGAGTAAAAAATTTCAAAAAATTTTCAAAAAATATTTTAGTGTTTCTTCTCAATAATGAAATATACATTTAACACAAGGAAATTTTTTTTTTCATTGATTTTCAGACCGTTCTTGTCATACTATCGATTTTCATGAAGTTGCCTAAGTGTACACATTCTGAACCTAATTCTAAATGACACATTGGTGTTTTGCATGTACCAAATAATAGGGTTTACTGTTATTATTCTGCAATTGTTCTCACAGAGGTGGAATTATTTCATTTGACCACTAAATAATAATATAATTTCTTTGAGATTTTTCATTTCAAAATAAGCTGGTCTCATCTACATTCAAATTTGGTCTCCCTCAAATATTTTTCAACATCTGAAGAAAATCATTTGTAACACTTGTGCTTTACTTTACACTTTAATCCTATATAAATGTTTAATATGTTTAATCCGATATAAATTTGGCCTGACTTTGAAATAATGAACCCAACCACTGCATACAATAAATTGTTCTTCACATGCATCTTCACTTGCTGTTAAATCAATGAAAAGGCTTCAAGCCTCTTCATCTAGTTACTAATGTTAGGCTAATGGGAATATTAGGCTGATTTTGATCATCCAATCAAATTGTTAATAGCCTTTCCATTTCAATAATTAAACCATTGTACATTGTGTCAGATTTTATTAGGCAAGTCAATATTTTTATTTTAAAGTTATTAACCACGATGTTTGGAAAATTTTCAGGTTATATCCATATGACCAGTAAATTGAGTGAATATCAACTGATCTGTTTTTCATAGAAATATTTACTGTAACTTATTTGGTGCAGTGAGATTTTATGGTGCAAATGAAGAGGTGTTTATCATATTGTAAATAAATATATATCATAGTATAGTTATTGATATTTATTTTTCAATTTCAGATATATGAAGAGAACCATGGTCATAAGATTATATTATATCAAAAGAGAAATGATATTGTAAAGTTAGTGATGGAACCCAAGGTTGGAAATGACAAAAAGTTGAACAATCAAAAAAGAAATTGAAGATATTGGCAAAATAAAAACAAGAAAAAAAAAAAAATAGCTTAAGATTGTCATAAATATAGATTTGAGAAAAAGTAAAAGTGGTAATAGACAAGAAAATGACAACCAGTAATAAAATATTTGAAGAAGCTGATGTTGCAAATATCAATAGAACAAATAATATTAAGAACATTATATTGAAGTAAACATCACAAAGAGGAATATGTAAGGTGGATGAAGAAGTACAAGAAAAGTGATTCTGCAACAGTAATGATTATAGAGCTACACTAGATAATTCTAATAGTTTGGTTAGAGGTTGAGTTCTTTAAAGAAATAATAAAACAATGGGATTTAAAAGACAGCAGAGAAGAGATGTTTTTGGCTTAGTATTGTAGACAGTTCTTTCAAATTTGATGATTTTTGATCAACATAAATTCATAGAGATATTGTAAGTTTTTGAAGGCATTGTGTTGTATATGTTCTAACAAAGAATCTTTAATCTAAAAGAGCATATTCATGGAATAAAACTATTTTTCAGCCTTTCCAAATATTAATCCATAAAACAAATTTATCACTATTTTTGATAAGTGTAGATCAGTTGAAACTTATGACACATTGCTCATATAAATTTAAGTATATTCTGAAAGTTGTACCAACATTAATTAGTTAATATCATTTTTATTGTGAAAATATTTAATTGCCTGATATAGCATTTTATCAATAATAAAATAGGAATAAAAGGGGTAAATATTAAGATTTCTTCAATTTGAATTTAGTAATAGTACGGTTTACACTTGCCATTGTATATAGTAGCAATATTAGTAATAAATGTAGTTATATTTTATATCTTTTCTTTTATGTATTTCCATTCCCTTTATTAAGTATGGCCTTCACCAACATCTTCAGAGAAATTTTCTATTGGCTAAGAAAGTATGGTACAAGTCAATGATTGATATGCACATGTGTATAAGTGAGGGATTGATAAATGGACATAATATTTTCTTTTTGTTTGCTACCAATATTGCCAATTTGCTAGTGTATTTGAACAAAAACATTTGTCATGACCCTATTCCACTTAGTTTCTTTAATGATAAAAGCAGCTGAACAGTTTTATATTGATCAAAGCTGGATAATTGACATTTAAAATCAAGAAATAGGATTTTACTTGCTCCGTTTATTGTCATATTAATATAAATATTATATTGTCATATTAATATTGTCTTACAATATTTCATGAATGTCAGAATTATGTTTGATTTACCAACTTTGAACTCTTTTGCTGATCTAGAAACCTAGTGTCAGTATGTAATGTTATAAAAAGCCATTTAAAAAAAATAAAATCAAGTTTTTATGCTCACAATATTAATATTGATCATTGATTTTAATTTATTTAATATATTGTAAAGGAATGTAGTAGAATGAACATGGCTGAGAGAAAGATCTGATTGTTTGGTTAATGATGATGAAATAATTCTTTGATTGGCTGGTGGCAAATTTGACCAGTGGGATCTGATGAAATAAGATGCACACACACACAGAGTTACTTATTTGGATAGCAGGCCAGGAAGTCATTTCATCATTCAGTCAGTCAAAGGAACCAGAAACCAGGATGAGCAGCTGAGCAGCAGCAAAAGTCAAGAAAGATACGGAATGTCAATGCAGCCTTAGTTTGCCATTGACATGTTTTGATTTACTTTGCCAACAATATTCCTTGTCTTAAACAAGGAGTCTGTCTGACAAAGAAATAAACATGAAATATTTTTTCATGCAACTTGTTTACCTTGTGTTGTACAAGTGGATTTTACAATGTGTGGATCTTTTATTTGATAGTCCTTTCTTTTTAGCCACTCTTGAATCTCTAAGAGATTACTTTACATATAACGATATTCAGCCCCCCCCACGAGGGTGTCATGTGGCACAAGGCTTTTTTAACGTGGGCTTTCCAAGCCGTGGGATCGGCCAAAAATATGCCCATTGAACCCGTATAAATGGCTTCAGGGCCGGTCTACCTCCCTGAAGGAGGCTACGCCGAAGGGCGGAGTCTCCTTCGGGTTCCTCTCGTCCGTAGGATGAGAGTATAACCGAACAGTCAGTAGTGAACTACTGACTACTTTACATATAACAGGAACATTTCATCTGGAGAATCCATCAGTGTGGTTAAACTCAACAACAAAATTAATCTTTTATCATTGCTTGAAATAAATTCTATACAATATATATACCTGTAATAATTTATGAGGATCTACTTTCAGCAGATTATAAGATTATAGATGAATACAAATAGAAAATATGGGGACTAATGTTTTTAGTTTATTGTGCATAAAAAACAAATCATTATTAATTCAGAGATGGTCTTGGAAAGAATACATAATTGTCAATATTATAATATGTCATGTTTTTTTTTGTTATGGATTACTTTGAATCCATTTATAGTATCTCTTCTTGTTAGTTCAATAAAATGATTATCTTTTTATAGTCCTTCAAATCAAATCTGTAGAAAATTAGTTTGATGCAGTGACACTATAGATTTTAGACATTTGTGCAAGTCTTATAATGCTAGGGATAATTTCATTTCTTAAAAATCTCCATCTGTCCAAATAGGAAAAAAACTAGAAATGCAACTACTTTTTCTTTCAATGCGCGTGTGTGTGCGTGTATATGAAAATAGATTTCTGATAAGACAGTGATTTTTCAATTAATTCACACCCTATACAAATGTTAATACAATTCTCCTTAATTATATTCCTCTTCAGCTACCTGAATAGATTTGATTATAAAGCATTTCAATCATTAATACCTTCCTAATGGTTCTCATATCAAAATCTTTTATATTATTCTGAATTCAGTATTCTCTTGGCTGACTTTTATGATTTAATAAATGCTGAATTTGCAAAAAGATTCCTATTGATTAAACAGCAAAAAAAGCTATTATTGATGAACTAATGTAGACATTGTCAATCTTCATTGAAACATGAGCAAAAGGCACTTGGCACTTTGATGAAATGTATTAATATAAAGAAACATTTTTGTTATTTTAATTTTAGTGATTGCATCATAATGGATTTAGGTAGAATATCAAAATCAAAGAATTTACTTTGAAAATTGCCAAGAAATTCCAAATGAACTTCATGACTACATCTGTTGATTGTTTATCTTTCTGTGATGTTTCATTTTATTATGCAGGTTGTCAATGTTTTAATAATAAACAACTGAGTATTAAGCAACTGATTTTGGTAAACTTTTCAGAATTTATTCATATTTATGTGAGTAAGGTATCTGGTGTTTTTTTTGTTGTTGTTTTTTTACAGTAACATTCACACTATAGAAGGTCTAGAGGCCACTTGAGGCAGAGGGTTACATTAAAAAACAATTTGTGTTGATAGGAGTGGAAGATAACAGTTAACCTTAGCCTTGAATAGGTTAAGATTGTAGTGATTGGGGAAACGTCCTTTTGGTAGTTGGTTCTACAGAGTAGTGGTTTGCAGGAAGAATCTGTTCGACTGGAATTTACTTCTCACTGATGGAATACAGAGGGAATATGTAAGTGGCATGGTGTGTGCTTGCCATGAAGGTTTGAATTGGTGGAACCAGGGAATATAGTTCATCCAAGCACTTTCCATGGAAGTAGTGATAGAGCTGTGAGAGAGAGGTTGGAGGGTGGAAAATAATTTCTTACTGACAAGGGCTGTGAGACACTTTTGGACTCTATCAAAGCTGGAGAGCCAGGTCTGGATGGCTCCCGCCCAAATATGACAATAATTCTGGTGTACATTGGTTTATCTATCCTTATTAAAAAAAGTAATAACAGCTTATTTGATATGTTATTTTATTATGCAACTTAAAGGTTGTTCATACTTAAATAAGTATATAGATAATTACTGATATTTATTTATTAATTTTGATATATAAAGAGTGGCATGTAAGAAAGATATAATTTTAAAACAGAAATTATATTGTAAACTTATTGATAGATAGGGATATTTTTGGAATTTGCACAAAAGTTGAGATTATAGAACAATCAGAAAAGAAATTGAAAAAAGTTGGCATTATAAGAAAAAAAAAGGTGATCTTAAGAATTTCACAAAAAAAGATTTGATAAAAATGAAAAAGATAAAAAAAAAGTTTTATTGATCAAGAAACTTTGAGTATATTCCTGTCAGATTATTCTCCTTCATATTCCACAGAGCTGATGAGATATCATACAATACATAATATAAAATTGTCAAGGCACAAAATGAATTTGTCGAACCCCACCATCTTTACAGATATTAATCTAATAGAAAAATGGTAGTTCATCATTAAGAGAGATGAATATGAGAATAGGGAAACAATATTCAAGCAAAGAAGATCTATGGGAAGCAATAAAATCAATTAAAAAAAAAACTAAATTTGAAACCGTAGAATTGGTTGGTTTCATAGGATTAATATTAGGTTGAGTTATAAATAATTTTTGTTTTGTTTATCAACTTTATTTTCATGAAATAAAGTACAATTACAATTAATTCAATTATTTGCAGTGACTTGTTGCCACTTACTAGGCAGCTCTTTGATGGGTTTTGAGTAAAATTCCATAGGTTTTGGTGAGAAAAATCTGGTTTTCATTTGAGAAAGTTTTTCACATCAACACATTTTGCAGTGATTAAAAAATGTAATAATTGGTTAGTGAAAGAACAGGTGGATATGATTGGTGGAATAAAACAGACCAACTGAATTCCAAAGTTTTTTGTTGTGTTATTTTTACTGTATTTGGCTTTGTATTGTCATGAAAGAGATTGATCCTTTAATATACTATGCATTGCTGTAAAGATACACAAGATACGTTAATGTACTCCAAATTTATTCTTAAATACCACAAATGATTAGTAGATAGGATGGTATATTCATCATTACAATTGATTTCCAGAAATGGAAATTACTTATAACTCCATCTAATATTATAGTTTGCATAAGGAGTACACTCTTTCTGTTCCTGCTAAAATTGTACATTTTTGCATTACTAAAATCTGTTATGTGTTGCAAGTGTTTTTATTGAAGCAGATCTAGATAGATTGCCAACCAAGGCTGAAGAGCTTTTATTTGTTCATTAGTTGAGGTTCTGAACAGTTTTATCTACCTAATTTTATTCACAAAGATTGGGTCAATCAGTGGTCTGGTTTTTAGGCTTTTCCTTATGGTGCTGCACACTGTGATGATCACTATTATTAAGTGATGAGGATTGTTGAAACGAGTTCACACCAAAATTCAGTGATGCTGAAATGAACTCATTGAAGAAAAATATTTGTCAGCTACATGTGTGGATTACAGAACTTTCGAAGGAAGACTTTCTGAAAATGGATTTATATCTCAAAGTATTTTTAAAGTTAGAATATTTTTGTATTCTTTTACAAGAGTAATTTGAGTTTATTGGGAAAAAAAAAAAGCAAAATTAACAGAGCTTACGAAACTGTTGTGTACAGCAACGACAACAGCAAATACAACTGTTGCAAAACCAACAACAACAGCTTCAACTTTTTGAAAAATTAATGATGAAAACCAGAGAACAAAAAGCCAGTTTTTTTCTCTGCCGAAGATATTCGGAATTTCATTATGACCTGGACAATGGAATTACCTTCCTGGCATATTTCAGAAGATACGAATCTATATTTACAAATAGATGCCAAGACTGGTCAGACGAGGAAAAAGTCACCCTATTATTACAAAAAATGGGGACAGATGAAAATACAAAATACTCTAACCTAATATTACCAAAGAAACTGGAAGAAGTTAAAACCCTATCAAGGATATTCGATGAAAGAGATAGCTTGTTCCACACACGTTATAAATGCCTTAATATTGTGAAGGCAGAAAACGAGGATTTTTTATCATATACTAGGGCGGTTAACTCATTATGTGAACTTTTCAAAATTGACAAGATTTCGAAAGACTTAGTCCCTGAACAAATATTAGACATTTGAATAACAGCTCCCAAGGATATCAGGTCGCGAATTCTTACAATTACTGAAAAAGATAAGATTACTTTGCAAAAAGTTACTGAAGAGAGCTAGTGTTTAATTAATGTAAAGCGAGACAATACTCTTATAGAGGAAAGAGAAATGTGAATGTTGCAGAGGATTTAATCACACGAAATATAATTGCTGGTATAAAAATAAGATAAGTTTTGAATGTGGTCGTAAGTGACATAAAATGTCCCAATGCTATAAAAGAAAGAAAAAAAACGGAGAAAAAGTGAATGTGATTCTCTCCTGAAGGGAATTGCGGAATGGCAAGAAATGAAAGTATGTTGATGCACATATAAATGGACATATGGTAAGATTTTTTTGGATTCAGGTTCTGACATTAGTATAATTGATGAACAGACATAGAGAAACATAGGTCAATCAAAATTGACTGACACATTTCAGGAAAAACACTCAAATTTAAGGGTGAACTTAAGTGTAACATTTCGTTTTGTGATAAGACTTTCAGGTTAAAAGTCTAGGTACATAAAGGGAACAACTCCTGCCTTTTCGGTATAGATTGGATCGTACTATTTAACTTATGGGAATTGCCCATAAACTCTTTTTGTAATCAGGTGAACACCTGGGAAAAGAAGAAATTAAGGCAGAAAAATTTGTGCTTGAGTTGAAGGACAAATTTTCCAGAGTTTTCTCTGAAGGATTGGGTATGTGTTTGAAAACGGAGGTAAAATTTGAGAAAAAAGAAAATGTTACACCCATTTTCAAACATAAAAGGAACGTTCCATTTTCTTCATTAGATTCTATTAACAAAGAACCAGAGAAATTGGAAAAATTAAATGTTATTTTGAGAGTGGATCACTCAGATTGGGCATTGCCTACTGTGTATCTTAAAAAAAAAAATAATAGAATTAGAGTATATGCAGATTTTTTGACGGGCTTGAATGACTGTCTAAAAGAATAAAGCCATAAGAAATATGCCTGCCCCAAACAACATGGCAAAATTGCAATTATTTTTAGGCTTGGCACAATACTACTCAATATACATTCCAAAGATGTATCAATTAAGAGCACCGTTAAACGAATTGTTGAAAAAGGTCCAAAGACTGTGAAAAAGCTTTTTCAAAAAATTAAAAATTGTCTACTGACTGATTTAGCATTGGCACACTATGATCCAGAAAAAAGAAATCATTGTTGCTTTGGACACTAGTGAATATGGAGTTGGAGCTGTGCTACTTCGTAAATATGAAGATGGTTCAACAAAACCAATTGCACACACTTCAGCAGAAAAGAATTACAGTCCAATCAAAAAGGAAAGTTTAGCAATCATTTTCACAGTTAAGAAATTCCATCGTTTCCTTCAATACAAACTGACCACGAGCTGTTACTGACCATTTTTGGATTGAAAAAGGGTATTCCAACTCATTGTGCAAACCGTTTACAATGGTGGGGTGTAACATTATTGAATTACCATTTTAAAATGGAGTACATCTCATCTAAAAACTTGGGTCATGCGGATGGACTGTCAAGGTTGATTCCAAAACATAATGAAACTTTGGAAAAACTAATTGCAGCTGTAAAGGACGAACAAGAAATATCACATTTGCTGTTAGGCAACTACCAGTGACACTGGAAGACATAAAGAAAGCAGCAGAAAATGATGATTTCATTAAAACTATGAAAAAACAAGCCAGGATAAATGAAAGAAATAAAAAGGGAATAAAAATTTCTCTGTATTTGATCTGTGAAAATATGCCAATGTATGCAGATAGGGTGGTGATGCCACAGGCATTACATAAAAAAATCTTAAAAGAATTTCATACCGGTTACCTTGGCATATCTCGTATGAAATCTCTTATGCAAAGTTACGTTTTCTGGCCACGAATGGATGCAGACGTCAAGAATGTTGCGAAAAACTGCAGAAGGTGTCAGTTAGCTGCAAGAGCAGCGCCAGTTAAAACACAATCATGGTCAGGAACAGATATCCCCTGGACATGTCTACACATGGATTATGCAGGACCATTTAATGAGTATTATTACCTGATCATTGTGGATAGTTTCTTGAAGTGGCGAGAAGTTTTTAAATACAAACGCCCAACATCTATCAGTGCCTTAGACGAAGTTTGTAGCTGCTTCGGAGTTCCTCTGACATTGGTTAGTGATAATGGAACTGCATTTAAAAGTAAAGAATTCAAAGAATTCTGTGCATCACTGGCCATTGAACATATCACAACTCTGACACCCAAGGTCAAATGGCCAGGTGGAAAAATTTGTGGACATGTTCAAACGTGCATTAAAGAAAAATCAAGGTGTAGACACAGGAGAAAGCTATACAGAAATTCTTAGCTGTATATAGGGTAACACTGAACGCAAAAAATACTGCAAATCATCACCTACTGAATTGATGTTTGCCAGGAAGATAAGATCTATATTCGACAGATTGTTGCCTTGTCCGAAAAAGAAAGTACATAGCAAAGAAAATTTCTGGACAAAAAAAGTATACACCTAATGAAAAAGTTTTCTTTAGGAACTACTGAGGTGGAAAATGTTTTTGGGAGGATGGAGTTATTTCAAACAGGATTGGAAGAGTGGTTTATATAGTGAAAGGAAGATTTGTATGCAAAAGCCATATAAATCAGTTATGACCATGATACTGGGAAATCGTTCAACAGGATGATGAAGAAGTTCCGATGGATATCCTGTATGATACGTTTGAAATAACACCACCAACTAACATACCAGAATGCACGGATACATCTACTACACCAGCTTTGCCTGTAGGATCGTGTTTGCCTCGAAAGAGTATAAGAAAAAGAAAACCAATGGTGTGTTTGAGACTGAACCCGAAAAAAAGAGAATATTAGAAGCTAAAATTTTCTAGAGGAAAATTTCAGCTCAGGAGGAGGGGATGTAATAAAATAACCAGTCACCCCCATGAATTTGCTACACTATAGGTAGTAAGTACCTATAAAGTCAACTGTTTATGAGAGACTGGAGGAAAAGTGAGAGTGAGATGACGCAAGCATGTCCAACCTTCCAATTAGTGGCACTCACTACTAGATTGACCTGTGTGTATAACTGTACCGTATTTCATATTGTACTGGTTGTGTACAAGAAACCTTTCTTCTATTATTCACCTAGTGTTAAGTATGTGTAGATGAGAACAGAGTTATCTGCCCCTGTGAAACAAGCTGGGACAGAGTTACCTGCCCTTGGCATAATATATAAAGCAGCGTTTTACTGACATACAGTATCTGACATGTCGAACGGACTCGTCATACTTTACATGGCGCTATGAACAGGATTGTTTTGCAAAACGTGGATTTTTACCAAACTACAATAGACACTGGGCTTACCCACTGGCAAGCACCATGGAGCAGGAATATTTGAAATTAATGAATCAACTTGTGGAGCTACAGATGGAAAATATTGAGCTTAGAAAAGAAATGATTCGTGGACACACCAACATTCCGCAGGTTATGAAACCAGAATGACTCTCGATAGGGCTGGATATAATGGAGAATGGGCGTTGTTTTTGAACACCTGGACCCAAGACAAGGATATATGCAGATTGGAGGACCCAGTCGCAGTCCGGAACGAATTACGGGCAACGTGTACACCGGAAACAAATCGTCTATTATTTGAGCTGATAGGTCCTACAAGGCTCAATTCTGCTTCAGAGGAGTTTCTATTACAACAGATATGACTTATCGCAGTGAATTGATTAAATAAAGAGGTTCTTTCTGATAGCTTTAATCAAGGTTTTCTGTTTTCTAATTTAAATTGTTCATTACGGTTTTAATATTTGTTTTCCTAATTTTTATCTTTTGTTTTCTATGTCTTTACAGTAACATTTTATTAAATCCATTATTACATTTTAAGTTTATCTGAATGTGATCCATTTTCCCACTTGTTTTCCTTGATGCTAAAGAATTGAGAAAATGTATTAGGCAGATTGAAAAGTCACATTTTTTATCATTTGATGATTACTATGAATTTAATTTGACCTGTCAAAATATAAGGTTTCTAACTATTCACATTTTTCTTTTCATCCTTTCCCATTTCTACTGATGAGGCATAACATTATTGACTGTTGGAATACCAAACCTCTATTTAGTCTGTACCATAGCATTCATCATTGTAGCTGTTTTCTAGTGACAGGTGCATTTTTATAGAGATTAGGCTCAGCCCGATTTAAATTGCCTTCGAAGTCATCATGCATCTTTATCCATTTTAACATAGTTTGCTACATACATTTTCACTTATTATTTTCTGTAGTAAGTTGGTAATAGGATTTTTTTAATCAATCTTATGCTTTCAAAAAACCACTTCTTTATTACAGTTGCTTTCTGTAATTCTTAATTGAAAATGGACAGAATAGTTTCAGTATGTGTAGGAAAGAAAATTTTATAATAATTTCTGTAACCAAAAAAGTTTCTTTTCCTTTGATTTCCTGACCCCTGACTTGTTAACAAGATGAAATAAAATCAAATTTAGAGATTTAAGATCACCTAACAAATAGGACATTAAAAAAGTGGAAAGAGATTATGTCCCTTTGTAGTGTGTTGTGTTTGTTTGTTTTTTTTTTATTTTGTTTTTTAAGCATTTTACCCCAAGCAAGGTGTGAGTGTCACTAGTACAGGAAATGTGAAAGAATAATCTGTTGGAGTAGAAGAGACAGTTATATTTAATTGTTTCAACAATAAAAGGGTGGGACCAAGAATTCATGCAGTGGGGGCACCAGACGATGTATGGCAACAGTATTTCATGCATGAACAAATGGTAGATTTCTAGATGTGAAGGATGGGCTCAGATGAGAATAAAATTTCTGGCACAACAAAGAGGACCAACTTTCCTTGTGGTAGATGCAACAATTGATTCAATGTAGTTGTTCCACCTTGGGTCAGTGGAGGACGTGAGACCAAGAAGATGCAGTGAGGTGCTCTTGTGGAGTTGAGCATCAACCATGCTGATAGGAGGCAGGCACGTTTCTCTATGGTGAGCAAATGATTGCAGTTTTCATTTTTGAATGCATTAAAATTCACAAGCCATTTCTTGCCCTAGTCAACCACAGATTGGAGATCATTTTCAAGATCAACGGCTAGATTAACTTTGTCAGCAATGCTGGATTTACTATTAAATGGTAGTGTTATCTGTGTAGTTACTTGAATTTTTGGCTTTTGTAAGCAAATTTTGATTTATGAGAACCATTATTTGAAGTTGTTGTTATGTCTTTTTGAACATAAATTAGGATAGTGTTGAGGAAGTTTCTTTTCTGCTGCAAACCTATCACACCAAAAAATATCAACATTATACTCAAATGCAAGATTATCCACTAACCAATACATCTAATTTGAATATTGATAAGTGATTATTATTTGAAAGAAACAATCAATTCCAATGTTTTAAATGTCTTTAAGTATATATCTGTTAACAGAAAATATCCTATTTTTTAGTAAAGAATTTAAATTTATGTACTGGCAGGGATTAATGAAAAATGATATTGTTTTCATGTCTAGGATCAAATGGTGCTTTTCCTAATTTATTTGAAATACAGATTGAAGTAAAATGAATAAAATATTTAAAGTATTTAAAAGTTTCTTAATTTTTCATTCTGACTTGAAAGCTTTAACAAAAAATGAAAATGTTCTCTTTCTTAGTCTATCTCTAAATTTGGTTTCATTCATCTTGCAGAGGTCAACTATTTAGAGAAGGAGAAATGCACAGGAAGCTAAATTTTGAATAAAATATGATTATGTTGTCAAAACTTAAATTAATTATGTTTGCAGCACTTTGTTAAAATTAAATTTTTACAGAAGTTTTCATTTTTTGTTGAACAATATTACAAAATAGAATCACATTTCATAAAGATTAAGTGTTATTGAAATAATTTTCATCCTAAGAAATGTTTTTAGCCCCCTCTAAAATGTCTTTTTGTATCTAATTTCTATAACTATGTCACAAAAATTTATATGATAAAAAATTAAATTCACTAGATTTTTTTCTTGTATAATGAAAAAGTAAACCTTTATTAAAAAGTAAGAATTATCAATTTTGCAATACTACTGTGTAAAACTATCCTATTGATTACAAATGAGAATAGTCTTATTTTGCCTCCTTTTCTTATGTTGAAATTGTCTTAAGCAAATTGATAATGAAAGTCTAAATGTTTCAGCCAAAATGTTTTTGTTATTAGTTGATCGATGTAAAGCTTTCAAATGCATTTTGTCTGTGTGTATCTGATTTGAAAAGAAATTTGTGAGGACAATTTTATGCTTTGTGTTATGGACATTTTGATTAATAAGTGAAATAATACCAAAAATCTCAGTATAAGAAAACCATAATTGTTGTTGGCTATGGTTCAATTATTTTTTATTATGTGAATTGTGTAGATTATTTTTCTATCTTTGATTAATCTTCAGGGATTGAGTTATATGAAGTACAATTTTTTATGTAAGGAAATATTCTAGATGCATTCATGCTCAAAAAATATTTATCAAAGTGAACATTGTGAAGAATATTCTGCTATTTTGGAACTGTGGGAAAAGTGTTGGAAGATAATTTTTGTTGACAGTTTGTAAATATATGTGAGATAATTTCTGTGTGTATACACTTTTGCATTTGAGATAATTTTTTTTAATTTGGTATATGGCCAATCAATGTTACATATTCTAAATATTCCAATGAGAGCATTAACTTTATCAAAATTTTCTTTCTTTTATTTTATTCTTGATAATTCTTGATTCTGCTGCTTGGCAATGTCAGCTAGATAAACATACACGCTTACCCTTTTAAATGTTAAAAAAAACAAGCAAACAATACTATTGAATATATCTACTTGATTCCACATGTTGAACTTAATTTGTTTTGTTTTCTTATTTGAATATATATTTTTATTCTTCATTTAAAAAACAAATCAAGTATATTTTTGTAGTTTCTTTGAAATATTACATAAAATTAATCTCTAATAAAAGAGAATGTTTTAAGATATCTCATGATAAATGAATACTTACACATTTTTCATCTACAGTATGTAAATATAAGGTAATAGTTCTTTTTTTCACAGGGAGCATATCTCTCTCTCTCTCTCTCTCTATATATATATATATATATATATATATAAAAAATAATCCCCATAAACTGTGCTGCTTACTCTAATCCTCTATTTGGGTGGCTCTGGGGCCTTGTGCAGGTTGAGCATTATTGTAAAAAAAGGAAAAAAAAGAGAAAAACTCTTGAATTAAGTTTTTCCAGATGCGATAGTTGCTTTAGCTATTCTGTTTATGATTTCTAGTGAAGCATTTGACTATTTTATTTTCTATGTATGGAAAAGATTATACTTACTTAAACAATTTGCCATCAGTTTTGATATGAAAAGATTTGGGATTTCTACACCTCTTCTTTTACTTTGTATTGCTTTTGATTATCAATCTAAGTCAACATAAAATAAGAATAATAATCATGTAACCACTTTACAATAATGATGACTGTAGATACTGTTGTTCATGATGAGAGTCGTCTTCGAGTATAGAATCCAGAGGTTAGCAGTAAATATTTCGGAGACAGCGGAATATTTCGGAAAGCATTGTTCAAGTTAGCAGTGGATATTTTGGTAAAAGTAGCAGAGCGTAGTTCGTCATTCTGTTTCTCTTCGCCTGATAAGCTGGACTGGACATTCGGGTAGAGTAGACAAAATGGCTGCCTTTATACACGACGGATTGTATATTCTACGTCTTCTGATTGGTTAACCTTCTATTGGTGGACTATAAAGTGAGTAAAGTCATTTGGGCTAACTCACTAGTACATAACATATACACAAAAAACTGCAACAGATACATGTGTCATAAGCAGTAGATTTTAGTGCTCCAAAAATGGTGGAAGTTGCAAAAAGTGCTCAATGAAGAACAGAGTAACATAAAATATGATTTAAAAAACAGCAACCCCCCCTTATTTTGGGTATATTATGGAATCTTTCAAAATATTAGTAAAGTTAATATTAATTTGGAACAAATACTTTAGTATTCAGAAAAAAATTTATTTTTTAGCATTCATAAAATACATTTTATTTTTATTTTTTTTATTTATTTATTTATTTTGTTTTAAAGAAAATTAATTTCCACAAAAATTAGACATATCATTTTGTCCACAGTTAAGTACTTCAGGTTAATAAACATTAACAATATTATAAGTTTGGGTTGTGATCACAACAAAAAAGGTGGAATGAATTGTTACTTTATCCATAGCTGGGACCCATTAAAACAATCACTATCACTCTGGGTCAGAGTGATCCTGAGAGTCAGTAAAAAGTGAAAAATTGTTATTTTACCCATAACTGGACCCATTAAAACAGTCACTATCACTCCGGGTCAGAGTGATCCTGAGGGTCATTAGAAGAGGATTGGGCTAAAAGTAGGACTAAGGACTCGCATTCATGCCAAAAACTGAACTGATGTTTCTTAAGACAATAACTCATGGATGCAGTTTTACGACCTACCCAGAACTAATAAGGACCTAAGAGGGACTTAATGGATGCAGTTCTACGTCTTGCCCAGGACCAATAAGGACCTTTATAAGTCAGTACCAAATATGGCAGAAGTGAAAGCCTGTAATTTCAATTTCATAATTGGTTTTGTAAATAAATCCGCCATATTATTTCCCAATTGAACATATTCAATTTGTACTGTTTTCTTTTGTACTTGGTCCCTAACAAATTGATATTTGATATCGATATACTTTGATCTTTGATGTATTATTGGATTTCTGGCCAAAGCAATACTGGCCTGATTGTCGCAGTAAATAATTATTGGCTCAGTTATTACCAGTGTTGTAATTATTTTTATTAGTAATTTAAGAAAAATAGCCTCTTGTGTTGCTTTTGACAATGCAATATATTCAGCTTCACAAGTAGAAAGCGAAATCATTCCCTGTTTCTTCGATTTCCAGCTGATTATTGGGTTACCGTCTGCTAGCTTAAATCTATAGCCTGTTATACTTTTACGATCTGGTGAGTTGCCCAACCAGCATCACAAAATCCTTCCAATTTTAATGGTTTATCTGATTGTCGAAATACTAGGCACTGATTCTTAGTTCCCGTTAGATAACGTAATACTTGCTTAGCCCTCGTTAAATGCACAGTCCCCGGTTTATTTAAGTGTTGGGACAACTTAGTAACTGTATAGCAGATATCTGGCCTGGTTGATGTCATCACGTAAATAAGACTTCCGACCAATGTTCTGTATTCTTTCTCACACGCAGCTATACCATCTTCCTTGTTCATAATTATGTTTAAATCCATTTCACACGGAGTAGTTCGTGTTTTACAATTTTGCATGCTGAATTTAGATAAGAGCCTTTTGATGTATCTCGATTGATTCATTGAAATTACCAAGAAACCATGATAGTCGACCCAAGTCGGTCATTTTAAATCTTATTTCTAGGGAATTTTTGATTTTTAATAGAGCGGCCTCACACTTTGATGCAATTAACATATCGTTGACCCAAATAACCAGAATTACTAATATTTCATTATTAAATGTTCTCCGCTCTGTTTGAGTCCATATAGTGACTTTTTAAGTTTCCATACATAATTATCACCTTCTTCAAAACCTTCTGGCGGTTCTATGTATATTTCATAGTCGATGGCAGCGTTCAAATAAGCTGTTTTAACATCCATATGGTGTATATCCATACCATAATGTACGGCCATTTGCATCAAAATTCTAATTGTTGTCATATTTGTTGTTGGACTGAATGTTTCTACATAATCTTCCTTGTATATCTGCGAAAATCATTTAGCTACAAAACGAGCCTTGTACACTGGCGATCCATCCTCAGTTCACTTTACAGTATAAATGGCTGCCGATAATATTTTTATTATCTGGGGCCTTTTTTAATTCAAACGTGTCGTTTGATACAAAAGATTTAATTTCTTTTTGCATGGCAGCTATCCACCGTCTGGAATTGACAGAATGTATGGCTTCTTGATAGTTCTTTGGGATACATTGTACTGAATAGCAACAGTCAATGTTGCAGTTATTACATTGACCTATTCCAAAATAGTCTGGCTTTCTTCTATTTCTTGTCGGATAACGCGGAATTTTTTCCCCCTCATCAGTTGTATTTTCTTTTAACTCAAGTTTTGTGTCTGATTTATCCTCGTCTACATCATTTGGTATAACACCTTTTTTGGATTGTGGATTTTGAGCCGGCTTTCTACTTATAGGCTCATAATTAGGCCATAATAATTCTTGTTGGACCAGCTCCTCGCAGTTAATGTTCTTTTCTTCGGGTTCCTCCCCTGGCTCAAAGGAATCTTTAAATCTGACGCATCTGATCTTCCTTATCATTTTAGTTTGTGGGAAATAAATCATATAGGCTGGACTTGACTTGTCATACCCAATAAATATGCTCCTTTCACTTTTTGGATCTAGTTTTGCCCTGTGGTCGACATATGTGTAGCAAATTGTACCAAAAATATGCATATCACTTACGTTGGGTTTGTAGTTCGTATAAGCCTCGTAAGGAGTCTTTTTAATGTTACTATTATAGCAATGGTTTCTTATATATTAACGCATAAACCCACAGATTTTTGGGTAACTTAGATTCTATTAGAAAACATCTAGCCATTTCAAAATGCATCCTCCAATTACGTTCAGCAACTCCGTTCTGGTGTGGAGAATAAGAACAAGTTTTCTCATGTTTAATGCCTTCATTTATTAGGAGGTTTTCGTAAACATCAGAGGTAAATTCTCCACCATTATCTGTCCGAATTACTTTTACTTTTCCATACGGGGAGATATCGGATAAATAGATTTTTGTAGCTTGCAGGGTATCAGATTTGTTTTTCAGAAAATATATCATAATAAGTCCTGAATATTCGTCAACAAAGTTTAATACATATGAATAGGTGTCGATACCCATTGGTGAAATTGGACCCGCTAAATCGCAATAAACTCTGAACAAGATATCTGTTGATTTTGGGATCCGACCCTGATTTCTATATTTCGTCATTTTCCCTTTAATACATGTGTCACAATATTGTAAGCCCTTTCTAAATGTAATTTTCATCCCAGTGACGTGTTCTTGTAATTTTTTAACATCCGAATTATTACGGTGGCCTAATATTTTATGCCAAGTCCTTAAGTCGTGTGTGGCCGTCTTCGCAGACTTAATACTTTTCAAATAATACAAACGTCCACTTTGCTGTATATTAAATTTAGTTCCGTCTGGATTAATATATCCAGACTTTGAATTGTCTCGGTGAAAATTGACTTTAATACCAGTTTTAAATATTTTGTTTAAATTTAGGAATATATAAAGCCCTTTTTAACAAACATTTACAAATATTTCCTTTAGTGTCTCACAAATAAATGCAGGCATCGCCTCTTTTTAAAACTAAATTAATAGCTCTGGTCCCGTCAGGTAACTCGATAAAATGTGAATCAGGCTCAAAATTGGAGTCAAAATTAATAAATTTTGTTTCATCTGTAATTACATGAATTGTCGCATCTGTATCGACTAGGTACGAGCTATAACTATTGGCGACAATATCTAATCCAAACGAAAAAGCAGATGTTCGCTTATTCGAAAAAGATTTTACATTTTTACAAAAATCATGCCGTGTATAAAATTGACATTTTGCACGGACATGGCTGATTTTACCACAACGAAAACAAATGATATTTCTTTTAATATTGTTATTTCTGTTATAGCTCTTGTAATAATTATTTTTAAGCCCCTTGTTTTTAATATCATAACTCCTAGTCTCATAGGTTTGAGGGACTGGTTTTCTGAATTTTTTAAATGACGTTCTCAGTTGCATTACGTTATTGCCTTGATTTTGGGGGGTACACATTTTTTCAGTTTCTTCATAACTACGTAACGCAATTTTAAACTCAGTGAAAGTTAATTGTTTATCTTTTTGAGTTATAACTGTCGTGAATAGTTTGAATGTTGGTGGTAAACCCTTTAAGACCATGGCTATTAGCAGCCCATCTGAGATAGTCTCACCTGCAATTTTTAGGGCATTTGTGACATTCTCAGCTTGGATGATATAATCTGTTACAGATTCATTTTCTCGTTTCTTTAACGTGGTTAGTTCAGTATATAAAGCAATAATTTTAGGCTTACCTTTTGACAAGTAGTGTTCACGCAAAATTTGTAGAGCTCTCCGGCCATTGTCCTTAGCTTCTCTCATTATTAAAGACAAACTCCGGTCATCCAGGAATTGTATTAATTCAGTGAACACGATTGCATTTTTTTCCATAAAATCATCATCCCCCTTCTGGTTGTCTTCGCAAAGGATGATGTCATGGAGTTTATGTATTCTGATGTAGCCTAAGAACTTAGTCTCCCACAATTCATATCTCGATTCATTCCCGTCAAAATATAGTCGTGGTCTGTGCTCATAACCAATGTTATTCATGATGATGGTCATCTTCGAGTATAGAATCCAGAGGTTAGCAGTGAATATTTCGGAGACAGTAGGAAAGCGTTGTTCAGGTTAGCAGTGGATATTTTGGTAAAAGTAGCAGAGCGTAGTTCGTCATTCTGTTTTTCTTCGCCTGATAAGCTGGACTGGACATTCGGGTAGAGTAGACAAAATGGCTGCCTTTATACACGACGGATTGTATATTCTACATCTTCTGATTGGTTAACCTTCTATTGGTGGACTATAAAGTGAGTAAAGTCATTTGGGCTAACTCACTAGTACATAACATATACACAAAAAACTGCAACAGATACATGTGTCATAAGCAGTAGATTTTAGTGCTCCAAAAATGGTTGAAGTTGCAAAAAGTGCTCAATAAAGAACAGAGTAACATAAAATATGATTTAAGATATAAAATAGTTGCTTATTCATTACTGTAGTTTTGTCACTTTGGCTCATCAGACAGTGTTTAGAAACAATTTTGCATATATATATATATCACTTTCTAGACAAGGCACAGATCCTAGACGTAGCACACAAATACTACACTGATCCTAGTTAGAAATGCCAATCTTTACACAAATAATCCATTCATTTTTATGGGTACAATCCTAGTTATAAAAAGGAAAACATTTAATATTTTAATTTGACTTATACTTACCTTGAACTCATAATGCAATCTAGAAATATTTTGTTAAAAAAGATTAACTAAACCAACTGTGCAGTTACTTAGTTTTCTTTGAAATCTAATAGATGATAATGTCAGTAACATTGAAGATAAATAATAAATTTGGGGCCAGTGTTCTACTTTAAAGGGCAAGTGCAAAGGAGATTGATAGATAGTAGCTATAATAATAAAGAAATGATTTTATCCTTGGTTCTCATAACTGATCAATCAACAAAATTGTGAATCTAAATTCTCATCCACAATTGTTAGCCCCTTCTCTTTTTATTGGTATTGGGTAAGATAATATATAAAAATGAAAGTAAGCATCATGCATTAATGTACATAATTTAAAAATATATATTTTTTTCTTTTGGAAATGGATTTATTTCTCGGGATATCTCTGAGTGTATATGAATAAAGTGGTTTGCATTACTATTCCAAACACAAGGTTAATGCAGCTCATTATTATATTCTATAATAAATGTAAGCTTGAAGCAAATGGAATTAGCTTTTCTAAATAGTGAATAGTTTAACACTTATAAATCTGTAGTATATCCATAAGATCAGGTATCCCAAATTGTTTTTAATGTCTTGAAAGTTCCACCTGTGTCATTGTGTTTGGAAATATTTGAATAGCTTAAAATATATTAATGTGGATATTGTTGAAAGTGGTTGCTGAATGATTATAATCAGTCATATGCTGTATCAAGTCATGAAGTTTTTTTCATTACTGATTAAATGGTAGAAAAGCTAATGTTCTCTATCATTACATATAAAAGGAAGCATATACATAAAGGAAAGTTGAAAATATGTCTTGTCTGGATGCTGTTCATCAAAGATGTCTAAAATTAAAAAGTTTATGAATGAGAAAGCAACTTAGTTTTTGTTTATTCTGTCATGCTAATCATTGTACTGATGTCAGTGGAAGAGAAATGATGTTGATCCATGTAGCCAGCAAATCATTGTGGCATGATATATCAGGAAAGTTGAGCCTGCAAGTCAGTGAAATATTGAGCCTGGTTTTATTCATCAGATTCGGTCAAGAAAGATTTTGGCAAATCCATGGCTAAATGGCAATATTAATGGCAATGAAAATATTATCTGTTTCCTTATAAGGAAACATTTGGCATTCATTAACTGAGCAGCCAGTACTGCTTTCAGTTGAAATTTATAAAATCTTTCTCATAAAACAATTTTTACTGAAAATAGCTGTTATTGCTCTTTCCAGTATTGATGGAGGCTTCTTTCCTAACCTTTTGTATGAAGAGGTGTGAAAAGTCAACATCTTGATTGTTATTATTAGGTTAGTGCAAAAATAATGACGTAATAATGTCGTTTTTTGACGTTAAAAAATACGTCTAAAAAAGACATTATTACATCATTATTTTTGCATCAAGCTAATATTTCAGCTACATATCCATTTTAGTTGTTGCTGTTGTTGAGAGTTCTCAGAGATTATGTAGTTTCTGTTATTTGCTACAGTTCTTTGTTTGTCTTTCTGTAGCACCAGTCCACAATGTTCAAAGAAGGATAGTTTTCATCAAGATCCAAAGGTTTTACTCTCTCAAAGCCAATTTTTATACATCGATCTTAGAAAGTGGTTGTATACAGCTGACCATTTATATTTTTGAATGGGTTTGGTAACCATGCATGGTATCTATATGAAAGTCTTGATCTGACTAGACTATTTAAGAACATGACTTTATGCTGATTTTCTGTTCAAGATCATTCTTATCCCAACCATGAATAACTATGTAATCGGCATATGTATAAGTACCTGAGTATATCGATACATGTGTGTGCCTATGTGTGTAATGGCACATGTAAATGAATGTATGTACATGTAGGATTTGCATAAGTATATATGTTGTATATATATATATATATATATATATATATGAAAAAAAAAACAAACAAAATTTTAATATTACCTTCAAATATTACTCCATCTTAATCCGAAACCTAAACTTTAAGTAAGAAAGATTACCCATCTAAAAATAATTACAAATTACATTCATAAATTAGATTCAAACTGATAAAGATTTTACCGTAACTGTCTTTTACAATATTAAAAGAATACTATTGGTCGGGTAAAAAAACTGTTATAGTTTAAAAATTTTTTTAATATGTTCTCTATGAATAAATACAGTATTTAACTTATATTAAATCCCTAAATTATTTGTAAAACGTTAAATATTTAAATTGCTAGCAAGCATCTAATTAATTTCTTCAGGGATTATTTGACATCTAAATTACTATCAAACATTAAAATCTATTTTTTTTTTTTTGCAGAAATTGATAAAACTTACCAACCATCTCCTAAATATGTAAAACCCATTTACAGCCTCTTTCTCTTTACTTCCCTCTCCCTCTTCTTTCTTTATCCTTTTCCCTTTTCTTTTCTCTCCTCCCATTTCAATATATCACTTCTGTTAAGCTAACCGTTTAAATAGGCCATGGTCTGGTCACTCCTCCTCCCCCAATACTAAGTATGATTGAGAGAGATATTAAATTAAACCCTCCCTAAACTCTACCATGTCGCTCTAACTACTCCTATTACACTCTCTGTTAAATTACAAAAACTTACACTACCCATCAAATTTCATTTCATTTTTCATTTCATTTTTGGAAGTGCTATCTGATGATCCGGAGTTCTTTTAAAAGGGGCTCTGGTGTAATAAATTATTATAATGGAACCTTAATGTGGTCTGTTTTTCTTTAATATATATATATATATATATATGTATATAAAAGCTGAAATAAAATTTGTAGAGAAAAATGATTCATTTCAATATTACACAATGATCTTGCTGATGTGACCTCCATCTTCTGGCTTTCTCCTTCTATATTTTGGATAGGAGTCATTCCCTTGTTTAAATTTAATTTATATCGAACGGTAAAAAATTTTCAGTGGGAGTTTTGTGCCCTCTAAGAAGCCCCTTTGTTCAAAATTAAATATACTTACTCAAGTACCCTAGGAATCATTCCCTTGTCAAAATTAAATTTATATCAAAGGGAAAAAATTTTAGTGGGAGATTTGTGCACCCCCTCCCACTGGCACCACCTTTGATCAAAAGGAATTATACTTATTCAAGTACCCTGGGTAATGTAGTTTCAGAATATATATTGTTATGGGGGTCTATCTCCAAAACTCAAGGAGATGTTCAATAACAGACAGAGACTACAACTTTACATATTCAAACAGGTTTGGCTAAATAATTTAGGCATATCATATGAATTAGTTGTGATCCTTTCAAGTTTGTGGATTAAGTTTTTGGTATACTTAGAAAATTGAGTAAGAAAAATACCAAAATTTTCTTTCAGATATAGTATTTTCAATCTCATCTGAGACCCTCTTCAGGGGGTTAGTTGTCTGTGAGCATGTATATGTGTTTCTGTGAATTTAAAACATTTCAACTGTTTGTTCATACTTTGATCAAATCAATATATATATATATATATATATATATATATATATATATAATAAAAAGGCTTAAAAACTAATATTCCATAGTTATAATTTATTACATTGGAATCGCAATTATGATCCAATTCATCAGACTTACAAATTCAAAAAGAAATCGGAAAAAATAACTCCGGGAATAAAAAAATTTTTTTAGCGAGAGTGTATATATGAGTCGGGGACAAATGTGAGGGGTAACAGAAAGTTCTAGAGAGGGGTAGCAGACGAGAGAAGAACAGGAAGGCCTAAAAGTGAAGGTGGGTGTTAAAATTTAATAGAGTTAAATTCAAAAGAGAAATCAGTTAAAAGTGTGATACAGATAAAGTTGAATTATTTTCCGATGTATAATTTATTCTTAAATTGCTGGCTTAAATTAATTTAAAAACTGAACATTAGCAGTGACTAAATGCAATATTGTTGTTCTAATGTACTTTTAAGTTTTTTGCATATATGCAATAAATGTCCACTAATGTTGAAGTACCAAAATTCCATTTTTTTTATACTAGTTTTATATTTTTAAATGTTGGTTTAGCAGTTACTCTGTTTTTGATATCTTATGATTTCTAATTATAATTTATAATCATACATATTTTGTTTGTGGGCTTATTAACAGGTGTTAATCGTGTACTAACCCAAAAGGCCTAGTCAGCACACCATAAGATTTGTACTTTATATGAAGCAGAGGAAAATATATATATATATATATATAACCATTTTGAGTACTTTTCAAGGAAAATCAATTCATCTAGACAAACATTTGGGATACAAGAACCTTGTTTCCATGGAATCTTGAAATGAACAAGCTCCATGGGGAAACAAATGAATCAATTGAAATAAACACATCAATTTCACACTAAATCTTATCTTACGTGCTTTTTTTTTTTAAAACAAAAAAAGTAGAAAAAAAAAGCAACTGAATATTAGGTTGGTGCAAAAATAATGTCGTTTTCTCACATGTGAGAAAACGACATTATTTTTGCACCAACCTAATAACTTGATATTTTGTAAATCTTTGCCAGATACTAATTGTTTCTGTAAAAACTAATGAATTGGTATTAGTGATACTGCTTAGGTGAGTGATAGAAAAATATTAAATATTGAGAATTAAAAAATGAAGTTGAAACTCAATAAAAAATATTAACCATCTTTGTTTTTAGTATGTGAATATGTAAACAGAAAATATTATAAATTAAAATAAGTGTTCCTTTTTTACTTTAATTATAAAAATTATTCATTTGTATCATGTCATGGCATAATACAAACAAGTGGATTTCATTAATCAATTATTGATATAAGATTTTTAAAGAGTTTTGCTCTTAGTTCAATTCATGTTTATCTTCTGATCTTTAAGATTTATCATAAATAATCACATATCAAAACATATCAAATAAAATAAAGAAAATGTTTTTCAAATGAAACTGCCAGCATAAGTTTTTCCAGTTTCTTTTTTGGAGAATCGTACCCATCTTATAAATAATTATTTTTTAATGCACCATATAGAGTATCTTAGTCATGACATTTTTAAATGAACATTTAAAATTTTGAAACATTTCAGTACTTTCAATCTTGTCACAAGGTAGGTAGTATTCATTCACTCTTGAACAGGCCTGATAAGTTCTAAGTTGAACAGTTTTGCATTTCCAAATGCATAGATGTTAATGATAATGAATAGCTCAATTAACTTCTTGTCCTCTTCTTTCTAGTATGACATTATTCCACCTTGTAGTATGAGTAAACTAGTTTGTATTAAATGTTTTCTTGAATATATTATTTTAATGTTTTAAAATATGCATTTGAAAAATAAAATTAATTTAAAATTTATGTAACAGTTCAGTATTCTTTTATTTGTTTCTAATGAAATTTTCCTGTTTCTTAATACTTTGCTTAACTTTTGGAAAGCATCTTTTGTTATCCCACTGCGCCTTTGGATTTCAGTATTGCACTTTCTGTCCTCTTTTAAAACATTTCCTAGATATTTAAATTTTTGTTTGATTTTTGGTATCTTCAATTTTCATGTTGGGCTGTTTTGTTTGCTAATAACCATGCATTCTATCTTCTTGCAATTGATGTTTAGTCCTTCTTGCTTTCCTTATCCTACTACTATCTACTAAAATCCACATTCTACTAAATTTCATGTTAAATTTCAACCCTTTCTCATTCCCAAATCAGCTATATCATTGGTAGATGTTTGAAAAAAAAAACTTCATTAGAAAAAAATCTTGTACAATTGACATGAAGATGATTAAATTATTTGTTAATCATATATCGATTTAAAAGTTTTTTTGGTATTATTTAAGTTATTTTTAAGCTGTTATCACTGGGATTCCTGCTTAAGAAAATATTTCAAGTGAATGAAGCCATTTTATTTTATTTATTTTTTTTTTTTTTTAAGTAAAAAAATGTTGCTGAATAAGTCATTTTATCAGAATTGAACTGTTATGCAAATTCTCATATCTCTTCAATGACCTACTGAATTTAGAGACAAGATATAATCAGAAAAATCTGCTGAAATTAACTATTGCCCCCTTTTTTCTCTTTTCTGATTGAGTCTTTCACTTAAGGACTTCATATTAGTCAGCCTCTTTTCAGTAAGCTTAAGTGATTATCTTAATCCATTTTTTTTAGAAAATTTCTCTGCTTCAATGATTTCTTCTTCCTAAGTGGGAAGCTAAGGACTGTTTTTCTTTTGTGTTGTCCTTTACCATATTTGTCATCAAGAGTGAAGAGGTTGAGCAGAGGTGAATTGGATCAGAAATTGGCTTTCTTTTTAGTCTCTTCTCTACAGACATAAAAAGGTCATGCGCAAACATGGCCTCTTATGTCTTCAAAGATGGCAATAGCAGAATGCAAAGAAAGAAAGAAATGACCATTGTAAAAATTCTTTGATGATTGCAACACATTCTCTCAGGTTTAAAAGGTTATAGTATAAACTTTGATCTTTATAAATGTATTTATTAGCAATTCACTGGCAACTTTTGGAGCCTTTTGCAGTGAATTTTGGTTTACACAAGTATTGATTAATTGATTGAATGTCTTCAGGGCATATTGACTTCTATTAAATGTATTTGTAATAGCAAAAAGAAAGTTTTCAATTTGATTCTTATATTTTTCAGTAAACTTGGCACTGGTATTCCTTTCCCTGATGTCTTTTATATGCATTTATTCTCTAACAAACCTACAAATATGCTATGGCAGTTTTTCATTCTTTTGTTTGGAATAAAATTTGAACTGTAGTAAAATGAGAAAGAAAATTATTTATTTCAAGTTATAACCAACTACTTTTGATAAACAGCACATCTGTTTGAACAAGGTTATAATTCTTATTAAAATAATTTTATGATTATCTATTACTCTTTATTAGCTAATTTTATACAGTCTGATCTACTTTCAGCAGGATATTATAATATTAATAGAAACGTGTAAATAAATTTTTGAAAAAAGTATTTTTAAAAAACTTTCTCTGAATTTGAATTCAGGCCATGGAAATCTTTTCTGACTGTAAGAATTTCAGATTAAATTGTTGATTGCATTATTTTCTTAATGTTACAAATTTTTATAGTTTTATGAGTCTTTAAATAATATTTAATGAAAAAATAATTTTAACTGTTAATATAAACAAATACAAGTACAAACATTAATGACTTTATCAGGTCTATTTGGAAAGCACTCAACCAATTAATATTATGTAAAAAAAAAAAAAAAAAAAATTCTCTACCTAGGTCAGTGGAGCTTTAGCCCCTTTCAAATATTTATCTTGGGATATCATATCCCAGCATCCCTTCTATTTTTCTGAGATCAACATCAACACCCTCAGCATATTCTTCTTAATTTCATTCTTTGCATTTAAAATACTATTTTCAGGTGGTGGTGGGTGGAATTCAAAGGGAACTAAATCTGAACAGTAAAGTCAGAAGCTGACTGACTTGAGCAATAGAATCCTGCACATGACGTGAATGCAACAGTCATACAATATAAAAACCTATTTATATAGACATCTTGATGCTATTTGTTCATGCATGTGCTTCAAGGTCCCCTCAGATTGGTTGCTAAATTGTATTAAGGTTACATATCCAGTTCTCTAGATATTTGAAATGGTTTGATACATTCAAGACAGACCTTATGTGTGTTTCTCTCTCTATATTTATTGTGCACGCACATATATATGTAAAAAGGTACTTCGAAATGTTGAATAAGTAAATGTGGTTTAGCTGAAAAGCAAAGCTACATGAAAATGACTGATATGTCATTGTTGTAGTAATATTCAATTTCATACTTATCATCTTATAGACATGTATCTTCTTTCATCTGCCTGGCTCCTTTCCGCTTTCTATCATGATGATTTCACTTAGCTTTTTTGATTGATGAGCTCTTCTTTTTTGTATGTGATCAGTGTGTTTGTATATATGAGCTTATCTATAGAATGTTAACAGAGTAACTTCCTTTATATACTTGGAGATAGGAGGGGATTGTAAGAAAGCTAATATTCATTTCCTATTCAAAGATCTCTCTAGATGTAATTAATATAAAATATGGAGTAATATTTTTCTTTTGTTTGTCATCTATATATTACTTGTATGTCTGAAAACATTAATTTCCATACATAGATATTATAAACATAAAATTGATATGAAGAGGTTTAGTAATTTATAAATAGGATATATTTAAATTAAAATTCTGCTATTATAGGGATTACTGAAAACTTTTTGGCCTAAGCAAGAAGGAAATGACCCAGTGCCATGAAACTATTCCATGTATTCGCTGTAAAATTTACAATACTTGTCACATCGTTTCTTGAGTTTCTTTAATCCTTCTCAAAATATTTTGATGTTTTGTGATTGAAATGCTGTTCTGATGTCATCTCCAAATCATTTAAAAATGTCAATCTCCTTTTAAAGTTTGGAAACAGTAAATAGATGGAGCAAGATTTGATGAGTCAACTGGATGCTCTATGTATTGAAATCACAAATTTTACAAAATATTCATTATCTTGCCAGCTCTTTAAGCAAATGCATTGTCCCTCAAGAAGAGAACACCATTCCACAGATTCTGACACCTTTTTCTTTAAATAACTTTAACTGGTACTGAAAGTTTAGGTACTATTTTTTATTGACGGTTTGCCTTTCTGAAGATAATTATCAAATTGCCTTCCTTCCCCTTAAAAAGAACTATAATCATGGCCTTTCCTGCTGACCTTTGTGTCTTGAATTTCTTTAGCTGTGGAAACCCAGAGTGTCATGACTGTATGCATGTTTGTTTGGTTTCTGGATCATAGTAGTGTAACCATATTTCATCAAAAGAGATAAGTTGCTCAAAAACAACTTGGAGATGCCTTGACTTGATATTGTATCTGGTTGGCATGCAAACATTTTCGCACTCACTTACCTTACTGCTTTTGTATACTCAACTACTTGAGTGCATTTTCTGGATATGCCTAGTTCCCCAACTATTCTTTTGGTTAAGCTTCATCACTTGGCCAAAATTACGACTTAATCAACAATTTTGAGAGTTGACAACATTGTATGTCTCTCAGACCATTGCTGCCTCTTGAGTTTTAAAATCTACATGCTGAAATTAGGTATACCACATCTTTATAATTGAGTATGATGTGAACATTTCTACCAAAATTTGCATCAAACATTCATGGATTTTTTTAAAGTTTTCTTCTGTAGGAACAGGAAAATTATGAAGACTTCAAATGCTTGAAAATTCTACCCTTTTGGTTGTCATGATTCAGCCAATAATCTGAAAAAAATAAGTTCAAGTATCCTGCAAATTGGTACTTTACAATATGAATGAATGCTCTTTTATATTAACAAGAGGAGATAAATGTTTGATGTAGTATCAATTTGATTGCAATAACTGATGAACATTTTGTATGTTTATACTTTTAAAATTTACTTATTTACAAATCCAGTTTATCTATATAGATGCAGGAATTTTATTATACTGACAAGTGTGAAAATATGAGGAAAATTTATTTCATCGCAAAAACCATTTTATCTCTGTAATGGAACTTATTAATTAAATTATGCATAAAACATGTTGGTAGTCATTATGTTAGAATTTCTGTACAATTGAAGGAATAATAAATATTAGTGCTAATTTTTAGATCCTTATTTACAACATAATTAATTTTTATTGAGTCACTGAAAAAAGAAAAAGGAAAAATTGAGTGGTTTTAACAAACCACTCAATTTTTCCTTTTTCTTTTTCTTTCATTATAAACAATTTTAGAAAAATGTGGTGAAAACATTTAACTTTTCCCATTAACAAATGTTAACTTATTCTCAAATACCTTTCCTTCCTCAAAATATTCTTTTATCTTCATTATAAATAAAAACTAAAGACAAAATATTTTTTATTTTATTTATTCTTTAAGAAAGGCATGTTAAAAATTTGGTGATAATTTGGATTGGTTATTTTTGTGTTTGATTGTAGCTCATTAATTGATAGTGCACTGACTTGAAACAATCAGTAATATATATATATATATATATATATATATATATATATATATATATATATATATATATATGCATACACGCATCATTTGCTAGAAGTTGCCAACTGACAGTTATTGTCTAAAATTGACATTGTTGTTCCTGAAAGACTTGACCATTTCATTATTACTAATAATCCTACCTATTTGGTACCATGTCAAACCCTTAATGCTACCATCAATTTCTGTCTTTAAATTCTGTCATTGCATTCTAAGTGATATATAATTACAGGTGTGATATTTATCATCATATCTCTTATAGCAGCTAGATACACTAGAGTTATTTTCTAGACATTGTTTTTTACAGGAGTGAAGGTTAGAAACCTAAAGATTCTCGAGACTAAGTAATTGCTCAATTACGAAATATGGTGCTAAAGAAATGAGAATTCTGATTTTAAAGAAACTCTACTTATTTGTGAAATGTGTATTATCATTAAAGTTTTTGATATTTTTTTATAATTTGCTAATAGCTATGAATTATCAAAGCAATGAAATAAAAACCATAATATTTAAGGTTACTTTTGTTAGATCTTTGTAAAACTCACAGGACATGAGAGACTTTCTTCCAACTGAAAGTAAATAATCATTATCAAGGAAAGGAAAATAATGAGTTTAGTGGAGTAGGAGTTTTAGTCAGCAGTGACATTTTAGGCAATGTACAAAGTTTTGATAAAATATCAGACATTGTAGCTTGGATAATAAATAGATTATATAAAAGATAAACTCTAAAAGTAATCCAATATATGCTCAAGCTTTGAAAAGTTCAAATGAGGAAATTGAAGAATTATAGACAAAAAAATAAATGACATCATTTTGATAGATGACTGCAATGCAAAAATAGGGACAAGAGAAAGTATCTAGAGTTGGAAAATTTGGAATAGGGAAAAGCATTAAGAGAGACATGATGTTTGTTAATTTCTCAGAAAGATACAAAAGGACGATTATGAATAATTCTTTTGAAATCTGTTCGGAAAAGGCCAAATATAGGAGTAAAAATGAAACCTGGTATAATTGATAAGAAACCATTTCTGTTAAAGATGAAACAGTTGTAAACATAGAAAGCAATCATAGAATGGTAGCTTAAAAATAATTTAGACTTTGCAGTTGAGAGAAAGAAAAGGATTCTCAAAAGAAAACAAATGCTAATAAAGTAAAAGACGTTACAGAAATTCAAGTAGAAATAAAAAAGATTTCGGGCTTTGAAATAACAAAAAAAAAACATAGAAAGTATGAAGAGCATTACAGTTGTCAAAACTGTAATGAATGAAGAGAAAGTGATAACAGGAGAAACATGGAAATAACAATGAGAAAAGAAAAATATTAGAGCTGCTGAAAAAGAGGATAAATCTAGTTGTAAATACAGATAGAGATAAAATTGAAGATTCACATTGAAAACTAATAAGAAAAACAATATAAAAAGGCAGATGAGTTTTGAAAGACTAGAAACAACTATCAGAAAAGAGGATATTGAAACATGCATGATCCACATCTCACATAAACAGCAATTGTTTGCATTGAAAGACAGAAACAAAATATTTAACCAAATTTAGAGAGAGAGAATCATTGAAAACCTAAGTGCTTTGAAACGAAAAATACTATACAACTATTCATCCCATGCATATGAAAAAGTACCTGAAAATAGTAGTCTTATTTTCTATGCAAAAGGATCTGATAAAAATGTTGGCAATTATCACCCTAATACATTATCAACAAATATTTTAAGAGTAAACCCATTACATTAAGTTTTAGTAATGGCTATTCAACAATAAACCATCTATAGGCAAAAAGACTAAAAGAAAAAATAGTAGACTATAACCAACCACTTTGGTTAACTATGAAAAGGTATTTGACATGTAGAATATGTGACAGTCTGTAACTCACTATAAGAGCAGAGTATTAATGAAAATTATAATATTTGAGAACGGGACATTCAGGTTGCTTCTTTCTGCTATTTTGAATTTGAACTTGAATTTATGTAATTGCATGAAGTAACCATGAAATGTTCCTCATTCAGGGGAATATTTTTTCTTTTAATTGGTGCTGGTTACTCTCACTGGAACTGGAATAAAAAGGCCCTGAATATTTTAATTTACTCTAGGAATAAAGTTGGCATTATTATGCAGCTTAAACTATTAAAGTGACATTGAAGAGAAAATATTTGTGAGTAAAATTTAAAATTACGACCCAATACTTGATAGAAATATTTTTAATGAAATGAACTTTGATGATTAGTATGAAAAATTAAATTATTTCATAGTTGCATTGATTGATACAGATGACAAAAAACAGGCATTTTCTAATAAATTTCAACCCAGAAAAATAATCTATTGAAACATTGGTTGCATCCAAGGAAGTTTAAATACACACCATTAAATGATTTGAAAAAATTTTCAGATGGACACTGAAATCCTAAACCAAATGAGGTGAAGGAAAGATTTTACTTTAACTTGAGAAACAGGTGAGAATTAAATTGTGAGGACATGCAGTTATGGAGACAAAATGAAAGTTGATCAGACATAGAATTGTGTGCCATATTCAAGATGTTAATCTTGAAAACTGTATACAAAGTAATTGTTATCTTAAGGAAAAGATTTAATTTTTGAGAATATGATTGATATTGCTGTAGCTATGGAAATTATAGAGAAGCTACCTTCAAGTTGTACAGTGAAAGGAACAAGAAAAAAAATTTTCAGATATAACTCAAAAGACTGCCTTACTAATGCTTGTCAGAAATCCATTGGAAAATTCATTTCAGATGTGGATAGAGAAAACATGATAGGAGTCTGTGGTTTTAAGAATGATGAGTGTTATGGCTGTCATAAGAGAGGCCATACTGCAAAAAAAAAGTGTTAAAACAAGAGGAAGTTTAAGCAAGCTGAAGTGAAGGAATTATTTAATCTACAGACATGAGATGTATAAGTGAAGTTGACTTAAAGAAGCATTGACTGACAAGCTGCAAATGTTGTCATGAGAACCTATCGATAGGGTCGTGGTGATTTGAATAGCAGAGAGTGAGAGAAGAGACCGGCACTACTGACTAGAAATTGGATGAATGTATTCAATACAAACATCTCCAGTTTGTTGAAAGTAAACAACACAGGGAAAAGTAAAGTTAGTGAAGAGACATTGGCTACTATGGCAGACATTGAAAGGCATATCAAATTGCAAGAGAATGTTCACCCAATATTCCATAAAACTTAAAGTAGGAAGTTGAAGAGGCATTAGAACAAATTTAGAAGATTTAGATTAGGTGACTGTCTTGAAAGAAGATGGCATCATCAGAGTGTGTGGGGATTTTACAATGACAATGGGCAAAATGTGATTCTTTTCTTGTGCTCTACAATTAAGCTATTTTGGTCACACTGAGAGGAGAAATCAGCAAACTTGATCTGAAATGCTTATTAACAGAAGAAGCTTGGAGTATTGCAAGCAGTGCTTACAATCATAATTATATAAGGGACTGAGATTTCAGTTTAAAGTCAACAGAACAGCTGAGATATTTTAAAGGTAAATAGAAAAAGAAGCTTAGGGAATACCGTACACAGAAGTATAAGTAGACGACATAATCATGTGGTAAAAATGGTTAAGGGCATCTTGAAAATCTGGAAAGGCTTTTGAAGGATTGTAATAAAATGTGTTTTATAAAAACAAATATAATTTCTTAGAAGACAAAGTGAAATATTTAGGGATCATAGGCTCTGGTAGATAAGGTTGAGGCCATGTGTAAAGGACAAGCTCTAGAAAACATTACCCAGTTAAAATCACTTGATAAATATGATAACAGGTATCACCAAAATTTAACAAGCCTTGAGAGCCATTTCAGAAATTATAAGTTTTGGTAATGGGGATAGGAGAGTAGGCTTTTTTTTTTTTCAAATGCAAAATAGAAAATAGATGATGGCGAGGCCTTCCACTGGAGGTCAGTTGTGATGTATTGACATACAGGTAAGGGCAGTGTTGATGTATATATTATGCCAACAGTTTCAGAAGAACCAACTGCTTATGCTCCACAAATGTGGAAAACTGCAGACAAACATTACAGCCATGTCAAGAAGAAATCTGCATGAATTTTGTAATCTTCACTGCTTACAACCTCTTACATGCATATTACATGACCCATTCAGTAACCCTCTACTTTGAGTGACTCTCAGGCCTTGTATTGACTCAACTTAAAAAAAAAAAAATTTGTTCTTCCTAGTATGACAGGAGTAAATTGTCAGTTTTCTAAAACCATGAGGACTGGGGGGAAAATTCCAAAAGTGACAGGTTTCAAAATTCAACTGTTTAAGGTGGATGGGTGATTGTTATGGTAATTGCAAAAGGATATAGCATTGACAAGTGTTATTGTCAGCAGGATCCAGGATGGAAAGCCAGTGAAGAGACGTGTGGACCAGATACAAGTATTGCTTTAATGCACAGTAGGAAAGCCCTGTAATATCTCAATAGTCTGTGAGAGAGAAGACTGAAGTGGAGGCCAATGTCAGTATGATTATTTGACAAGAACATAAACCAATAGACAAAGAAATATTGACTTCATCTATAAGGCCCAAAACAAAGGCATTCCTATTAAGTTGTTCCTGAACACAACATAGCAATACCAGGTATGCCAAAAGCTGTTTCTTAGCTGGCAATTAAATGGTGCATGAAGATTCAAGAGCTATCAGGTTCTTTGTAGATATCGGTAATTAACATCAGAGAACTCGTGTAAAAAAAAAAAAAAAAAAAAAAAATTTAACAAGGAACATACATTATTTTTTTATGCTAATGGTGGAAATGTTGTGTCATGGAGATTTAGGTAGCTGCTTTTTAACATTTTAATTTTGAATTGGTGAAAACAGATTCAAAGGATCAATGCTAAATTTTGTATTAATTTATATAAATTAATGTGACTAGATGAGAAGTAGATGTTTTCTTTATAGTGGAGACAATATAGACCAGTCATGCCTGGAGGCAAATTGAGTCTAGATTAAGCTTCCCAGCCTGATTGTAAATAGGACTTGAACATCTTAATTTGCTTTATTTATATGAGCATATATGATGGCAGTATTGCAATAAAACTACTACATAAAAAAATAAAATATAAAAAAAAAAAGATAAAGTAAAAACTGGAAAAAGGAAGGAAGCACAGAAATAAGATTTCACCTTAAACTGTTTACAGCAGGCCATGAATGTATTTTCTGAAAAGTGAATTGGGAAAAAAATGAGAGTTAACATAATCACAGAATATTTAAATGAGATACAATTTGCTGATGTCATTTGTTTTATTATCAGAATCGTCAGATGAATTGTAAGAAGTATAAAATAAACTAAATAGAAAAAGTCTGAATATGGATTGAAAAATGAACATAAATAAATCAAATGTAATGTTCGATTGTAATAGTTTTAAAGAACTAGAAAACGTCCAAACATTCATATACTTACATTACAGATGAAAAGAAAGGTCATGGAAATGAAATAAAATGACATTTTATTAAATGCTTTAATCAGAGACATAATGAAAAGCATTTTGATAATATGCTTAAAATGTAAATTATATAATGAATGCATATTGCTATGAAATATGGGAATTAACAAAATAGCTTGAAAACACTGAAAATCAATTTTACTCCAACCAAGGCAACAAATCTATTACTGAGTTTTTGAGATGGTGTTGTTATTCTTATACAATGATCATGTGCCCACATCTTGGTGGTTCTTATCTCCATATTTTTACCTTTGTATCTTAAATTCTTCCCCATATATCTTCCTTTATACTTTGAATCTTATCAGTTATGCTTTTTCATAGACTTTGTAATTGTCACATTTATTCTGCTCTACTTTCTCTAGTAAGTGAATGCACTCCCACACTGCTTGACCAAGGAGTTGGACTCAGATTCCTTGGAAACAGTGATTCAAGGCAAACTGGAAAAGATAGCTTAAGATTAAAAAATCATATAGCCTGAGTACCTTAAAACCTAGTAGATAAATGTGTTAATAATGATGGAAAATATATGTATGTATGGTAAGACATGTAAGTAATCAGTCATCATTCACTCTTATGAGGGGAGCAATCAATGTCAAAAAAAGAATAGCCATTCCATGACAAAAATCCCTAGTAATTGAATCTGTTTCCAACATTGTCTATTTTCCCATTTTGCTTAATTTCTGGTCAGGATTTAAATAGTCATTGAAATATTAACATAGGTACCTTCACGAGATCGCTAAAAAAAGAGTATGAAAAAGATGCCAAACTTGATGTAAACAAAATTTTATCGTCTAAATGTTTGTTTGTACTTTGATCTTTCCTCTTAATGGAGGAAAGATCAAAGTATTTTGGGAGTATTTTATTACATTTTTTAATTGTTCTTAGCACATCTGAAATTTTCATTAAAAATCTTGTTTTTTTTTTTGAGTCAGTAAAATTGACAGATGGCAATCATTTTTTTCCATTTTATAAAAAAATGAAAATCTCACTTTGAAATTCTTTTAAATATCAATTATCATTTTTTCAAAACTTATTTTAAGAAAATCAGAAATTATAATGTTTATTTAAAATATTTTGAACCAAGCTTAACTTAGCTTCTGTGCCAAAAAGATGTAATTTGAAAATAAAACAAAGCAGGTCATAAACATTCACCTCACTTGACAGGAATTGAATGACATATTGATGGATTCCATGAGGATAATTTGTTCTATGGAAGGAGAAAAGTGAAATTATTTACATTTAAGTGAACAAATTATTTACCTCGTTATTTTTAAGGGAAAACTTTCAGTGCTCTAACTATTTTTTGTACTTAGCTTTCACCTTTACGTTTACAATGCTTTATGGAAAATATATTATAAAGAAATTAAAATAAGACTGTTGAGAGTGAGATTAAATTTCATATTTCATAAGAAAGGTATCTAATTATTTTATAGTTACCTTTCTAATGAAATTTTATCAGAAGTGTACATAAAGTACTATAATTTTATGTACATTTATTACATTTTATTGTGTTATTTGTATTTCCATTCATTTTATTAATTTTGATATTTCATTTATGGAAAAATGTCATAACTGAGATTAATATAAAAATAAGATCATATAAATTTCATAAGATGATACTGATACTTGTAGGTACCCTTCTCAGTTGAAATTGAAAAATCAAATTAACTTCTCCACATGTGTTTCGCAAAAGTAAAGGCCTTAACAGTGGAGAACAATGCTTAACTCAAATAAAGCAACTTAATTGTATTCTGGTTGGTCTTCTGTACTTTATAATTACAGCCCAATTATAAACACAAAATTAGATTTCTTAATTACTGTGGATCTTCTGATTAGTCAAAATGATACAATTTACAACGCACTGAAAAAAGATCTATCTGATAAGGGCACTTAGGAAACCTGATGCGGCTTTTAACTAATTTTATAATATTTCAACGACTTAAATGTAAAAATCTATTATAATTAAGAAATAACAAATAATTGTATTAAAAATTCATTTTTCATCAAAAAATTTTTTTGCTTTCAGAAAATATTGTCCATATTCATAAAAACAACTAAAAGCAAATAAAAGCATTTGAAATTAAATAATATATCTGTTTTATTGAGTTTTGTATTCAGAGCTGATTTTCAGGTAGGGAGGGGTCCAATTAAAAATAAAAAAAAAAACATGTTTTGCATTCCTCAAAGCTTTGTGCTTTTAACTATTGTAATCACTAAATCTGACGCGATCGAATTTCTAGCGTTTTCATAAAATTAGTTATGGGGGGGTAATAAATATAAAAAAAAATATTTCTGCCATGACTTTAATAAAAAAAACATATTTATAATAATTTTGATCATCTGTGAATAGTTTCTGAAAGTTTCATTAATATCCGACAATTATTTTTATTTTTGCAAGATTTTCCAAATTGTGTCGCACAAAAAAAAAAAAAAAAAAACGTGCTAAAAATTGTATATGTTATTTTACTAGTTCCAGTGATACAAAGAGAAACAAGGCTTTTTTAATCAAAATTTAGAATGTTCTAAAAAGGAAAAAATTTTAAAAATAATTAAAATAAACTTTGATCTTTCCTCTTAATAATAACAAGCATTTAGATGATTAAATTTTGTTTTTGTCAAGTTTGGCGTCTTTTTCATCATGCTATGCTCTTTTTTTAGCAATCTCATGGAAGTACCTATTAACAGAATTGTCAATGTCTTTTGAAGTTATTATAATCCTTTTTTAATTTATTAATTTTTAAACATGATTAACTTTTTATTGTACTTGCATATATAATCCACACTCTAAAACTGCTGACAAAATATATTTTCAAACAAGGTTGGAATTTTGTAAATAATAAATCATTTTATATCCATGCTAAAATACTTATTTAGATGTAAATTAGATTTACTTTGGTTTGGCTCATTTATTGTTACCTATATTTTATTGTTCATTGTATGATTTTTTGATAAGTTGAATTTAGGAATAAATTCTCTTTAAAAAATAAGGATTTAATAATTGATAAACTTGTAAATGTTAAGTAGCAGATTAACAATGTCTGTAGATTACAGAGATTCATATATCACTTCAAATTTGCTTCTCTATTACTAATAAAAAGAGGAAACATTGATAAAAAGGTTTTTATGTTTTGAAAGTCTCTCTATTGAAAATGGGATGAATGAAATAATAATACTTTATGGAATTTTCCTAAAGCAATGCAAAAATGAATGAATGAATGATATGTTGTTTTTAAAGTAGGACATTGTTTCAAGTTAATTGGTTATGAATAAAAACTAAATTACCAAACTATTAATATAATTCTAATAACAGTTTTCTTCAAAAATTTGGCAAATAATATGATTTGCTGAAATGAATCAGGTTTGTTAAATGAAAAATATTTTTCAAGTATGAGTTATATGGATTGTATAAGATTTGTAAAAATTTTTTTTATTCAAATTGTTTTCTGCTAGTAATATGACACCTCTATAAATGACTGCATGTTTACCTATTACTTATTGCTGCTGAATTTATATCTATTAGTTGTCCAAATTTTCTGAAGCCATGATTCATCAGAAAGAATGAAACTGTAAAAGAAGACACTTTTTCAATTAGTATTTGTTCAGATTTGAAATGTTGTTGATATCAATGTTGTGTGTGACTTAAATCAATTCTATAATATTTCTCATTAGTAGACATGTAGTATATAAAATACAATATTTAGTTGAGCTAAAAATCTGAAAGAATATGTAGTTGTAGAGAGCTAGGACTGTCCATATCCTGAAAGGACATGGCACATAGAAGAAATCTAAAACTGGTCAACTTTTTTTAATTTGTTTAATTATAGTAGATGTAAACCTTTAATGATTTTCTATTTCTTTATTAAAAAGTAATTATGTCT
Source organism: Acanthosepion lycidas (assembly GCA_963932145.1). Lineage (NCBI taxonomy): Eukaryota > Metazoa > Mollusca > Cephalopoda > Sepiida > Sepiidae > Acanthosepion > Acanthosepion lycidas. Next base: position 53,594,314 of record OZ010615.1, read on the forward strand.
TGTATGTTTACTTTGTTTTGACAACAAATATTGGATATTTGATTTCAGCCAATGTAACCAATTCTTATTGTGTTTGAAGTGCTTTAGAATTTACACAGCATACACTGAAGAAGACATTTTTCTATAGAGGAGAACGTTTGAAAAATAATAAGCCGATTATTTTTTGATAATTAAGGGAGAAAAAATGTTCCTGTAAGAATTTTCAAGGCAATATTAGATTTGGTAGTGACATTTCAGTGGTTATGGAGATTCATTATTATTTTTACTCTTGATAACCACATGTTAATCTTCATTCATCACAAAAGGGAACTCCTTAACTACTGTTTCTTTTTCTTTTCTCCAACTAATGTTCTTGTATTGAAAAAAAAACACTTCTAGTTGATCTCTGTTGTTCTCTTCTGGTTAATTCTGATGGCTCTTTTATCATTGTAACACTTTATTTTCATGTTTATTAGCATTTTTAAAATTCTTTTCTTTCCCATCAGCTTTCTTTATTTAAAATGCTTTCTCTATCCTCCTCATGACTTTCTATTTCTACTTTTCTGTTTACCACTTGACTCATCTTTTAAGCTTTTTTTTTTCTGTAGATAATTTCTTTTCTAATTTCCCTCGTCTACAGGTAAGGAAGAGATCAATAATAATTTTAGCCTTGGGCATTGAACCCATCCCCTAGGTAGCATATTTCCTGGGATAACAGCATCAATATGGCCTCATGTTGGTGATTTTAAAGAAATTTTGTATTCCCTAGTTTTCATTACTGCAATTGTTTTTGTCGATTTTTTTTTTTTTTTTTTTTTTTTTTTTTTTTTCCGACAAATTTTTTTTGTATGATGACAACTTTTATAACTAGGAAATAAATTTGAGAATAATTGAAATTAATTGTGAGATCCAGCTAAAATCACACATGAAATAAAACTAATTGTTTGCATAGAAAATAAAGACCTACGTATATCAAATTGTCTTTAAATTAAGTGGCGGCAGAAGAATTATCGTTTAACTTTTAAAAGTTAAGCTTAAATATTAGTGTAACACTTAAATGCAGCAATTAATTTTGAGTTCTTCCTTAGTTTATTGTTGCCTATCACATCTATTCATCCCTAGCTATTGTGATGAAGGCCCAATCAAGAGTCCTCTGCACGAGCTAGCTTAAATGCCACCCTATAGGGAGGTTTTTATGTTGTATCTATAACCTTATCTTTGGAAACAGAACAAAATTAGACTTGAAGGACTCAAACTTTGGAGGTGGTTTTTGCTTTTTTTAAATAGGGATTTAAATCTTTCATGGAAATAAGAAAACTGATGTTTTCTTGAAGTTATATCAACAATTGGCTAACATTGATGTCTTTTTCTAGTTGACATTCTCTAGTTTTCAATGTCAAATTGTCAAGGAGCAGCTCACGATTATCATATCAAAGAAGCAATTATCAAGTTGGACTTAAAGCTTCAACAAATTATTAAAAGACGAGAATGTCTGACATTTTCCAAAAATTGAAGCAAATAAAAGCCAAGACAAAACCTTGAAACAAAGAGTAGTATTCACAAGATGGAATATTTTGGCTAGCATTAGAGCTGATGATTATTAAAAACTACCTTATTATGTTTAGGGGAGCACAAGGCTGTGCAATTTGGGGCTATTATGATGGTAATAGGGATCAGTAGAAAAGTAGCATGTTGAAACTGAGGTCAGATGAGTCATTGTCTTTAGCTTGCCAACGTAGAAAGGTGCTCTACATGGCTGATCTTCATTTCTGTCAATAAGGAGGGTTTTTGGAGAGCCCTCTCCCTTGGAGACTTGTCCTAATTATAATAACATTAAAACTAAAATGGGATAAGTGGTTGAAGTCCTCATTACTGGCAATGGTTTTATTGGTAGCTTGCATAACTAAAAATGCCCCTTTGATTCACTGGTTTGGCTGAGAGTTTAAGCCCAAGTTGAAATGGGGCAAATGTGTTAGGAATCATCAAAGTATACAAGAAACATGTCACATTTGCAAGTGGCAAAAAAGGCATTCTGGAAAAGAAATAAAATCTCTCTTCAACCTATTTTAATCAGCATTCCAGAGGCATTTTCTTAGCCCATAAGGATTTCAGATGAAACACAAGCAAAATAGAATCCTCCAATGGAGGAGTTAAGATTAATACTTCACTAACAAACAAGATTAATAGAATTAATCTTTCAACAGATGTCAGTCAAAACAAGTGCAGGTGCTATAGAAAATTTGCCTAAGCAAAATATTTGGCCACTATTCCACTCAAGATATGAATGTTTACTACTTATACTACTTATGTGGTTACTATAAACAAAGATGATAAATTGTTCAAAATATCTGATGAAGAATCACTTTATGTCTTATTTTAATTTTTGTCAAAAAACAAGAACAATATTCATCTTAGTATATTGTCAAAAATTAAGGAAACTGTAAAAATCACTTTTAAAATATCAGATTAATAAGTTTAAATGATAACATTGCTTAAATTGAAAGATCTTATCTTGTTATCATGCAGCAATAAATATTGTCCAAAAGGAACAATGAAAAGTGGTAGAAATTCTTTCCATTTGAAAAGTGACAAAAAATTACAAATCCTCAGGATTTTCTAAATGTTTACTGTTTCAAAAGTTCTGTTTTATATTCTATTAAAAGTTACTGACTCTGTCAAACAGAATCAAGACAAATTAATTTAAACTGATTAAAAGAATCAGTTCTAATCTTTATGGTCACTGAAGTTATTTTTTCTTTTTTTACGTAGAAAATTTGTTAATAATTAATCATTAATAATATTATATGAAATCTTAAAATAAACTTGGTTTAATATATAACAATTCTATGTGTTGACATTTGGGAAATGATTGATCTTTCATCATTTTCAAAATATTCCCAAGTTGTTAAAGGTACTTCAGGAACAGAACCAAAAAAATAGATTAAATGCCAGTTTCCCTTCATGTTTGTAGTATTGCTTCAGTTAGATGATTGAAAATAATGGTTTCCCTCTTTTGGATGCTGACTGGCTTGAAAAACTTTCTCTTTGGAACTGTTCCATTCATTTTCCAATTCAGTAAAATCATTTTGACTCAACCTCATCTCAAGTGACATGGTTTTATAATTGAAGGAAGAAACATAAGAAGAATTTGGTGTTTTCCCAAAAGACTTGCCTAGATGTGCACTCTGAAAAGCCAATTTTTCAACACCATTTATATCCATTACCAATACCAGAAGAGATGTTTGCAAAGGTTCTTTTTCCAAAAGTGACCTTCAAGTAGAATTTAAAGAAAATGCTTTATCTTTATTACTAAACCCATATTCAATAGATTTGGGGATTAAATGTCCTTCAATAATTTCCCACCCAATATTGGCAGATTTTTCATTTGCTGTCATTTTATTGATATTATATATAAAGGTATGAATTTATATTATTTACAGTTGAACTAATATCCTTGTCTTTGTTATTATGTTCACAGTATTTCTATGAATGTTGAATCGCTCAAAGTATATTTTATAGAAGTATTTAAATATGTGCGTTTGGATTCAGCGTATGTGTCAAAAAGATGTTAATTTTTTATGGTCAGTTAATTGCTAAAAATCATTTAAATGTATCTAAAAAATACCAACTTGAGAATTACTACTCATTTTGATCCAGCTGATAACTTGGAACATAGAATTGGCCTGGTAACATTGTATAAATTTAACAATGGGTGTCAGAGTAATTGTGCATACTTCATGTACACTGATAATAGTCAAATGACTTTCGATAATAAATTTTGCTCATAAGAAAACTTGCCAAAATACTGTTTGGAAGAAAGTTTTTTTTTTTTTTTAACCTCAAACTAATCATAAGCCTTTATTTGCAATATTCAATTCAGACAAGAGTTTTCCCATTGACAAAGCAAGTAGAATACATAATATCCTTAGCTATGATTTTAAAATTTATAATGTTTTTCTAAAATAGGTAATACCAATAGTTTGTCATGAGTATTGACATTTTTTCAACCTATAAAGGAACTAGTAATTTCAACAAGTACGCAAATCAGAAGTAAAAAATGTATTGAGAAACCCTCTGAGAAATTCTTTTCACAAATAAAGAAATACGACCCTAAAAGAAATGTAAATGTTAAAAATTTCAACCAATTTTATTTAACCTATTAATGCACATTGTAAAATCTGGTATTAATTATAAAACTGAAAATGATTAATTGTAGGTTAATAAAAATCATGTATATCTACTGATAATGCACCAATCTTCACTGCCCACAAAATTGAACAGTAGACATTAAACAAATATTTATTCAAATATGTGAGTTAAGAGAGTTCCTCTCAATCTTTAGATGTTCACTAAACAGGTCAGCATTTCAAAATAGAATTAAAAACAAAAGAATTAAATAGTTCTATATAGAACATCTTTCAAATGAAATCATTAATGAGAGAATATGTATATTGTTTGTTTTTGGATGAAAACACAAGAAACTAGCATCTAGGCAGCAGCAAAACTTTTTGAGCAAAGGTACATATACCTTTATAGGTCCTACAGAGTTGGTAGGACCTATAAAGGGAAATATTGACTCCCTCTATATTAGAGGGAGTCAATATTTCCCTTTATAGGGTGCGATGGATCAATTGTTGCCTAAATTACACAAAAATGAAAATAACACTGAAACATCATTTTGACATATATTTACCAAAATTACACAAAAATATCTTGAAATACTACAGAATAAATTTATTCAATAAAATAAATAAAATCACCATTGGCTTTAACCATGGCCTCCAGACTACTTTGGAAATTCCTGCAACTCTACTGGATGGTCTCCTTGTTTAAGTTGGTAAATGCTGTCATAATCTTTGCTTTCAGTTCATCTTTGGTGTTACTTGTTGGTCTCTCGCTCAATTGTGCCCTACATATAATAATCAAGGAAGCTGCAACCTGGGTAGTTAGATGGCCAGATATAAGGAGTGATGTGGTCAGAGAAATTGTCTTACAGCCATGACTGGGTTTTCCTTCTTGTGTGGCACTTTATGTAGGCCTCACCAACAAATACGGGAATTCTTTTCTTATCAGAACGAGTGAGTTTTCTGAGCTGCTGTACGTTCGTAATCACCATTAGACTCATCAAACTCTTTCTGAATCCTCTGCACTGTCCTCAGATTGACACCCAAACACTCTGAAATATTCATATTGGAGCTTTTGGTGTGAATGCCAAACAGTACAGCATGCTGTTTCCAAATTTCTGGTGGAATGAATTCTGTCATGGTGCTCTTTTTCTCACAGATGGTACTCAACTGATCTTACTGTATTGTACAATTGACAAAAACAAACAAAAATCTTTCCTAAATGATATAAGATTTAATATTTTTCTCTTTTCACAAAGACCTGATAAAAGTAGATAGCTATCACTATTTTTAAACTAGAACCTTTATTCAACAATTAAAAAATATTAAAGAACATTTTATTATACAAAATAAAAATTTGCTGCATTTAAAAAAACAAAAAAAAAATTGTTTTTCATGAATTTATCACATTTATTATCTTTTTTTGTAAAAAATCTGACCAGATAGATTTGTGAAGTTTATTGGAGAAGTTACTGCAAATGAACAAATATATCAAAAGTGATTTGCAAGTTTCATTCTGGAGACTTTTTGTTAAATGTTCCCTGATTGAGTAAACCAGTTGAAGTTAGTTTTGATCAAATTAAAACATTACTTGAAATAAGTATCTCAATCTGCTCTAGTTTACACTGAGAAAACATGTAAAAAAAAAATCAAATTTCCTTCAAATTCAACTATTGATGTCTTGGTTATTTTTAGTCTATTTTATTAAAATTAGCATGCAAACAAAATTTAACCTTTTTTCTTTATAAAGATACATAAAGATACAATAGCAGTGTTTTTCAAATTTGTTGCACTTCACACTTCAACTTATGTGTCCCTATATATATTAAAAATGTACCATCTTAAACAAATGATGCTTGTCAATTTGGTTTGTTGTCTTTCACAAAAGATTTCTAAATTGAAAAGTTTCATGGATGAAATGCTAGAGAAATTCAAATTTTAAAAAAAGTAAAAATTACACTTCCTTGTAGAGCAATGTCTTGTCTTTAATAGTCAGTTGATTTCATATCTCTGTGCTCATACATCTTGAGGTACACATGAACCAAAAACAGAATATACTGTTTTCATTTTGTATAAATCAGTTGGGTCTGATGCATCAGAATTGATGAGTGAATGAAACTCATTTTAAATCAAACTTGTTTAAATATTTTTGTTATATTTTCTTTAATGATACGTTTTATAAATTGTATAAAATACTTATTCATTGTATTTTGTCTAAACTGTCATGCTTGAATCACTTTCACCTCGATTATTGTTTTTATGCATTTTCTTAAAAAAACATTAAAACAGAATTCACATTATAAAATAGAAAAATAAATATATAAATTGGATATATACTTAGTTCTTTAAATTTCATATTTAAATTTGACTCTAAAAAATTTAAATTATTTTTTTAAATATGTGTTCAGTTTTCCTTTTAATGGCCGTTCATTTCATTTACATTTGTGTGGCTGATAATATTTTCATTTATTCTCGTGATTTGGGGATTAAATTGAAAAAATATTTACATTTTCTTATAAAAAATGAAGTTAGATAGCTATTATAAAAAATGATCTGGATTTATTTAGCTTAATTTTAGAGTATCAGTTCTTAAAAAATTGAAATATTCAGGTAATTTTCAAAATGCAATCAGTTTCCTTCTTTTTTTTTCTTAATGCTTATTTATTTACTAATTCTAGGGATTAGGTGGAGGTTAAAATGAAATTGTTACACTTTTTGGAAAAAAAAAAAAAAATGGATACATTTTATAGTTTGTAAGGTGTTGTCTTTTTGTAAGCTTTTTCCTTAAGATATTATGGAAGATAATTATAACACTATACACATGTAGATTTTTTTTTCTTGAGGGGTTTTAAATTCATGACAAAAATTTCAAGGGTTGCACTATACATGAAGTCATTTTATACACCAGTATATACGGTAGTAGAAATGATAAACTTCACACTTAGGGGAGTAGTTTTCTTTTAAGTGGGAGAAACAGGCTGAAGAAGACCCCAAGTTCTTTGCAATGTAATCTGATAAAATTAAAAACTGTGTGATATCAGGAATAAACATTGCAGTGATACAACTTTTAATGGAACAAAGGAAGGAAGAAAAGGCACTTGGTGAATCAGTGTATTCAAACAACTGTAGCATTTGTGATGAAGAACTACTAGATCAAGTGACCTTCAGTTACAAACACCAAGGCCAATGGGTTGCCGTATACTATTATTCCAACTTTTACATTCACCAAGTCATATTACATCTTTCTCCGGTGCTGTAGTGAAATGTTTAGTTTTAACCAAAGGCAGAAATGATTATTTTTGATAAACTTTGTTGGATGATATTGCACAATTGGAGTCACCAGTTATCTTTAGATGGGACTTTGATATAATACCACTTACAAGAGATCTTAAGATATAGAGTGTTCCAGGAATATTGGCCATAGCTGAGGCTTATAAGCAAATTCAAACTGCAAATCACCATTAGAAAAGGAATTGCAGGAGGACCATTCCAAATGTCCAGAAAATCTATTTCATCATTTCCAATAAATGTATTTTTATTCATTTGATTTTTTTTAAAGTTTGAAGATAAAAGTGCTTTAAGGCTTTGCAATAAGCATTTGTTTGAAGGATTGATCAATGATTAATTTTATGAAACAAATTTCTAAGTTTTGTAGTCATTACTGTCCTTTTTTGACAAGTTAAAAATGGCATAAATTTCACGTTTTCCCAATTTAGATACATCTATGAGAAAAGGTATTCATATTACAGAGAAAATAACTATTTTGTTGAATTCCTCAAAAAAAAATTAGTAATTTCAAAGTTTCAGGTATGTATCTTGAATACTTTTTTTATGGTCATTTCAGGATGGTATATTTTGACCTGTTTTTGTGCTACTGTCAAATTGCACTTCTGGTCATTTGTACATGTTGTAAATATGTTTTTTTTTTTTTAATTGATGTACTACTAAAGAAAATTTAGCTTTATATCTGTTCTATAAATCATAGCAAGTTGCAAGGCATTAACTGTTGAAAGTAAATTATGTGTATTCAAACAACTGTAGCATTTGTGATGAAGAACTACTAGATCAAGTGACCTTCTGTAGCATGTTTTATCTACTGAGAACACAATTTTTACCAATGTTTAGGCTGGTCAGATCCAATAATTATTGATTCCATTATCATTATCTTTTTTTTTTTTTAAGACTACCTCTATGACATTACATTTATAATGATTCTTCACTTGTTTGAATCCTACAACTTCAGTTATGCAATGTTATAATTAGCTTCTGGACCAATAGCATGGGATGGAAAATCTGAGTACCTTTGAATTTGGTTGATCATTTAGCTACTAAGATAAATTTGGTAAAATTTTTTTAATGTTCTGCCAAATGCTCTATGTCTGTATTAAAGTTTTGAGATATATTGAAAATAAAATTTAGTTTAGGACACCTTGAAAATAATGTTAATTGACAATATAGTCAATATATTCAAGCATTGAAAATCATCTTTATTAGCTTGGTTATGTTAGTTGCTTTGATGTATTGCTTCCACTCAAGTGAAAATATCCAATTTGACCCTATTTCCATATGCAATTTGCAAGTTAAATGCAACATAAATTTTCTATTTTTGATTTTAATTTTTTTTAAAGAAATTATGATTGTTATTGAAAAGTGGATACTGCAAAAATTCATAGAGTTAAGCAAAATGAACTTCCACCTAAAACTCTACCAGACTCTGGTGTTCATCCAAAGAAACTGTGTATGTATTTGGTAGGACTGAAAAGGGCTTCCTTTCTTATGAGCTTCTGCCAGAGAGCAAATGACAAAATACTGCAATTAAAATAATTAAAGCAGTAATTTAACAGAAATGGCTCAATATTACATCAGGATAACCAGGCCCAAATTCTTTCAATTGCTTACCATCTTCACTAGTTACTGTACCTTTGGATTATCATATTGTAGACTTTACAGAGTTCTTATGAAAAACCTTCAGTTAAAATTTTTTATTTAAAATAATAGACCAGTAGATAAAACATTAATTAATCATGTTATCATATTATAAGATATGAAATAAATAAAAATTTACAAAATTATCTTTTTTTAATGCTGTACATTTTGTGTAGGAAATCTCTAGGTACTCCTGGCGTGCCATACTGTAGGTACGTCTCAACTTTTGACACAGATCAACAACTAAACTTTACAGGAAACTCTACTACCAAGAATGCAGTATTGTTCAGTTACACAGAGAATGCTGTAGTGCTCAATTTGATGCCCATGGTAATATAGCAATCAGCCTCTGTTGCTTGACATTGATTAAATAAATTTGATTGAACTTCCACTTTTATGTGTAACATCAGTTAAAGGAAAGGAAGAGAGGTGAACCTTTTTCTGTCATATGATGAATTCTACAAAGAGATTTTGGTAAAAGCAAATACAGAATACAATACTGAATTTGAATTATATTTAAGTATCATATCAGCATGTTGTTACTATCAGGTTAGTGAGATTCATTAGTTTATAAGAAGAACTGATTTAAAAGTCATTTCTTTTTGTAATCTTGAACATTTTATAAAGTCATCAAAATTACTAAACATTTAAGCTATTGTGAATGTTTCTTTTCTCTTGATAGTTGTTACATATTTCTAATAACTACATTTCCTTATAGAATGTACATTTGAAGCTGGTTTTCAGTGTCTGTTTTCTTAAAAGATGTTTTGACATAAAGCTTAGATCACATATACAGTTGTACACTCTCCAATTTTTGAGATAGGAAACTAAAGAGGATTTTTCATTCAGAGAACTCTGTAAAGACTACAGTAAATATGGTGATCCAAAGGTACAATAAATAGCAGCAATTTCCAAAGCTTGAATGTAAGATCCTCACTTAATTTCTTCCCCTACTATTAGACTTGTTCAAAATCTGCAGCTGTTTTTTATAATGACCACAAAGCTTCATTTCTTTTGTATTGTTGTATCTATAAACTGTTAAAGACCTATGATAAAAATAGGTTCTTTTCTTATATAGTTATTGAAACATTTTTATCTTCTGTATATAAATATTTGCCAATCCCTCACTTAAGAATATCAAGCAAACCAAAAATTCCAACAATAATAATCAGAATTTTTTTTTTATAAAGCTGTTTATTCTCATGTTTACAATGTAACCAACACATCAATATTATAATTACATAAAAAAAATAGGATATATTCCAAATAATTTGTCCAAACAGAAAGAACATTGAAAAGCAAATATCAAATTTTGTTCTATTGAATGACATAGGTTTTATTTTCTCATTTCTATATGCTTTATTTAGGTGAGAAAAAAAAATGAAATCAATCAAGAAATGTCCTTATTCAAAACTCTGCATCATGTTGCACTCTGCGATACATTGTAGACTTTCTTCAACATAGTCATAGTCATAAAAATGTACATCTTTTGTTTACTTCTTCTTTTATGTGCTGTATCCCTTCAGCATGTAGGTGATCATGGCCCTCCACTCCTTCCTGTCACTTGTTGCTCTTAATAAGTTTTGTCTTTTTGTTAATTCTTCCAAATTCTGTTCAGCGATCCATTTGTTCAAGCCCATCAAGTATGTTATGTGCTGCTTTTCTCTGTCCCTCTTTACTTCTATCTGTCCTGTGAGTATCAGATTTTTCAAGCCCTCCTTCCTCATTACATGCCCCAGAAATCCCTGTATATATATATATATATATATATATATATAATGAAATGGACAAAGTCCAACAATTATTTTAAGACATTTATTTATATATATATATATAGAGAGAGAGAGAGGGGGAGAGAGAGGGAGGGAGAGAGAGAATGCAATGGGTAAATTGGTGCCATTTTATATTTTTAATTTTGGACAGGTGTGTTGTTTGTTTTTTATTTTGTTGACTGCACAGTAGAGTAGCATCAGTTGGGGGGCACTGTCTGTGGGGAAAAAAGAGCACTATAATGCAATTCATTCCACCAGTAATTTGGAAATACCATGCTGTACATGCTTGGCATTCATACTTGAAGCTGCAATATGAACATTTCACAGTGTTTGGGTGTCAATTAGTGTAGAGGATTTGAAAGAGTTGGATGCGTCTACAAAGATATTTGGAGGAATCACTAGTGATGGTGATGTTATGCTTCCATTCATATTCCCACAGGACATCAGAGTCAACACGGAGACCTACACCAACTACTTTGAGGAGGTAGTTCTGCCCTGGCTCAAGAGGATGGCTACTGAAAGATTCTATGTCTGGCAGTAGGATTTTGCAACATGCCACACAAGCAGGAAAACCCAGCCATGGCTGTCTGACAATTTCTGCTACCACATCACCCATCACATCTGGCCACCTAATTCCCCAGACTGCAACCCCCTTGATTATTATGTGTGGGATGCAGTTGAGCAAGATACCAACAAAACTCCTTGTAAGACCAAGGCCTACATAAAGTGCCACACAAGACGGAAAACCCTGTCATGGATGTAAGACAATTTCTCTGACCACATCACTCCTTATATCTGTCCATCTAACTACCCAGGTTGCAGCCTCCTTGATTATTATATGTAGGGCACAATTGAGCGAGAGACCAACAAGTAACACCAAAGATGAACAGAAGGCAAGGATTATGGCAGCATTTACCAACTTAAACAAGGAGACTGGAGGCTGTGGTTGAAGACAATGGTGATTTTATTGAATAAATTTACTCTTTAGTATTTCAAGATATCTTTTTGTAATTTTTGTAAATATATTTGTTAAAATGAGATGTCAGTGTTATCTTCATTTTTGTGTAATTTAGATGATAATTTATACATTGTACCCTCTGTGTGTGTGTATATATAATATATATATATATATATATATATATATATATATATATATATATATAAGAGTTGGTTGGTTTGGCAATTTATATTTCAGTATCAGTTCCCAGTTTTGTTTTCCTTGATACTGCGGTTTTCAATGTGTTTTTCCGATTTTTAATTTAGTATTTTTGCTTTCTAAGGAAGCCATTCATTTTCTTGTGTAATTATACCATTTCCAATTGATATCTGATTTCGTTTGAGATTGATAAATTTGCAACTTAGTTCGTTCAACTCGCAATATCTCATGTATTTATGGTCCAATTTTAAAAATATTCATGGCTGGAAATAAAATAATCTTTCTAAATATGTAATTTGTATGTGCTTTTATTCATTGAATTTTTACAGCAAGTTAAAACTTTATTTTGCTTTGAACAGCCAAAAATGTGAATGATTTTTTTTCCAAGACTAAATTTTACACTTTGTCAAAGTGACCAATCTTTATCAGTATTCTTGAAATTCTACACTCAATTAGAAGACAACTACAACCAAGAAAATGTTCATTTCTTCTCTGACCCTAGGAAGTAAAGTAAACAAAACAAAAAAAAAAAAACTGTTATTGGGGTTTTGCAAATAAATACATTTCTTCTAAACAAGGAAAATCAATGAGTTATTTTCCCCTAAATAAATTTGTTTTTATCTAGCGAATACACCTAAAATTAAATATTAAAAATAATTAAAAGCTTTTAATTTCATTTTTAGAATGTGTAAATTTCCAAATCTGCAAGTATCACCTGTTCTTTTTGAGATACACATTTTAAAAATGAAATTAAAAACTATTTTAATCATTTTAATCTTACTTAAGTCTAGTATTTGCCAGATAAAACCATAAAGATATTTGTAAAAATAAAATGAATTAATTTTCCTTGTTTAGAAGAATTTTATCAGCAGAACAGTAGTGGATAAAAAAGAATAATTTTTACTTTAGGCTTAAAAAATGACTTGCAGTTTTGAAAATATACACATTTTAAAACTGAGATTAAAACTTACTTTATTTTTTTAATGTCTAATTTTACTTGTATTAACTGGCTTACTAGAAAACACTTACAAAAAATTTGACTTCATGAAATTTAACATTAAGACGAACATGACAACTATTTTTTAAAATTTTTACTTATTTTGTTCTTAACTTAATTTTACCACAAAAAGTTTTATCTTTTTTAAAAATTGAAACAGATTTCACTTTCAGACATCATGTTGTATTTCCTTTTTTTTCTTCTTCATTTCTTTTGTAAACAAATAGATATCACATTTATTTCTTAAAACTAGTCAATTAAATATTTTTAACATTTTTGTTCAATCTTTTCCTCTTACAATGGTATAAATCTTAATAAAATTTAATTTTATTAACATCTGAAAGCCTTTTTCAATAGTGTTTCTTTGGATATGGTCACTCAGTAGTGATGTAAAAATGGAACTGAAATCGTTCGGTTTTGTAAAAAAAATTTGATGTGGTTTCACGGTATGAAGATGAAATCATATATATATATATATATATATATATATATACCACTAATATTATCAATATCTATCTATCTATCTATATATATATATATATATATATATATATATATATACTTTGGTTTTTGGTAATAAGAAGAAATTGAGGAACCAATTTAAAAAATGAAGTAATAAGCTTTACCAATTGTAACAGGAGTGATGACTTTACTCACTGTTACAGAGCTGCCAGTAATCACATGAACCAAACTTGTTAGAAGCTATCTGGTGCCTCCTTATATCAGCAAAAGCTATTTACTTTATGCTATTATGCATCTCATAATATTTCATTTCTTATTGCTTCAACTTGTAACTAAAATTTTGCACTTTGCAGCCTCATCAAGTAGTTCTTATTTGCTTGCCAATTAACAAATATTATGTAAGTTCACTTCTTAATTCAGTTGTCTCAGTATCACTTCACAGCATAGTTACAAGTTAAAATTATCTGAGTCTGTGTCTGTGTATATATATATATATATATATATACACACAGACACACACACACACACACACAGCCTGTTTTGCTGTATCACAGTCCATCAGTGTGGCTAGACATGCAATTGCTTCAAACCAGGATTGAAACTTAACTGATTTGATTTGATGTCAGTCGGAGTCTCTCACCCTCAGGCTATCAGTGCATGCAGCAGAGAATGGTAATTTTTAACAAATTATATATGAGATATAAGTATTTCCAGCTCCCAGAGTGCTCAATTCATAGTGAAGAGCTTTTAGCATTACTTAGCATCAGTCAATAAATTCACTTTCTTGCAAAGTGCTCAATAAAATGGTGTTAATGAAACAGTGCTTGATTTAATAAGATAGAGCTATTAAGCATATACTAATAAATATACATATGATCTCTTGGTGAGGAAGGGATAATTCTCTCTCTCTCTCTCTCTCTATATATATATATATATATATATATATATATATATATATATATATATATATAGCATTGGGAGGTCAATTGATATAAATTGCCAGAGGATACTTATCCTTGAAACCAAGGTAGAAGAATCGACTGATCTCCTAATTTTTAAAGTAGACATATATAATACCAGTCCTATAAAAAAATAAGAAGATAATATTATTTTTACTATCTTAAAATCTCTAAAACAATATAACTTCATTGAAAATATAAATTGTTTATATATAACATCGTATTTTATAAAACACACTCTTGGATTATCATCTGATATTTATGTTAATTATATAATTTCATTTATTATCCAGCAGATATAGGTACATATGTCATCTTTCTTATTAAGATTATAATATAGAGCCAAAACGAATATTGTATGTGCAGTATGAATGCTTTGAGCACTTTTATTTTGATGTATGCAAAAGTATGTTTTTCCTAGAGGATGATGAAATTTGCTTGTTTTTGTTTATCCTTTGCCTTTTACATTATTTTCTTTAGAAAGGCAAATAAAATAAAGAGAAGTTCTTTGTATTTTAAAAGTACCAAAGTTATTTTCTACTTATTTATTTTAGTTACATTATATAGCAAGTGCAATATATTACAATGTCTTTTCATTTCAAAATACATTTTTCTTCCGATTGTTTCTTTCTGTGAACAAAGAACAAAACATTGTTTTTTTTTTTTTTTTGCTTTAAAAGTTGTAATATTGTTTTTAGAATTCAGAGATTCTTAAAAATATTTCATAGAAGATGTTGATTTATATATTTTCATTCATTTATATTAAAATTTATTAAACTTTAGAATATTTATTTACTTCAAATTCTGTTGGTTTGTTATTTTGGCAAATATTCATGAGTCATTACAAAATATTATGTATTTTAAATATATGTTAGTGATATATCCTATCAGGTAAACTCCTTTTAGACACTATATTTAGAAATAGAACAATAAGCTAAAACTTGAAGGAGGAAATTTACTTGATCCCCTTGTAATAATTGTCACAAAAATACATAGGAGAAACCTCAATAGATCTAAATAAAAAATTATATGACCACAAAAGAGACTAGTTTAGACTTGAACCTGAATCAACAGATTTGTTATTTCTATAGAAAAACATTTAATTATTCCTGTTAGAATGAACAAATCCTGACACTTCACTGTTCTACACTTGATTTCATTTAAAAAGGAAAAGAAAGGTTAGTTTTTTTTTTTTTTTTTTGATGGACAGCCTATTTGCACAAAGACACATAAGGAATAAAAAAAATCAAATGGAACATTCAGTCGGTTATGTGCCATGTGTGATGCGTGCTTAGGCGATCATGTATCTTTTGATACATGACCGATGAGGCAGATTTTTTCCCACAGTAGGTTGCCATTTCTTTCTGCGGTAGACCAGTTACCATCCAAGGCTATAGAAGCCAGTCTGTCCTGCTATTTACTCATAGCTGGGAAGAGAAGAAGAGGATTCATACCTTTCCTAAGGGTATTAGCAAGTAAGTGAATGTAATGGATTCGACTGGAATTCGAACTTGGCTCTCCGATTCCTCAATCTGAGCCGCTATCAATTACTCTACTGTGGAACATTACAAGTAAATATTTTGGGTCTGATTTTCTTTTGAAGAAGAAAAGAACTTTTCTTTCTTTCTTTATTGCCATAATAATTTGTATCACATTGTAAAACAAAGAAAGAATCAACATTTATGAACATTTAAAAAGAAGTTGTCTTTTTAGCAACATTTGTACTTTTAGGTTTGTATTTAAAGTTTTTCTTTTTTGTTCATTTCTTCTCTATGCATTTTGTAAGGCAATTTCACTAGTGACAAATTATTGTTGTTTGCTTCAGTACAAGGCTAACATTTTTGTTTTTTATACAAAATTGCATATTTGTATATACATATATAATTGCGTATTGGTAATCTCTACATTCCACACAATTTTCTGTAAATGCTTTAGGCAAATAAAGATCTTTTATAATTTTTTACTGGCAAATTATTTTAAACACAAGCCATTTCTAAACTTCAGCTTTTAAGTCTTCTGATCACTGATAGGTTGCTTAAGATATGGGAATTTGTTTCTTTCTGATGTTAATTCATGTAAATACATTGATTGAAAATGTTTTTTATTTGATTCCTTAAGAGCAGAATCAAAGTCTAACTTCAGTATTTTACTCTTAAAATCAACTTATATGCCTGAAAGGTGATATTCCAGGTGGAATTGGAAATTTCAACCCGTTTATTTTCTGTGATAAAGGAGGGTGTATTTTTGTGTGTGTCATATACATATATAATGACAACAAATATAATTGTCACCTACCAAATTTGACCTGGGTACAGTATGTACATGCTAGGAGTAGTATTTATTTGGTGTCTCTGGATTATCTAATGATATAGTAATTCTTATAGCAGTACACTCTCTAAGCCTGAGCTTCAGACAGTGATTCATGCTGCGGTTCAGTGTGGGGAAAGATTCCAATGTAAGAAGGTATCATGCCACAGAGATATAAATGTGCACCTTTTGTTAAATCAGAGCTGTTTGAGAGGAGTCAACAAGCTGGATGGTTATTTCGGAGAATTGTTATGCATGTTGAATGTGACACATTAGTGGTTTTTTGATGTTGGCAACAATAGTCAAACTAACATTCCTACACTTTCATACAACTTGGTCATTAGTTACTACTCTTTGATATTTGTCAAGGCAACATTGGATAGTGCCATGAACTTATGTTTTGCAATTTGGAGCAACATATTTTTCTTGCTTGTTAGACTCATTGTTTTGATCATTGTACTCTCTGGTCATCTTAGGTGTCTGTCTTTGTACCTGGTAATCTTGGAATTTTAAACCAAATCCTTTTTTTAATCCATGGAGTTAGATTGTTCTCATTCTGCTTTCTATTTTTATGGCATATTTTCTATCATTAGTCACAAGACTTATTCATTTTTGTGTTGCTTGTTTGTTTTTTCCACTGAACCAAAGTAAGTGACTTTTCAGCACTACCAAAACAAGGGATTGAACTCACAATTGTCAGTGAATCCAATATGTTTTAACCTTTAGTTTAAACCACTAGGACAATCAAGTATTTAAATTCTGGAGCTTTAAGCCTAATGTTACTAGGCAGGTACTGGTAATATATGTGTATATGAATAGCAAAGTGTATAATAATGATAATTACTCGTCTCCAAAATTTTAACAAAAGTGCCATATTGCTGCCATTCTTGTAACAGGAATATTAGAATAATGCCATAATACCCAGCCTACTCAACAGGCGCTGCAAGATATTTGACATCTTCCCTGGCTAGCAGGATCACTTATTGAACAGAGGACATGGTGGAATGATTGACTCGTTTAGTTAATTCAAACATTTTTTGTATTGTCTCAAGAGGAATGGAATATTTTATCAGAGAATGGTATTCACTAACTGCATGATCATATTTTTGTCAAAAGTACAGGCCTATGTTAATGCACAAGGCCCCACAATAGAGTGTATTAATAAGTGGACTGATTGCCCTTGTTATTTGGAATCTGCATGTCTTTTGAACTGTTTATTGTAATTTGCCTATATTACTTGTATTTTTAATCTTGAGTAAATTAAAACATGTATTTAGCATTTTGCATTTTTATTTTTGATCAGTGTTTATATATATTTATTAAACAAACCTTATTTTGTTTTTATTCTCTTGAATAATATCAGTGAATATAGTCATTTCACTAAAATATTCACATATGTCCAGATATCAATTTAATAGACTTTTTCTACATTAAGAACATTGTGTGTGTGTGCGTGTGTATTTTTGTCAATCATCATGAAATGAAAAAAAGCTGATGAATATTTTTGGCAGTCATATTCCATTGATTTTTTCCTTGAAATTTGTTTTGTTCTTATATAGCAGTAAATTACTTATATTGATTGATATATTGTCCAAAATCAATAATGATAAAAAATAGGAAAAAACTTTCCCTAATTTAACTGATATTGTGAAGAGTTTAATATAATTTTTTTGAGAAACAAAGAAATGTGGATAAGTTATTATTAGATATTTATAATTACAGAAATACTTATTATTATTATTATTAGATTGGTGCAAAAATATTATCGTTTTTTGACGTATTTTTTAACGTCAAAAAACGATATTATTTTTGCAACAACCTAATATTAATATTATTATTATTATATATAAGTTTATATAGTATCATTATTATTATATTATTATTAGATATTTATAATTACAGAAATACTACCATCTTGTTTGATGTAATTGAAAAAATATATACTCAAACAGCAAAAATGAATATAAAAGTGTTGTATTGAATTTTATTGACACAGTTTATGTATTTAATTTTGATGAAATTTTTTCACTTAGCATATGAGTAGCCATACATCAAGATCAAATGCATAACTGTCCTAAGTACATAATGTTTCTTTGAGTACTTTTGACTATCATTAGTTGTTAGTAAGAATGTTAACATTATTACATTGACCAAAAAATTAGTTCCTTTTTTTGTAGTTAATGCATTAAGAGCATTTAGTTTAAACCGACTTCATTCTGAATTTTGACAACTGTCATATGTATTTTAAATATACAATAGCCTTTTATCCTTACTTTATAAACACAATGAAAATCTTTGGTATTGCAATATATCATTGATAAGAATATCAGTCTTGAAATTAGATTGTATGTCTTCATCTTCACAAGATTAATTAGCATATTTTTTCAAATCTAAAGTTGGGGATTAGTTTACTACTCAAATTATAAAAAGAGACAAAATAAATATATAGGTATGAAGGTATTAGTTTGAAAAGTGACAGGCCTACTGATAGTGTCTTGTTATTCAGATCTCAAGTTATACAAGATGTGTTGACTAAGGGTTCATGTATAATGAATGAGTGTAAATACTCATGAGATTCTTGGCAATCACTATGCACTCTAATGTGATTGCATGCAAACAAATGTGAGAGAAATGTAAACTTTTAAGGCAGCGCTTTTAGTGCTAAGAGTAAATGGCAGAGGTGAATCTAATTTTGTATTTTTTATTAAGATAAATCAAAGGAGATAGCAGTAGGTAGCCATGATCAGGCAATTGTCCTTTGAATTGAACATGACTTTATGCAAATTTAAAAATGTATGATTATTAATATTTTATAGTATTGTTGTACTGCAGAGTTAATAGTAAATGTATTTTATTCTGCTTCAAAATTAAAATGCAGGAATTTGCTTCACCAAGACAAATTTAGGATGGAAAAGCAAACCTCTATTATTGTCATTGTTGTTCTTGATAATTCTATTGAAGCCTGTAAATGTAACAGTTGCCCGATGAAGAAAGATTTTAGAATGAATTCCATATATGTCTGTCTGAATGCTGATCATGTAATTACATTTATTCAAGGAGAGGTATTCAATTCTGTCAGAATAAATTCAGAGCTTGTAATCCTGAGAAGAGCCATTAGAAGTAAAAATAATAATTTATAACTCCTTCATATTAAAAAAATGTTTCTTCCTATTCCAATTAATATGATAAGAACTTGGTTTTAAAAGAGGAAGAAATATTAATGTGCTTCTGGAATCAAAAGGAAAGAATACAAATTAGACACATTTTTAGAGTTTGACTCTTTTAAATAAAGAGCATTTAAACACTATTATTGCAATGCAAATAATACAGAGAATAGAACTTGGGACTCTCTTTTGAATTGGAGGCAGTTTTGGGGTTCTAAGCTATTTAAATAGTCACACAAATTAGTCAGCCTGATTACACTAATATGATGTAGGCAATAAAGAAAACATTAAGATATAACAGATTGATATTTTAAAGACTCATTGAGGCTTATAATTCAGGATATTTGTTGTTATTGATTCCTAAAATTGTTCTTAATCTCTTATAACTAACGCAAAACATGGTTTGCTTGGTAGGCATATATTGCTTTAAAAGAAGACTTTAAATTTCCAAAACAGAAACATTGTAAGAACAGATGGTTTATTTTTCTGAAATGGTTATCAATTGCTTTTCTTTTGATAAATAAGTGTAGTTTATAAGTACTTTGTCCCTTGTGTTTTGTTTGGCAGTTATATAACTTTTAGCCAGTCATCTCTTTCCCATTGATAAGACAATTTATCTAATTTATTTCCTCATAAATTCTGAAAGATTCTCTACTAGATGAATGGATTTACTCAGTTATTTTTTTACTGATAGAAGATAATCATAAAATTGTTGAGTAGCACTAAAGTTATTATTCATACTAGATATTTCTACTGTTTGTCACTGATGATAGCAAGTCCCTTCACAATTCAGCACTCTTGCCAATTCCAATACTGCTTTGGATAAGAATCTTCAGTTCATGCAATCTTAGATGGTTCCCAATGCACTGTAGATCATAAGCATGGCCATCATTCTTATTCTATAGTTTCTTGAGTGAAGTACTGTTACTTTTTCATTTCCTTTTCTTTGTTCTTCTTTATCACATTCATCATCTAACATATTCTTTATTCACAACAACCAAGACTAGTTTTCTTGTTTGTGTTGGGAGTTGGATATGAATTCTAACATTTGAAAATACTTGATTCTTGTTTTCTATAGCAGCTTTGCTTTGTGTTCTATTTTATTTGGTGGATGTGCATGTGGAATAAAGGATAGCATCTCAGAATGTTATATTGGAGCAAATACCTTTGGGGAAGGTATGAATCCATCTCCTCAGCTATGGGTTAAATAAGACTTGTATCTGGAAATATAATTGTTATACTTCAACAAAGTTGGAGAATAACAATTCAATATTCATTTGCAAAATCATTATTATTCTTACATTCCAAAATATATTTTGGCTTTTGTTAAACCCACAAAGAGTTGATAAGCCATAAAAAAACAACAAATTAATCAAAGCATTCCATTTCTACAGAGAGGGTTGCACCATTGCATGTGGGTTCATATTCTGTTGTGCTTGTTTTTTTTATTTTTTATATTTACTTATGACCAGATTACAATTTGG
This sequence comes from Acanthosepion lycidas, assembly GCA_963932145.1. Classification (NCBI taxonomy): domain Eukaryota; kingdom Metazoa; phylum Mollusca; class Cephalopoda; order Sepiida; family Sepiidae; genus Acanthosepion; species Acanthosepion lycidas. The sequence continues at coordinate 53,615,644 of OZ010615.1, forward strand.
TTTATAATGTCCTCTTTTTTCCATGTAGATGAGATTGACAATTTTTTCTGTATTTTGTTAATTTTTTTCTTTATATGGTTCTGAATTCATTTATTTTATTCCCCTTTCTGTATGTTCATTTCTTTTCATCTGTAACTTATTTTGTTCTTAGTTTTATTTCCTTGCTCACTTACTATGACCTCACGATTCCTTGTTGTTTTACTATTACCTCACTATTGCTTTGTTATTTTGAGTGCTCATCATCATCCTACTTTGTTTTGTACAACCTTTTATTAGAACAGATTACTACTTCTCTTTATATTTTTATTTATTTATTTATTTTTTTTTTTTTACATAGCATCCCCTTTATAATATGCAGCTGTTTTGCCATCATCATTAATTTTTTGGTCTGTTCATTTGATCATGTTCCTCTCTTGTCCATCCTAGAAAGAGTTTAGATTTTCTCTTAGAAGGAATGAATACATAATCTATTATCAGATTTTCTTTTTCCTGATTTCTCTAATTTGTCTTTATTCATTTTGTTTTTATTGAATCCAATAATTTGTCATGGTTATTTGCACTTAATGTCCTAATTGGTTTGTTATCTGGTAATTCAGTTTTATAAATTTTATTTATGTTTCACTAACATTATACCTTTTTTGATTGTTTATACCAGATCCATTTTATCCATATTTACTAAAATCTCTGAACCAGTGTTTGGCTTCTTTTTCCCCTTTTTATGAATCATTTAAGATCATCCATGTACATTAGATGATTGATTTTTTTTTTCTTTTTCATTTGTACTCTTCTTTTTATTAGGTTTTTGGGGCAAATAATTGCAATTTACATCTACCTCTCATACCGAAATTAATATCAAATTCATGCAATTTATGATAAGAGTCTAACACAGATGTTGGCAAAATATTTTATTTCTTATTTCAATAAAATGAAAATGATTCATGTAGGGAGGTATAACAATATTTTACTTACTGGAAACACTGAGAGACTCACTTTTAGAATTAAGTTTTTTGAAACTCCAGATACTGTATATATTCGTGTATCATGCAACTTTTGAAAACCTAATTTTGAAGCTAATTTTAAGGAGTATTGCATTGTACATTAGAATTAAAATTAGCATATGCCATTGACCAAACTATATATCCATTTATTGTAGTCAATTTAGCTTCAAAATTATATCTTCAAGGATTGCATGATATACAAGTATATGCGGTAGTTGCTTTTTGATTCAAATAAGTTGGATAAAGAAGTAATATTTTTCTAGTGAACATTTTCTTACTTATACATGATGGAGTTTAAGTGTTCTATTAGATGGCAATTAGGTCCCACCATAGCTAAATGCAACACCAACAGTTTCTTTTCTTGCACTGACCCCACAAACTCCCTTCTTTTTTTTTTGCATCCCTGATAACTACAATCTCCAAAAATTTAAATGCAGTGTCAATCGCCATCTTCTATCTTATTGAAACCTGTTCCATTTTTTTTGTTTTTTTTTTGTTTTTGTCCTTCCCTCAATCCTCCCCATTCTGTCTTCTCATTCTTTTTCACTTTCACTCCTTGTAAATTCTTGTGTGGTAGTGACATTACTACCTTGCTTGGGGTGAAATGACTAAAAGAAAAGTTATGTCTTTATAGAAATCAAGGGTGATATTCTCACTGCTATCTAAAACCCTAAACAGTTGTTAATATAGCTAAAATTACACCTTTAAGTGCCGACTCTAGGTGCGTCATCAGTGTTGCTCTCATGTCACTAGAAGTTTCAGTTCTAAATAAACAACAGACTTCTTTGATGGGCGACCCGACCAAATATGATCAGTATTCGGCCCATACCCAGAGTAAATTTGCTACTAGCTTTAAGACGTGTTTTATGTAAATTCCCCCAGAAAATGGCAATTAATCAAGTCTACACTTGGGCTATTTGATGTTATAAATCGGGTAAGTCTGGTTGTACTGATTTTCCTACATGAGGCCAAGATGGGGTGTTTTTTAAGAAGAAAGAAAAAAAAAAAAAGAAAAGATTAAACCGATGAATATATATATATTAATAAAATAAAAACTCCAAGTTATTATATTGACTCGTCTTACAACTTTTCTTTCTCTTCCTCCCCTTCCTTTTAAATTCTTTATTATTTCTTATTTGTTTGATCTTTTTTCTCTTTTTATAACTTTCCTTTTTATTCTTAACTACAGTTAAAAAACATTTAAATTAAAGTGATTAAAATGACTTACTCAAACTATTTACAAAAAAACCCCTAGAATAATGTATGAATAATTTGATGATAATCTAAGAAATTCTTTTTAAAAACTAAGAGAAATAACATAACTAAAATTGCTTAAAATAAATTAATCAAGATATTTACATTTTGAATTCTAGCTAAAAAGAAAAGAAATAATAACATATAAATTTTAGTTAAAATAAGTTACTCCTAAAAATTATTCTTAATGGAAACCAATTGAAAAAACGAGTAAATACAATCTCAATATGTGTTGCAGTGATCTCCTCCCCGAGCACAAGGGGCGCTTTGGTGAATCTATTTTTCCCCAGAAATGTAGGTTGGTTGAGCTTGGTAATACGCTGTACACCATCTGGACTAGGAATCTAGTTCGGCTGAAGTTGGTGTTCCAAAGATCTATTTACAGAATCAGCAAAAACATAAAAAAAAAAAACATTGCTTTCTAGAAATTATTTTGAGCAATGCAAAATGTTCTCATCATTGGCTAGTTTTTTGATATCTTTTATAATTTACATTCTGAAACATTGCATTATCCATCTCTCTATGCACACACACAATTCAATGTTTACAAATGTTTGTTAGTAATACACATTTAGTAAGTAAAAAAAAACAGACTAAAAATGTTTAATATCCCTTTAATATCAACAGAATAACTAACTCAAGATTCTTTTTAAATATTTGCTATAATTTGCATTCATAATATCTTATTTCATATGAAGTGTCTCTATATTGATATAAATAGATTTTATTTATTATTAGATTCATAGTATATAAAACTAATCATTTTCTCACTTAAGATATATTCTTATCCATACCCACCATGGCTTGGGTATTTAATAGAATATTTTTACAATTGGCAATACACAATAACATCTAGGGAAACAAATGCCCATTCTTAGAAAGTATCTAATGATATATTAAAAATGATAAGTTGAGATGTAAAATTGCTTATAAATTGAAAGGAAGGAGAAATGATGAAAGAAAGTGGAAGAAAGGAGATTGAATGCTGTAGTTAATGCCCAACATTAATAGAAACAATTTATTAATTTTGATGCTAAATAATTGTGGGGGAAAAAAAAGGGAAATACTTTTGGACATTGTCAGCAGAAATACAAAGAAAACACTTTTGTATTTTATTAAAAGCAAAAACATTCAGTCATTCCAGTGTAATTGGTTTAGTGAGTAGTGTACTTATTTGTCTATTGCAACCATTTTCAGTGCATCCGGTTGTTTGATGAAGAAAAACAAAATCAACATCTAACATTTTCTTTTTATATCTCCATTCATTTTTATTGTATATTAAAAATAACTTTATTACTATTTTTTATCTGTAGTGTTAAATTTTGTTATTCATTGGTTGCAGGATGCTAAGTATTTTTTAGTAATTTAAATAAATGTATTGAATTCTAGTCTCACTTTAATAGTGATTTCTCAAACATCTAAGTCTTCGGTGTAAAGTAAAATTCAAACACTAATTTTAAGTTTATATTAGCTTTCATTAAATATTTCAAGTTTCTTATATACATCATATAGATGTCATGACACAAATAATTTTTATTTATGAATAGGTTTTGCCTGCTAGCTAATATCATATTTATCTTACAGTACAGCATATGAAATTTTTCCCAGATATATTGACTCTATTGTTATTAGTCATCTTACTATTCACGAACCTATTAATATTTCTGGACAGAAGCAAAACTTTCAATATAATTTATATTTTTCTTACCAAACTGCAAAGTGTAAGCAAAAAAAAAAAAAAAAAAAAAAAAAAAAAAGGTTACAGAAGAAACAGAATGTTTTCTTTTAGGATGTTATTGAAATATCAAAGATAATGGTATTTTTATCAAGTTTATCAAATTTGGAAATAGAAAAGCTTGTATTTAAAACCCTTAAGGTGCATTTATTTTTTTATATTAAAATATGAATTTGTGTCTTGTTCTTGAATTTCAAAGATACACTGTGGAATTTCTATCAACCAAATTATATAATGTCACCTCATTCCTAGTTTTATATGCATTAATTTTATTTTTTAAAATCTTATAGCGTGAAGAAGAAGAGGCAGAAGTCTTACCTCAAGATCTCAGTGCAGCTGAAGTTCTTCCACAAGGTACTGACAAAACAACTGATTTTATTGATTCAGCCCTAAAAGGACTTAACCCAAGGTAAGAAAAAAATTATTAATATTTTTAATATTCTAGTTTTATTTAATCTATTCTATCTTTCATTGCTTATAAATTCTGTGGTTTTATTCTGTTAAATACTAAAAAATGGTTAAAGCTTAGAAAAAATATAAGAACACAAAAAGACTTTTTTGATATTAATAGATGCATTGTCTGCTTTGAATGGAACTGTTAAAGTGCTACAAAATCTTCATGAATATAAGTTTGAATTTTAGAACAATAATTTAGAAGATTTATTGTAGAAAAATGTTTTCAGGCTTAATGAATATGAAATAAGGACAGTCCTTGTCTATTGTTTTATATACAGGATGTCTAAATACATTGATAGGCTCATAAATCATGAAATATTTGTTAGCTTTTTAGGTATAACTGATTTAAAATAATGGCTAGAATAATATTAAAAATTTCAGAAAAAGAAATTTATCTTAAATTGCTACTGGGATTTTGAGAATGTAGCGTGTGCAAAGCCAATTGTAAAAGGAACCTCAAATAAATCCTCAAACAGAATGGCTCATCATTGCTTGCAATAGTTGGAAGTAGAAGAAATCACACTTATTAGAAAAGTTTCATTTTAACATTAGTCCACACGCTCAATGAAGATGATCCTGATTGTCATGATGTGAGAACCTATCTTGATGAAAATCTTTATAAAATAAATGTAAATATTAGCTTTTAGCAAAATCAAAAAAAAAAAAAAAAAAAAAAAAAATTTTTTTCTGTAATTTATTGATCTACAGCTGAAAGTATTGATTGAGATTTACCTTGAATATGTTAAATCTTTATAGAATAATATGCAATCATGAACATTTATTAATCCCTATATAATGTGTCTCTTGATTTTAAAACAAGGATATGGTTTATTAGCAAATATACAATAATAGGAAAAATCATCTGAAATCAAGCAATGGATGTTTCTGTTGTTTACCGTATTAAGACTCCATGAAGACCTCTAGATTTATGAGTTATGAGTTGATAAATGCTAGAATTTCAAAAGTTATGCACATTTAATAGGAAATAAATGACCATTGTTGGTCATTATCATTGATGAGGAAAGTTTTAATTTTTTTGAGAAATCTATTTTTAAATATGTTTTATCACAGGCAACAAACAAATTATTAGAATGAATACTTTGGACAGTTTCTTCTAATATTTCACCCCAAATTAAGAGTATATTCAGGTACATTTTTATTCTAAGCTAAAAATTGAAGAATATTCTGAAAGATGTCTTTGTGTGACATGTCCTTTCAGGATGGGTGTGATCATGGCACTTCACAGCTTCTTCTCTTTTATTGCTAACAGCAGTATTTATTCCTTTATGATTCCTCTTTGACATGTCCCTCCATCAGTTTGCTAAAACTTGTTACTTGCTGCTTTCTTGCAGTTCTTTTGATTTCATGTATTGTGAGGTTTAAATTCTCCAAACCTTTTATCATTATTTATTCTCAAAATGTCACCAGTCTCTTTCTGGTTGTTTTTAAAAGTTTCTTTCTAATTATTATTGTCCTTAAAACTTCCACATTTCTCTCAAGCTCTGTCCATGGTATTCTCAGCATTTGTTGATAGAATTTTTTTTGTTTTTCCATTTTTTATGAAATTGTTGAACATTTACTACCAGTATAGATAGGCAGATATCACATAGTAGTTGAGTTCTTTATTTCTAATGTCATTTTTTGTTTTTCTCTTGAATCTTCCATCTGCATATATTGTTGAGGTTACATCTGCCAATAATAAAACCTGGTAGAATAATCTTGATGCTCAGTTAAATCTAATGACAAAGCTTCCATGTCATATTCCTCTTTTCTGTTTTGGTTTACTCACTTAATTTGTTCACTATTTGCATTTAAATGATTTTTTCCCCAATAAAGAACTCAGATTATTTACATGTCCTTTCCATGTATATCAAGCTTTTTTTTTATATTTCAAGAAGTTCTTAATATTGTAATTTAACAAATGCATTTGAGTTATCCATAAATCAGTCTTTCAGTTTTTCTATTGCTCATTCCACTAGTATTGTGGTTATAAAAATAGTATTTCTTGTTCTATTGTTATTTTCTTATTTCCACTATGATTCTATTCCAAGCTCTATTCATTAGAATCCTAATGATTGGTTTAGTTATGTTGCTCATCAGTTTGATTGTTCGATGGAAGTTCACATTTGTTTACATCTAGTTTATTTGTTAGTGCTATGACCGATTGATCAACACATTTTTGGTAATCCCCTGCTTTTAGGTACAATTAGGTACATAATTTATGTCAATGGCTTTCTATTGTCCTCCTGATTACATTTCTTTTGTTCTTCTTCCTTAGTAAAGTTTCTGTTTTTTAATTCTTCCACACCCAGTAACCTCTTGTGTCTTGGTGATTTTACTGCCTTTGTTGGGGTGAAATAGATTAAAAAAAAAATATGTTCATTATTTTGTACTCAGTGAATTTTCACATCTGTAATAATTTGTGGCTTTCACTGGGGATCAAAAGTATTTCGGTACCCTACTTAGTATTATTGTTGATTTAACAATGCTATCATTTAGATAATTTCAATTCTTCTTCCATTTCAGATTCTTTGTCTTTTTGCAAACCAGAATTGGTAAGATTTTTGTTGGAAAAAAAAAAAAAAAATTTTAAAAGGAAAGGTTTTACTTTATAAGAACGGGAGAGGTTTGGCAAAATAGATGAAGATTTGAAGTCAATGGCAGAAAAGGATCCCAAACCACAGCTGGAAAACTTTCATGAAACTTTAATGTACAAATTAAAAGCATTTCAAATCATTTAAGAATTAATAATAATAAAAAAAAAGTTTAATAATTGAGCTCCATTTAAACTGAATGAGGAACTCCCATATAGATGTCTACATTGTGTCCATTGTTATGAAATTGCTGCACATTTTTATATTGCATCATTATTTTCATTAAAAATCTTAATTCTGTCTAAAAAAATTCAAGGTGAATTGAAAACTTTGCCTCTTCATTTGACATTTCTTTTCTGGTTGACCATTTTGTTCAATCATCTCCATTTCCTTAAAGGCAAAAACTTTAATCTAAATCAAATTGAACAAACTTCATGAATTTATTGTTTATTTCAATAAATAATTTTGTAAATAAAATTTATGATTTGATGCTAAGATGTAGTAAAAATATTGGGAATATTTGCATTAAATAAAAACATGTTTTAATTTTTCAGTTTAAATAAATATCCAACCTGATAATATTCATCAATAAATCTCCAATTTTATGTTTATATTCATTTTGTATGCTGAGTCCACTCAGCTCTTTTCAGAAAATGCATTGAATAATTTCTGCTGTGCTATTGTTAGACATTTGATTTATAATTGTCAGATAAATATTATTTGTTAAATAGGGTCCTACTGCCTGCCTATATTAATATCAGAAACAAGTATTGCAATGCCCTAGGCAGTGATTTTTGCTTTTATAAATTATAGATTTCGAACAGCACTTATACAATGAAAAATTACAATTTAGTGCTAAAAACATATATGTTGGTTATCTTCGATGCACTTAGTACAATCCCATGTGTGATGTATAAGTTTTTTCTTTCTTGTTTTGTTTTTTACCAAAAGAACAAATATGTTAATTTTATTAATGTGGAACTTTGTGATTACTCTTTAAATTGATTTTGATATCTTAAAAAAAAAAAATTTTAATTACATTTTTAATAATTTCTTTTCTCTATGTAAAAAGGAGGTAGATTGTAATTTTAAGGTAAGATTATATATGTAAAATAAACTAATATCTGTTATTACTAATTCATTCATATCAATTTGGCTGAATTGAAATTAAAAGTGAAATAGTTTATTTAGTTTTAATTATTTTAATAATTATTAATTTGAGTGTCTCTTTTATACTCAATATTGGATTGTTGCATTCAATTTTGTGGACCAATCATCAATTCAGTCAAGTAGAGAAAAATCTCAGCTATATGATATTTTAATAACAAATACAAATGAACCATTTTTAATTTTTTTTCCTACTCTCACCAGTCTTGGGGTGATATAATTTACATTGGGAGTAGCACAGCAGAAATAGCATATTTCTGAGAATATATTAACATATTTATATTAATAATTAAATCCCGTTTTGGCTCACAATATTATTTTCAAATATAGTTTAATAATTGTTTTAATTAGTTTCTCTGTCTGTTTTAAATGCATTATGTAGTGCTACAAATTTTTTGCTTCTATGCAATTAATAATTCAGATTTTGAGTGTGTTACCTCTAAGTTTTGGTTTTTAATGTTTTCAAGGCTTTGTAACCAACATCAAAGTGCTGCTAATTAATGAATGCTGATGGAGAGCAACTAGAAATCTGTTTCTTTCTGTTAGGAATGGAAAAGATACTTATGAGGGTAGTATTGGGCATTCAGGCATAAACCTTTTAATAATCATTATTATCCATCATTTTTTCATCAATAACTTATCTTCTGTCTTCAACACCACCATCAGTATCATTTAATTTTGAAGGGAATATTAAATTTGTGGATTAGTTATTTTTCCCAAGCATTATATCTTCAAAATCAATCATCACTTACATCAGTTGCGCAATCGCTACATTATTGTGCCATTTAATTTGCCATTTATCCATTAAAAGCATAGCTCGATTAAACTGCATTTTGCTAACCATCAAAACAAGAAATCTGATTAATACTTATCAACAATGCAAAACTTCTATACTATGTAAACTGTAATAAAAAGGATTACAAACATTAGAAACCTTAATTATAAAAGGCAAACACACAGCATCAATAAAATTTAATTTGTTTTAAGAACAAATATACTAAATATATTTCACAACTACAAAAAAACAAGAAATGCAACTGATGCATGAAAGGAGGTGATAGTAATGAATCTGTTAGTAAAGATAAGATTTTCTCATCCTATAAGCTAAACTTGTTCATATATTCAAAATATATATTAAAATATTCCTATGATTAAACATTCTCTCTTGAAATTTGTCTTGAGCATTTCAAATAGGATTAGGTGAAAATTGTTGGTTTATTCCAATTTATTTGACTGAGGAAGGAAGGTTTTGGCCTGACATACTACACAAAATCAGTATTTCAAGAACCAAATATCAAAATACAGATTTTGGGGAAAGTGTGTAAGGCTGAGAACTTTTCAGTAGCAACTTAATATGTAGTTTTCCTGCAGTAATATGTATATTTGTGCTTTTGTAAAATCAGAAATATAAAAGTATATGTATTTCAAAGTCGCTAATACACACAAGTTGTTCATTATATTAAACTCTTATTATTTTTTCTTTTTGTTCTGAAATGAATGACTCACAAATCACAGAAATAGCAAAGATAAACTCCCTGATTCTTTTTCATTTAGAAAATCTCTTTAAAATAACGTGGTATAAATATTTTGAAATTTTATCCTTGCTGCCTTATTTCTTGCCAATATTGATATCTCTCTTTTCTTTTCTACTCAATTTTCATTCTTTTTCTCCCACACACAAATTATACAAATATTCACCTTGTTTATCTTAGGTGTTGCCATACAAAATCGTGCCTATTTTGTTATTTTGTATTTGATAACTTTGTACAAACTAAATGCATCTGTTAATTACGTTCTTTTGATACACTTCATTTATTTCCTTTTTATTTTTTGTGTTTTCTTTCTCCTTGTCATTCTTAAATTTCTAAATATTTTCTTTGTATTTTTGTCACTACTGATTTTCCTTTTTTTAAATTTCTTTCATGTTTTCCTTCCTTTTATTCATTATTATTCACTTTCTATTTTAATATTTCTTTTTTTTTCTTTCTTGCTTTTTCCTATTTTCCTTTAGAAATCTCTTTTTGCACTTTCTGTTCTGACCTTTTCCTATTTTCATATTAATGACTCTCTTCTTTTTTTTCTTTCTTTTTCACTCTCTGTTTTTCTTTTCATCTTTTTATTTCTAATTTTCTTCTTTCTTGTTTCCTTCTTTGAATCAGTTCTTTCATTTACAGCTTTCTTTAAAGTTGGCCAACACCCGAATGAATCTTCTAGCTCCTGTCTTATCAAAACATTTTCACATATTCAATGTTGCAACTCTAATATAAGACTTGTTTTGTCATTATTCATTCTCTTTAAGCAAATGGAAACTTGCGTAAATGCAGATAATATTTCTATGCTTTTGATTATCTCTCATTTTTTCTTAGAAGTTTTCTTGATGATGGACTTTGAAAATATTAACTAATGAAGTGATTCAGGTTAGAATTTCTTTATACAAATGAATTTCAGCAAGACTAGAACAAAATTTTGTTAGCATTTTAAAAGTGCATAAACTACAAGACATCTATTACCTAGATGGAAGTTTATGAAATTCCTCTTAGAATATATTGCATTTGAGGACATTGATTGAATATCATTATCAAAACCAGCAGGATCATCTATTTAGAAAAGTTTAAAATGCTTCAGTTTTGTCTGTTATGCCCTCTGGAGGTCACAATGACCAAAATATTGTAATAATAATAACAACAAAGATGAAGACAATAATTCAAATATAATATAAATGATCATAATATCTTTTTCCTAAAATATTATTTTTTAAAGTTTTGTGGGTGATATCTTGATTTGATTACTGTTGATTTTATACTTTAAAAAACTCTGATTCACTGTAAATTCTATGAATGAAAAAGAAAAAGACATTTGTAATCCAATGTGGTAAGCTTGTAATGTATTTGCCTTTGTACTTTTCAGATGGAGAAACTGGGTTGTTCGTGGCATCTTCACTTGGCTGATGATCTTCTTATTTGCTTTTGTGGTCTATTGTGGTCCCCTGGCACTTGTTCTACTGGTAAGTAAGAAATCATTTTTAGATGAATGAATTTTCATGAAACTCACCAAACTTTACAAACAATTTTGTTTGATAAAAGAAGCAATCAATGATGAATATTTCTTTGCGGCTAGTAGAGATCAAATCTTTCATTTAGGCAGTTTCAAATTAGTTTCTACTACCAAGTCATGACTATTTAAATACTTATCTGATCTCTTGTTTCAAGATTGAAACTTTTATACAGCACAAACAGAAATGACTGTAGTTAAAATTTGTGAATTCAACTTTGTTCTTGTTACGTAGTACAAAGAAGAAAGCAAGGATAGAATAACCTTTTCTTAAGGCTTTACTGAACTTAATTCACAGCAGTCAGTAATCAACAAAGGAAAGAATTCAGAATGAAAAGGAAGAAGAACGCAGCTTTTAAAGAGGAAAGGGAACGTGTGAAAGACTGCCTTTCAAAATTGAACATTTGTTCGTGGGGGGTTGCATTCGTAGTGGTGCATAGCAGGGAGCAGATAGCATTTAACACATCATGTAGAACATCCTGCCAAGCACTAATTGGTAACTGTTTCAATTCCAGGGCCAATAATATGGTATTCCTAATTATGCCGTTGTAATGTTTGCATTGGCTATTGCCTCTAGGGTTATAAGCAGTAGTATTACTGCATCCAATTCCAAGTCATGTTAGAAATTGTTTAAATTCTCCCGACATAAACGAAGTTCTTCGATCGGAGTGAATGAACGAGGGAATCCCGAAAATGGAGAAAATACTTGTCAGGCACTGAATAGCAGTTTGCGAAGAGCAATCGCGGCAAGGAAAGGCAAAAGGAAATCGACTATATTCATCGATAACAGTAAATATATATCGGTAACCTGTCGGAGATACCGGGACAGGCCCTTTGTAGTCTATGGAAAGACGCTGAAATGGCGCAGTAGAACGGATCAGAACATTACTAACAGAATCGAAGAATTGGGGTTTTATTTTGGCACAGGTCGTACATTCAGAAGTCACACGTCGGACTTCATCAAGTGAATACGGCATATTCTGAGACCTTACAAAATGCCAAAAGCGCTGTACCCCAGGATGTATTAAGGAATCGTGTATCGATTTAAGTTCCTTCAAGGAAGAAGCAGCAGCACCACATACTCTGGATAAGGTATCCACAACTGTGTTTTCATTTCCAGGACGGTGTTTTATGTCGTATGAAAAGGGAAAAAGTTCCATTTTCCACCGTATAATTTTATTGTTTTTAATTTTTCCGCGATTAGCAGGTTTAAACATAAAAGATACGGCTTGTTGATCAGTAATAATAGTAAAATGTTTCCCGGCAAGGAGGTCTCTCCATTTACGAACGCATTCGACTATGGCATATGCTTCTTTTTCAACTCTATGAAGTCGTATTTCAGAGGGGTTTAGCAACCAAGAAAAGAATGCTACAGGTCGCTCAGCTTGTAAAAGAGTGCTTCCAATAGCCTTTTCTGACTTAACTGATTCTCGTACGGAGTGTGACTCTGTACAATTGTCTGCTGCTCTTGCTCGTGGCAAGTGCTATAACTGTGGAGGGAAACGTCACTTTAAGGATAATCGTCGCTATTGTCCTGCCCGTGATAAGAGATGTCGAAACTGTGGCAAACTTTAGAAAAATGACCGAGTTTACCACAGTTTCTCTTATCACGGGCAGGACAATAGCGACAATTATCCTTAAAGTGACGTTTCCCTCCACAGTTGTAGCACTTGCCACGAGCAAGGGCAGCAGACAATTGTACAGAGTCACACTCCGTACGAGAATCAGTTAAGTCAGAAAGCATATTTTTAGTAATAATAGTGGAAGTGGCCTCCTTGGCAGAATCAGTAAACACATTTTTAGTCCTAGTGGTAGTAGCAGCGGCTGATCCAATCTGAGAAACATATGATTCAGCATGAAAGTGAGCCTGTTCTAAGGCTCTAGCACATTGAGTAGCCTCCTTGAGAGTTAGCGTATCATTTTCAAGCAGTCTGGCACGTATTACGGGGGACCGGAGACCACGTTTAAATGCATCACGGACAGATTCATCCCTGTAAGTAGTAGCAGTAACATCTTGGAAGCACAGTCAGCAGCAAGTCGATTCAAGGCCTGAAGGTATTGGTCTGCAGACTCATTTTCCTGCTGTAGACATGTAGACAACAAATGTCTAGTATGAATAACACTTGGAGACTTGTCATAAACACTTTTCAGCAATTCGACAGCATGTTCAAATCCAGAACAACCCTCGATAACATCAGCAACAGTAGCACCGATGTTTAAATAAAGGACTTCGAGTTTGTCCGGGTTTAAAGAAGCAATAGTTGATAAGTAATAATTAAAATTATGGTATCATAGTCTCCAGAGCTTGCTAGCCTGAGGGTCTGCAGAAGATATATCAAACTTGTCCAGACGAATAATCTTGTCCATGAGGAATTAAGTTCAGTAAATTGTTACGTAGTACAAAGAAGAAAGCAAGGATAGAATAACCTTTTCTTAAGGCTTTACTGAACTTAATTCACAGCAGTCAGTAATCAACAAAGGAAAGAATTCAGAATGAAAAGGAAGAAGAACGCAGCTTTTAAAGAGGAAAGGGAACGTGTGAAAAGTCACGTGGACAAGAAAGTTAGTTTCCTTTTTTTTTTTTTTACGAAAATATAACAGTTCTTTATGACTATAAAATGACTATAATGTTTACAGCAATTCTCTATCAGCAGGAGAATAGATTGGTATTGCAAGATCTGTATGGAAATAAGCCTACTCCTTCTGATCTTGTGGACTGGTCATGTGTGCCTCAGTATGTTAGGCACCTGAAGAAGATCTCTGCTTAATTTTCATTTGTTCCGGATCACTAAAATATTAGTTGAACATTCTTAATAGTGTTAATTTTTCTTTGAAAAAGATAATGTAACGGGAGAGAAGCTAGGGAGGAGGAAAAATTTATTCTCCTGTTTGTATTCCCCACTTTATGGGCATTATTCTATTCATGGTATAATAACACTGATATTTCAAGGATGGAATGCAATGGCTGAAAGTAACTTTTATACTACTAAGGTATAGAACAAAACTATATATACATATTGATGTAATGAATATGCATACACCTGGGTTCCCCTCACAGTAATATGATTGGCTGGTGTCAGCCATAAATACAGACTGATGTAGAGGTACAGGGAGAATGTCTGTTGGCTACGCCTATTGCCTACCACTACGACGAAGACCATTCGATTATGGTTACTTGCTAGTTTGTCCTACCCACTTACAGTAGTCCAAAAGCACTTTGCTACTATGAACAAATATATCCCTTTCCGGGACATATCACATATATACACATATCACATGTAGAGAATAATATATCACATATATCTACACAACAATAATATCTACACAACAAAGGGGAAACAATAAAGAAGGGTCTTACATATAATATGGAGATACTCATTTGTATCTGGAGAAGCCATGTTCAGGATTCCAGATTCAAATGGACTGAATTCCTCTCTGTCTCAGGTGAGGACATATTCCATGAACGGGGAACAGCAAGTATTGGCTTTTCACAAATTGAAGACTGGAGTTTCATTCTATATCTGGGAAAGATCTTCATTGTTTTAATTTTCTCTTGATACTTCTCTCAGCATATGTACGTGTAAGTGTATGTATACTTACATTTTCATAAAGTGCTTGAACATTAATTTATTGTTAATTCTCAATATTACATTTTAATGGGAGTCTATCCTGAGTGGTAAAAAGAATGGGAAATTTAGCTTGAGGTTTTCCCAAGAAAGTGCATATTAGGTCTTTTACTAAGTTAGAACTTAATAAATTTGCATTTTAATTTGCTTTATTCAGTTGTGTGCCCATATATATTATTTCAAGTGCCATTCTATCTACATAAAGTGTTGCTGCCGAAAATCCGGTTTGAACACAGATTGCCAGAGAGCAAGCACAGTTGACCTCATCTTGAAATAATTAGATCATGTCGCAGGTAAAGGAAAAATATTTATATGGGAATTAGCCTCGTCTGACTGAGTATTGTTCGAGTCACTACTATTATTGTATCTGTGATTTAAAAAGTCTCTCCTATAAATGGGCATTACAAAACATTCATTTGTGGCTGATTGGCTGGAAAGAACTCAAATTCTTTTAACAGAAACCAAATGAATAGTATGCAGATTGTTAAGAAAATTAACCCTTCACCCCCCTCGTACCATCACCACCCATCCCAAGTGAGAGATAGTTACATGCTTTCGGCAATGAAAATCAGAAAATTAACTTTAAAGTTGGTGCAATTGTACCAAAGCACCATTGAAATTAAGTCAGCCTGCTTTGTCTGTTAATTTAAATATTGGAAAGAAACAATTGAAGGTTCTCTCGTAAGATTCTAGTGACAGACCTCTACTGCCTAGTACTTCCTCTCCCCCTTGATATACTAGAATATCAGTTAAACATCACATAGTCAAAAAGTTCTGTGGGCTGCAGATCAACTCTCCAAATAAGTTATCTGAATGTACATTGTTTGAAATAACTGGAAGTCAAATCCAGGATAGTGTTTTTTTTCTTTTTTAAAGTTCTTTCAAAGGTGCCAGTTTAATTCTTTGTTGAATTCCTAATGGACATCTTGACTTTTATTAATTTTTTTTTTTAATAGGAGTTGATAGGCTTTCCTGTTGCTTTGGTCCATACTCCCCCTCACTTCTCTTGAATAGGAGTAAAGGCTCATCCCTTGTTTCATACTTAGGAAGGTGTTCTTGGTTCCTTTTCCTTTTCCCATAAAAATGGGGCCATAATTTTTGTTACTTATACTCTTTGTGTATTATGGCTTTTGGAAAAGACCCTTTAAATGATTTGTGATTAGGCAAATTGTTTTCTCAGAAAACATTGTAGCTTCAATCTCACACCTAGAATTGAACATCAGTATTCAATCTTATCTAATCTAGTCATCCTTTTCATTTTTTCTTTCCTTCCTTCAAGAAAATTTCTTTTGCTGTTGTTACTCGTGCTTCCTTTAAGATGTTCCACTTTGAATCCACAACATGTGCCAAAGTTTCATGCTTGTTCTTAACTGCATATGCTTGTTTGCAAATGGAATTGCTATGGAATTTTTCATATTGCAGTATTCTTGAATTTTTAACTTATTTTGGGTATGCAAACAAATGAGAGTCTATCACACCTGTCCAGTCAGTGCTGAAGTTCCTAAATTGTTTGTTGATGGCTAATTAGTCTTTGTTTCATGATGATATCATCTCATTACTTGGATGTATTCTTTTTTCTTTTAATCAAATGTTGATCATTTGGTTATTCTTTGTGCACCATTGGATTGATCTTTTTCTGTACTGGTTGGACAACCATTTTACTATCCTCTTCCCATTCTACTTTTGTTATTTGCATCTCCCATGATGATGATTTCTTGGAACTGACTCTGAGATTTAGCATTTTTTTGAGTCTCCTTCCTAGATCTTATCTATTTCATCTTTGGTGATTTTTGATGTGTTGCATATTGAATAGCTTACCTTTCAGTTTCACTAAAAGGACCCAAACTGATACTTTCCTCTACCCACAAATGTTTTTCCTTCTGTTTTTGTGTAATATTAATATCCCCTTTATTTCATTCTTCTCTCCTCCTGAGTAAATGATTCAATGGTCATTTTCCTTGCATCTTGTTTTGTATATTCCTTCTATGTTAATCTTTGTCTCTTACATTTTTTTAAATTTTCGAGCTTTCTGTATTGATGTCCTAAAATTCCAAGTTCCAATTATGATCTTATCTTTCTTGTTGAAAGACCCTGGAGGATAGTCAGGTAATACAGTTCACATGTGTCTATCGTTACAAGGCAAAGAATCAGTTCTGAGAGAATTGTTTCAATTCACACTGTTATCTGATGTTTGGGATTTGTCATCATAATTCTTGTGAGAGATGATTTAGTAATTTCCTGTTGGCTTCTCTCTCTCTCTCTCTCTCTCTTTTTTTTTTTTATCAAGACACCATCTCCAGTTAACTGGCCATTGGCTCTTGGAGTTTATTCATTTTTTTATAAGTCTTTTGTTCTTCCTGGCTTGCTAAACACCATCCACATTCATACTGAAGTGGAGTTTATCAATTTAGTCACTGATTATCCAACCAAAACTGATTATGGTTTAATTTTGTGAACAAAGCTTTTATGTCTCTGCTTAGTGCTCCTGTAAGAGTTAGGAGACTGTCGGTTGGTACCAGTGAAATTTTACATTAGTGACTTTATGAGTTCATCAGGGATTTATATCTGGTGGTCCAATAAGTTGAGACATTAGCAGAAAGGTCATAGGTTTTTTGTTGGTGTTTTCTTCTTCTAGGCAGATGACTGATCTCACTGTAATGATCTGCTGTCCTTTCAAAGGGGTATTTTGACACTATTGTTGATTTTTAGTTTTAGATAACATTTGCTTAGAAGGCAATCAGTCTAGTTGGAGATTTCATCTTAAATTGTTTCAATTCATATGTGAAACTTAAGTAAGTTTACAAATCAGTCAGTTCTACCACAGAAAGAAATGGCAACCTACTGCGGGGGAAAAAAAATTGAAAGGCAATTATGTATCTTTCAATTTTTTTTTTTTTCCCGCATTAGGTTGCCATTTCTTTCTGCAGTAGACCAGTTGCCATCCAAGGCTAGAGAACCTTGTCTGTCCTGCTATTTTATCCATAGCTGGGTGGAGAAGAAGAGGATTCATACCTTTTCCAAGGGTATTAGCATATGAATGAATGTAAATGGATTTGACTGGAATTCATACTCAGCTCTCCAATTCCTCAATCTGAGTTGCTATCCATTACTCCACCATGCCTCCTCCTAAGTATACAAATATGAAATCAAAATAGAAGTAACACATTTCTATCATGAATGTTCATAAAGTGATTAAATGCAAACTATTTCACTATATAAATCAAAATAACTTAATTGTTTCAGTAATGTATATATAATTGGTTTAATATATTTAATGGCTATATATAAATTGAAGTCAAATGATTGTGAAATAATCTTTTTCTACAACTAAATTGGCAAATAGGAAATGTTTTCAGGGTTAAAATTAGAATTTATATTTTCATTAATATTTTCTAGCATTTTTGCACATGTACAAAAAGGTTACAGAAATATTCAATAACAAAATAAGAAATTTATATCAGTTTATGTTAGAACTTTATTCACTTTTGAACACACACAGATTTTGCATTGTTTATCAGGAATATATAAAATTTGTAAATTGTTCAGTTATTCAAATAATGTTGTTTTTTTTATCTATCTTGAAATGACTGAAATGTTTGTTATACTATTTTCTTGTTATCAAGCAGTTTGTTGGTGAACTGGTATTACAAAGATTGGCTCAGTAAAAAAATTTATACCATTTGAACTTGTAATTTGTTTTATTTGAATTACTGGGTTGGGTTCTTATTTTTATTGTGTTTTTTTACCTTATGATATATAAAATATATGACTCAGTTCTCATTTTTTGTTCACATCTATTGAATATTGACCCAGTACAGAAAGTGAAAAATAGAGGAGGAAAAGGAAGAGCCAATAGGAAAGTCTGAATTAATGCATTCATGTAGCATGTTCACATTCGTCAACAACATTGAAACTTTGATTCAAAATGATAGATGATGCAAACTTCATGACATGGCTGTGGAATTTCTAAAGTTGAAATTGTCAAAGAGAAGTTTGCTTGAAGGTTTCATCCCATCCATTTGGTCAACCTGACTAAAGGATGCTGATTGGGATGCTTTACTGTATCCTCTGCATAGTTCCAATTTGATACCTTCAGATTCTAATTTTTTTGAAATGATGTTTAGCTTGGAAG
The DNA here is from genome assembly GCA_963932145.1 of Acanthosepion lycidas. Lineage (NCBI taxonomy): Eukaryota > Metazoa > Mollusca > Cephalopoda > Sepiida > Sepiidae > Acanthosepion > Acanthosepion lycidas. The sequence goes on from OZ010615.1 coordinate 53,634,657, forward strand.
CAGTTTCACACAGATGTCACAGTTGTTGCAGATGTGCAAAGGTAGCTTAGTTGCTTGATACCATATTCTTCAAGTGGTGGAGCATGGTGTTTACATACTTGTATGGGATAAGTACATCAATCTTATTACTGACTACATGGAAAATTAGCACAATTGTCTGCACATTATTTTTTTTCATTTCCATAGCAATAGCCATCTCGGAGTAATAAAATGTTTGTATCTTACATTTTAGATATCTCTCATAAGAAAGAGGTTTAAATGTTTATAGAAAGTTTATTATGGGAATAAATTGATGGAAATGTCATTGAATGGAAGATATTCTTTTAGGAGAAACAAAAATAATAGTTATTCATTTTACATTAGTCAATTTCCTCTTGCACCTATTTTAAGATGAATAATATTGTTTAGTTTTAATTTCAGTCTAAGTCCTGCATTGATTTAACACTGAATGCCACTAGCATCCCGTTAAATAACTTTGGACAACTCCAAACAACCTAGCGGAATCACCAAAATTAGGAGAGTTTACCCACTGCTAAACTTTTCATTTAAATGTCTTCATGATTTATGGCTGTAAGCAAGAGAAAATGTCCAAGATTCGAATTACAAATTGGAGATATCAAAATCAAGCAAGTAATGAAGTTTAAATATCTTAGAAGTGTTTTAACAGCTGACCCCAAAATCCAAAGATACATTGAAATAGTAAAAAATGCCTTCCAAAAGCTAAGCAAAGTATTAAGAGGAAAATTTAATTAGAAACAAACAATAGAATTCTGAGCTGCCATACAATATCTCCTACATAGTAGTGAATACTGGATGATTTCCTTACAGATGAAGAAATTTGAGACAACAGAAATTTGGGTCTACAGAAATTGAAATTTCTAGGACACATAATGAGAAAAGAAGGCTTGGAAAATTTGGTATATACAGGATATATTGAAGTCAAGAACAGGAAAGAGTGAGTAACTTACCTTGTGTAAATGGATGACAGAACAAGGAGTGGGAGCAATAGTAAAAAGACAAACATTGCCAAGAGCTATAAAGGATAGGAAGTTGTGGAGAGTTATGGCCGCATATGTCCTAAAAGGATGTGGAACATTGTGTGTGTATGTGCACATAAAGTTGATAATTTTTGTACTAGAATGATAATAAAATTTATTCATAACTCACATATAGATAATAAAATGGAATATGCTCAAATGTTAACAAAGCCTTTACATGAAATTGTGGATCAATCTTTGCATTAAACTGTATTATTTTTGTTTTAAATATCTGAAAATAACAGGAAAATGTTTAAGATGTCTCTTTACAACCACCTAACACTAAGTATTTTGCTTATTTCACTTTTTCTATTATTCAAATTTACAAATGCTTTCTATATAGACTTTATTTTTTTCAAATCTAATGTTTGTCTGCTTCTTCTGACAGTAACAAGTACCTTTCTTAGATTCACTTTTAGTTTTTGTCTTGATACCTACAACTCCATATATTCTCTCTTTCACAGGATTTTACACATTCTGTTTTCTGTGAAACTGTAGATAATCTTTATCAACCAAATGCCAGACCAAAATAGATAGAGGTTCATTTTGTAGTAGCATTCATTATATGTATATATTACTTATCTAACTCATCTAATATATATATATATATATATATATATATATATATTTTTGAATGAAACCTGTCCTCATGGAATATAATTTATTAGGGTTGCTGTAGCTTCTTCTTTTAATGTCGGTCTTCACCCCTTACCCATCGATATCTAGAGACAAGACGCGTTAGGCTCAAGCAACGTCTAGCCGACACACAATGGGGTTAAGAATAAGGAATTGAAATGGTACACCTAACCCACTCATATCTTATCTTCTCTCCCACCTTACTTCCCCACTTCATTAATTTTACATATGCTTCATGAGGTCCATCAAAAACGTGTGAATTTCTTTTCATTTTTCATTTCAACCTTTGGAAGTAAAGTCTGATGATCCAGAGCCCTGTTAAAGGGGTTGTGGCGAAATAACTTATTACATGGAACCTTAAAGTGGTCTGTTTTTATTCAAACATATCTGCTCTGAATCTTACATTGAGCTCTCTGAATATTATCCTCCTTGGGTCTACCCATGCGGATTACCTAGTTTTGCATAAACTATATATATATATCTATATATATATCTATATATATATCTATATATCTATATATATATATATATATATATATATAACTTATCTAACTCATCTAATATATATATATATATATATTATTAGGTTGGTGCAAAAATAATGACGTAATAACGTCGTTTTTTAACGTTAAAAATACGTCAAAAAACGACATTATTACGTCATTATTTTTGCACCAACCTAATACTTATCTAACTCATCTAATATATTACTTATCTAACTCATCTAATATATATATATATATATATATATATATATATATATATATATATGTTAATATTAGTGTATGTGAAGAACAGTGGTGAGAAAAGTAATTAGGATAATGATGCCACTATACCCTCCCTGGCTGTTTAATCATTGAAAATATGCATATGATTCAACAATATAAAAACATTACTTTTTTGGTGCTCATGGGTGGAATTAAAATTTAAACCAGGTTTCATTTTGCTGATAATCATTTTGTTCTAATTGACACCATTGCTTTCATGAAAAAAATTTCATTTGATTTTTCAGTTTATTGCATTTAGACATTTGTGCTTTTTATCTGAAGCAAGGAAATATTGTAAAAACTTTCCAAACAACAGGCTACTAAGCCCATTGGAAACAATTTTACAAGAAATTGTTTTCATTTACAGTATTTGTTCAATACTGAAGAATCAGTTTAGTTAACAATTATGGTGCCGAGGAAAATATTTAAAATTTCAAAAGTTATTTTTTTATTTATTACTCATTGTTTTTGCTAGATCATCCATTATTTTTCTGTTCAGAGATGACTTGTATGAATGGAATTATTTTATTATAGATACATTATATTTTTTTTGTTTTCAATCATATTTATACTTGTGTCGAATATATAAATAATCACCAATCAAAATGGCTATAAAAAAATAAAAATGAATATTGAAATTAGTGCTACATTAGCATATGCAATATTTACACTTAAACTTTTGGTCTACAAGTTCCATATAATCTTGTATATAGATGAAATATTTATCAACTCTGCTTACACTCTATATCCAAATCCTCACTTACAGTTTTGAAACAAATTGTTATAAAATGATTTTATTCTAAAACTTTCTGTGAACATTATGCAGTTCAAATAACCTTTATCTATTTACAAATATTTTTTAAATAAGATCATTCACCCAATACTGTATAACTTAGATACCACTGATATACAATATCAAAAGTTGTACTATTTAGTAACTGATATGAAATCAAATCTTGACCCTATCTTGCCTATAGTAAAACTGTATTATTGATTATAGAATCTGGTCTCAAGCTAAACATACAAATACTGGGTTGCTTCTAAGTTTTAAATTAACTACTTTTATATCGAAACTTATCAAGCTTACTAGGCCTATCTAATCATAACAAAATCATGGGTGCATAGTTACTATGCTATTGTCATGTACTATTGTTAGTGAAATATACATTTCTTTTTTTTTATTTAATAATTAACAAATTATTTTGTTAGTGTTTGGATTATGATAATTTTTGGAATTATTATTTATAACTTGGGATTGCCCAAGATTTTACAAACACATAGTTGTTATTAACAAATGTTTTTGTCAATCATTACTACATTTGTTTTTTCAGCTTGTACTGAATATTTGAACACTTGAGTTAATAAATATAAGGTTTGTCTTTGTGGAGACTTTTAAACTAATTTTTCTTTGACTTTGGGCTATATTAATAAAACTAAAATAATTTGTGCAACTGAAATTTGTTGTTATTGATTCGCAGGTTTGATTTCTAGTACCAAATTAGATACATTGTGTCTTCAGTTCACTTTGATTTTCATACAAGTCAGTCTGACTTTAGCCTTTTTGAACCTTCTTTTTACTTCTGTCATCTGATCACCCAAATAATTTTTTCATACACTATTCCTTTTTCATGTAACTAACCAAATTTTCATCGATATTAAAAAATGATTCCAACAAGTCTGAAGGTAATGTTCACTGATATATTTAAAAACATTTGGTGGGAGGCATTTTTTTTTTTTTTTTTTAACTTTTGTTTGTTCTTTAAAAATACTTTGTTGATGCTAGTTGTTTTATCTTTTTAGTGTTTTTGTTTAGAGGAATAAGTGATTGTTTGCATTTTGTATCAGCCAAAAAAACCTTACTTTGTAGTGTTGTTCTTAAAGAAAAGAAAATTCTCTAATTTAAAAGCACAAGAAACAGAAAATTACAATTCTAAGGTATTCATTTAATCTCAGTAGCAAGGAATTGCTTCTGCTGATTACTATTTTCAAGGCAACAAACCAGGATAGAAGCAAAAATAAATGATCCTCTCCCTCCATTTTTTTCATGAAATGTGGCTTACTGAGATAACAATATAAAATGGACATTTAATGTTTTATGTAAAACTGTTGTTTTTATTTTCTTCTCTGTTTCCAGCTTTTAATTTCATGAGGTCACAGAATTCTAGAAAACTTAAATTTATTTTTTTCATTTAAAAAACAGGCATTTCAAACTTGAGATATATTATTCTTTTAAAGTTTTAATTTTTATTCCTTTTCATTATAGTTTGTGAATTTTTATAAAATTATTTTGAATGTTTATTACAGAATGCTATTATGGGGTTTGCATTTTCATATATTTTTCCTAATTTTCAATGGTCATACAATGTATAATTATACTGATTTGGAAGCCTCTATCATTGTTGAATTGCTTCTCAATGTTGCACTGTCTGTTTTTTTTTTTATCAATCACTAACTCTTTATTCAAGAAATGTATACAGCTGAAATGTTATTTGTATAAATTAATGTTTCTTTCAATTTAAGTATCCTATTATATTTTTATTCATTCTTCTATCAGTTTGTCATATTGAAAGTCTTTTTTAAACAGTTTTTCTCTGTATATGTCTCCTAGGAAGTGTTTTAATGCAGGCATATTATAAATACTTTGTGGGTTTCAGAAATTACAATAAATTTCATCATTTGCAATTCCTAAGTAATGCTTTGTACTATATTATCCTTATTGTTGTTGAAGTAAATAAAGTAAATATACTCTATCCAGAAAATATCACTCAGGTATTTATCTCTCCATTGTTTCAGTTTGTATGTTAAACTTTTAGAAGTAACATTGAAACAAGCTAAACATAGCACAGTCAGCAGCAGAAATAATGCAGATGGGAAGGATTCAACATGGCTTTGTTATATATAGTAGGTATTCATTTATCATGCAAGATAATGGTAGTGCCCTGTTTGTTCAAAAATTCAGCCCTTTTGTGAGAAGAGTCTAGAGTAGCTTAACAGACCAATCTTTGCATGACACTCTCTTCTGTAGGTGTGACAGATGGATATGCAATGAAGGACAGAAATTGCTCTTTTTGATTTTTGTGTTGTCTTCTCATCTCCAACAGTTGGTTTTGCCTTTTCCTGTCTTCAGCATGCTTCCTTGAACAGTTTGGTACCAGCCACTGCGATTGTCTACTAGCTTTTCCTTGCTACTAGAGTTGATCCCTGTGAGTTTCAGGTTCCTCTTGCAAATATTCTTGAAACATAGTGCTAGGTGGCCTACTGGACAGTGTCCCATGGCCAGCTCACCAATATATGATTTGGTATACAGCCATCATTCATTCAATTGCTAAAATGAGTCATATTGACAAATTTGTCAACAAGGCATAATTCTTTTTATTAAAGAAAATCTTTCAAAAATAAAATATACTTTTCTGAAACTTTATTTGAGAAAGATTTACTGATTTAAAGCAAATATAACTTACTTTCAGTTTAAAATATTACAGAAAAGTGTTTTTTCTAAATCAATGTGTTTTTTGCCACAAAAAGACACTCAAATTTCCTATACTATTCCCCCCTTGATAGAAAAACAAGGTTTTTAACCCAAATTTTTAACCAAATTTCAAATGTTCTAAAACCATTAAAAAATAATTTTTACATAAAAAATCCTGTGTTTTTTTTCCTCTTAATAATAACAGATTTTGACAAAACTTTGTTTTTATTAAATTTTGGGCATTTTCTCATCATGCATTAGTGAATTTTTAGGGGTACTTATATAAAATGTATCTATTTTCATAAAACCATTCAAATTTTGAGATCATCTCAATAAAAACATTTATTCTGCCCTGTGAACATGAGGTGTTCTTTCCTGATGACTCATACATGTGGCACAGATTTTTGCAATATACACTATAGACATTTTGAAAACTTTCAATATGTTTAATTTTTCATTTATAAAAAACTGAAATAATAAAGATCTTCAACAACTGTTCCGTCTTTTCAGAAGTACAATAAAAATACTGTAGTGAAAAAATTTTCTGATGAGAATTTTGAAATGTCTTCTTTAAAATAATTTTTGTACTGTATATGTAAAATCCTTATTTTCAGTTAAGACAAAAAGAAATAATGGTTTTTCTTAGATTGTGAATAAACCAACTGAACATTTGCCCCCAAATATTAAATTATCAGGTCTGTCAAGCATATTTGGCCATAATTATTGCAGGTTAATTACTGTGTTAAGAGTTTGGTTATTTGCAGGTATAATGTTGGTCATGATGTATGTTCATTCAGAAGAACAAAAATTTCAGCACAAACTTCATGGATTAAAAATATACTGACAAGAATCTACAAGCATCACAATCAAGAAATAGTTGGCAAGTTGTAGATGGAAACATTTGATATCATGCTATCTACTTGTTATCATGACAGTCCTCTGCTCTATTATTTGAGTTATTGTGTATCCGGTTAGACTTTTAGAAATAATAGCAAAACAAACTAAACACCATCAGCAGAACTCAGGTAGATAACAATACAATAAGCTTAGCATAATTTTAAATATATAAACACACATACACACACACATCACAGAGGACATCATATTATACTAAAATACATGTTAATCCAATCTTTACTAGAAATATATGATCATATAACTTATGTTTACATTATGACTTTGTAACTGTTAGTTACAAAGAACAGTCAAATTAAAAATCTAAATTAAATTTCTCTCAAAAAATTAGACAAACTCACAATTAAACTATTTTTCTTATATTTTATTCTGATTAAATATTTTTATATAATTTTGTTTTTGTCAACATTTTTTTTTTTACAATAAGATTCACCCTGTATAAGACCCTGGGACCACTTGAGGTAGAGGGTTACATTAAGAGGCAGTTTATACGAGACTAAGATAATGGTTAACCCTAGACTTGAATAGGTTAATATTGTAGTGATCGGGTAAACATCTTCTTGGGAGTTGGTTCCACAGAGTAGTGGTTCATGGGGAGAAGTTGTTTAGACCTGATCTAGCTCCTGTAAAGGTAGAGGATAGCCTGCAAAGTCAGGTACTTACTAGAGCAGTACAAGGAGCTGAACATATTTCCTGCATCTTTTATGATGGATTCTATCTACAAGTTACTCTTGAGGTCAGGTGTGAGTTTGTCATGACCAGTAATAATGGAATGTAACTAGTTTAGTTTGTGAGGCATTGAATATAATCAGCCAATTTTTCCCCTCGTTGAGAAGTTTTAGTGCTAGATTGGAGATCAGCTGCCAATCTATGATCCATCAAGAGTTTGAGAGGTTCACTTGTATATAGTCGTATCAGCGGCATATATGTTCACAAATGATCTGAGTATATTCTTAGGCAGATCATTTATGTAAAGAAAAACAATTTTTCTACTATTAAATTCACTTATTAAATCTGTGTTGAACATTCTCTCACCATCATTCAAGAGGAGTCAGTTGTATAAAAACCCAAGACAAAACAGTTTAATTTTTAAATAATGATCTTTGCTTTTTAACTTTTTTCATGACAAAAGCTTGTCATACTATAAAAATAGACATTTTAATGGAAATTATCTTTTTTATTTTCTAAAATATTTATTATTGAAATGCTGAAAATACAGTAACCATATATATATATATATATATATATATATATATATATGTATATTCTGTATTTGGGTAGAAATCCCACTTTTATGCAAGTTTCATTGAAAACATGTTTGGAAGTTAAGACATTCCTATAACTCTAGATACTACATAAAACAATCCATATATTCAGGTAAATGAAATTTACCCTTGATAATGGCTAAAAGTATAGCCAAAAATTGCTTGTAAAACATTTGGACAATTTTTATATAATTTATGACCTGAAAAGAGAAAAAATTATATAAAGACCTGAGAAATTATATAAAAAACTTAACCACAGCACCTTTTCAGTCATTTTCAATGAAACGTGTGTGTGTGTATATATATATATATATATATATATATATATATATATATATATATATATATATATATGTGTGTGTGTCTGAGTGCAACAGTTATTAATTCTTTTGAGTAGTGTGCTATAGATGCCTGATTTGTTTCTTTAAAGAGCACTCAGCATAACTCAATTTCTTTCTTTCTCTTCCACCAATTCCTGCCTATCTGCTTTCTCATACAATAACAGATGTTTGTTATGCTTTGGGCTTCTATAATTATATGCAATATATTCTCAAGGTCTGCTTTTCTCTGCAAGAATTGAAGGTAGGCATCAACTGTGCAAATTTTCTTTATTCTTTTTTTGTCTTCTGCCAAATTTAAGAAATTTGAGATATTTTATGAGAAATGCAGTTTTGCATGGATTTTCTAAATGAAAAAAGAATATGTAAAATTGAGATTGTTCTAATTCTTAGAAATTTAACACCTGTGTGTAATCTGAACAATGTTTAGCTATTTTAGATAAATTCTTAAAATTCACACTTTTCTTTCTTAAATTCTGTTTTATAAAAATGCATTTCTTGATGATAACTATCATCACATTCTGAAAACAATTTTAAGATCTAGTCATAAATGCTTTTATACACAGATTGTGAGTCAATACTGATATCAGTTCATGACTACATAGACACACTCTGTTTTATATTGGTTTAGTTGCTTAGTTCCAAAAATATTAAACATTATTTAAAAAAAATATTTATCAAACATTTTTTTAAATATATTGAACAGGTTGTCACCAAACATAGAATCATGTATTGTGTTTTCACTGATATATTGCTTGCTGAATCAGTAAAACATTTATTAATCTAAAACTACTTTTCAAAAATATAATTTAAGGTGTAAAGTATAAACTAGATAAAAGACAAATACTTTTATAATCTTTAATGATGATGATGATGATGATCATCATCATCATCCAATTTTCAAAGTATGAAAATATATTTATAAATTTAAAGTCAGAGAAATTAAGGGAAAACATATTTCAACTGACATATTGCCTCAAAAGTTATTAAACTGTTACTGTGCCAATTTCCCAATTAAAATTTTGCCCATATCTAGTATAAATAGTTTACACTTATTAATAGATTTCATCATCTCCAGCTGTCAAATGTAAATAATGAGGTTTTATATATATATATATATATATATATATATATATATAAATTTAGATCAGAATACATTTTGATTTTCTTTTTTTTTACAAAATTTTCCCTTGTGCAAATTATCTGGGATTTTTCCCTCTAGAGTTTAAATAAAAAAAAAATTGTTGGTGGTGGTGAATTTGTATTTAAATGTTTTACTTTAGTTAATAGTTTCATATAAATTTTTTATTGTGAAGAGTTTGCATCATTATTTTTCTCTCTTGTTTGTTTTGATCTTAAACATTTATTTTAATATTTTTTGCATTTTTCTTATATCTTTTCAGTTAAAAATACTTTTAATTTAATTTTTTTCTACTACAATTAGAACAAGCTCATATTTGTACCTCTATGGAATTTTAGATGCTTTAAGGAAAAAGGTTTCCATTTCTGCCAGTTAATTCAAAAGCCAATTTTTAAAAAGTTTTTATAAAACAAATTTTTATCTGCTTTTACAATTTTCACCTTTTAATGAGTCTATTTTAATTTGCCTTGTGTGGTGAAAGTGTTCTTTCAAATTGTCACCTGTAAAATGTATGTAAATCTCCTTTGAAAGCAATGCCCCATGTTAATACCTGTTTTTGTCTTTTTACTGACTGAAGTTTTAATAATTTTAGAGATTTCCTTATTTGTTTCAAGAATAAAAAAAAAAATAAAAACTATCTCAGCAATAATCATTAATACATCAGCAATTGATCTAGAAAACATGAAAGCCATATCACTTATCTGAAAAAAGACCCTATGAGGTGAGATGCTTAAATAATTCAGAGTTAGAGGCAGAAGGTTACTAGGATGGTAGTTAGGAGGTTCTGATGAGTCTGAGTTCTTAAAGAACAAGAGGATTTCTAACAAGTAGGAAAACAAGAAGCAGCAAGGCATTTATTGTAGCATTTAGAGAGAACAGAAACCAGTTCTAGAGCACATTTCTTAAGGGCTGTTATCAGGATACTATCAAGTCCACTTACTTTTTGAGGATCCAGTTTAGAGATAGATGGAATTATATACATATCAAATAAAAAGGTTTATTAAATAAAATGTTTATGATGACTGTGAGGATTATAAGTTTTGGAAAATATAACTAGCTTTTATTTTTTTTAATATTGTGTTTCAATTGATGCACTTTGATAATCATCAGATATTATAATACTTCAGTTTATTGATTTTTCTAATCTCATAAATATATCACTACAAAAGAGTTTGTGCACTATGCAACTATTATTGATACAGTAATTAATGATGTCATTAAAATCTCTTCACCAGAGTTCTTGTATGTATGTATCTTTGTTGTACCAAAAAAGTCATAGTATTTAATCGAATAAAGAAAATTTATATTTTTCTCCATATAGTCTTGGAGAAATTTTGGATTGTTGACATTGTTCAAGCTAGTCTTGCAATGAACATTTTAAAAAGACAAATATTTTATGATAGTCAAAATTGCAGACATATATGGATAATACAATGGATCAATGGATAATACAATGGATCCTTGTGAAAAATAATATTTGAATTTTACTTCTGCTATTTGGCAAATTATTTCAATTTGAAAGAAAAAATATGTAAACTGAGAAATAAAGGATAAATGGTATAAAGTTGTCTTAAAATGTTCAACTTATTTGAATTTGATTTGAATTATTGGTTTTTCTTTTTTTTTCTACAACTTTTTTGATGAACTATTTTAATGAATTGCATCTTTTAAACCAAAAAAACTGTCTTTTGATAAATGAATCTAGTGTGATTCTTTTATTTTTCCATCTTGTAAAATGTAATCTTTGTTGTCATATCACAAATTTCTCTTAGTCCCAAAGGTACTTGCTGCTTTCTTCCTGTGTAGTTGTCATTTGTTTTAAATCTGTACAGTATGTTTCAGGTGTGAGGCCATGTGAAGAGACACACTGAAGACTTTCCTATTTAACACCTGTCAAGCCTGACCAGCTTAAATGTGACTTCTAATGTGACTTGAAAAACTTGTCAAAGCACATCATTGGGTTAGAGTTTATTTCTAGTTTGGGTGTTGGTTTTGTCTTTATTAATTTCTCCCAAATTATAATTTTAATCATCACTAATTAAATCTAATTTTTTGGATGCTTGAACCTTTGCAATTTCTTTTTATTCACTTTGTCTTTTGTTTCCTTATTTTTGTTTGATATTTTCATCATTATTAACTTTATTAGGCACTGACATTTTCACAAATTTTTTATGTTCAATGAAGTTAATATGACTATTTTAGGCAACCTAATGCTTGGTTTTCTTATCGTTGATCCTAAAACGTTCCAAATGCATTTAGATCATGTGTTCTTTTTATTTGACATTCACAAGTTTTAACTAATTTGGGTATTTTAAAATTAAACCAAATTTAAAAGTAAAAGATTGAGATAATAAAATATGTAAAAGTAACAATGACAGGACATTCAAGAATTACAACTAGTATAAAGATAATAATCTTTGTCATTTTTATCTTGTGTAAATTTTATCATGTAATTATCTTAATCATAATCAGTACTTTTTAAAGATTTATCATGAAACATCAAAGACAATGAAATGAATATTATTGTAAAACTCAAACAAGATTTCATATTTTTTATGAAAGTCTTCAAAAGAATATTATAATTGAATAACAAGATGTCTTAATAAATTTAACTAATTTATTTAGCTACTTATATTTCTATATGGCAATTGTTATTAATGTATAAATCTTTATGCTTGTATTTCTTTCATTTTCTTCATATTAGACAGTAGTAGAAATCTTACTGCTTTGTGTATGCAAGTATATGCAAAAGCTTATATTATATCTACCTTTTCAATTTGCACACTATACATATTGAAGTTAAATCTACATATAACATGGGGCCCTTAAAATGAAGAAGTTTTTAAGTAGAATATCTCATAAGCAGTTTTTATAAAATCCTGCATATACTCATATTTTAGTTGATTTATTTGGACTAGTGTCATCATAGTGATTGTTGTAGTCACATCATTTTGGTTGTTGCACCCTCTGGCTATTTTTTTTTACCTGTCTTATATTTGGTAACCTTTTGGAAATGTCAAACTGACCAGCTTATTTAATCCATTGTATTCATTTCACTGTCCATCATTTAGTCTTCTTTGTTCATCTGTCCTTTTGATGGCATTTCTTCTTCTACTCAACCAAAGTATATGAATTTCACTACCTGCTTCAAGAATTGAACTCAAGACAACTAGAAGCTCTTAACCAATGCATTTATTCATTAAATTACTGGCTTATTGGTTAAGGTGGTTAGACAGTGGAAGTTCTACCTTAATGGAAAATACAAATCTATTATTACAAGGACAAGTTAACAAATACAAGATATTCTCTAAAATGGACAGTAGAATGAGAACAATCTACCTTCCCCACTGTGAATTGATTAAAGGGATCAGTTTGAAATTCCTAGAAGGTAACCAAATATATCAAACATCTGAAGACGGTAGAAGGATTCAGTCACACATTGTGACTCTAAAAAGCAATATGAGAACAGAAAATCTGAATAAATCATTGTATTAATGCTAATTCTTCATCTTACAGAAACATATTTCAGATGTTAAAATTTATTTTTTTATAGAAAAAATGGCATCAACAATTCTTCTTACAAGTATTGATCAATCTGTAGAGATACAGGAAGACCGTTGACACGGGGACGCCAATTAAAGAACACCGGTAGTCCTCGGGCCAGTATAAATACTGCTAGAATATCGAGTCGGGGAGGGCTGACTTGGCTTTTATCGAGTCAACTGTACATGGTGCTGTGAACAGGATTTCCTTACTAGGATTTCAAATATTTTTATGTGCGATTAATTTGAAAATTAATGGAAATGGCTTCAGGACAACAAGGCGGTAGTGAACATTATTTGCAACTGGGTTCAACAATTGATTGAACTACAGAGAGAGAACAACGAACTTCACTCTCACAGGGAGGACAGACCAAACCGGTGTCTCACTAAAAAACCAGACAGACCCATTATTGAGCATGGTTACACAGAAGGAGACTGAGCACTGTTCGTTGACACTCGGGACCGATATAAGCACATGTGTGGCCTAACAAGTCTAGCTGATATCCGGAACGAACTGAGGTCAGCTTGTTCAAAGGAAATGAATAGACTTTTATTCGACCTCGTTGGACCCGGAGCCCTCAACACAGCCACGGAAGAGCAACTCCTGGGACACATACGGTTCGTTGCTGTGAAAGGCCTGCACAAAGAAGTGCATAGGCATAGATTTCACAATGTAAAACAAAATGAGGGGGAAAGTCTTACACATTTTTTGGCCAGACTACGGTCCCAGGCGAGGTTTTGTGGATTCACTGTCCAATGCCCAAACATAAATTGCCAGTACGTTGTTAATTACTCAGAAGACATGGTGGCTGGTCAACTCGTCGCCGGGCTTGCAAACAAAGAATATCAAAGTAAAATATTAGCTGAAGCTAATACTCTTACAACGGTAGAACAGAAGTTTCATCGGTTGACGAGTCTGGAAACTACCGATACGTCGACACCTCACTTACGAAGCAGCCTGGATCTACATTCAACATTCAGCGCATTGAGATCTAAGCAGGAGCAGCCTAAGGGTGTAGGCACGCCCAGAACCCCACGAGGGAGGCCATGCGATGGATGCGGGGAGACGTCACACCCCAATGGGTTGAAAGGACGGAAGAACTGTCCGGCGAAAACACTCCGATGCCAAAACAGTGGGGTGGTGGGCCACCTCAAAGAGGTGTGTCGAAAACCAAAAATGGAGCCCGCCAAGGAATCAGCAAGTAGGTCCAGAGAAAACCAGTCAAGAGTACTGAGCATAAAAAAAAGTAATAAAAAACAGGGCTTACCAGGCATACCACACCTCAAATGGAGTAAGAGCAAATTCCAGAGGAGCCCTCCAGAACCACCACCATCCCTGGAAATTGAAGTCTCATTAATACCGGAGTCGCACACCAAATTTGGACGAATCCTGAATAGGGCTTATCACCGGACACACCGTATTCTCGCTGTCGCAGACACCGGTGCCCAGACGTGTCGAAGTGGTCTGGAAATTCTAAAAGTATTGGGATGCACCAACAACATTCTCATACCAACCAGTCATAGGATACGTGGGATCACGGACGACCAACTAAGGATTAAAGGTCTTTATGCGGATCAGGGTTGGCCCTAAAGAAACCAGACAGGTTGTTTATGTGTCAGAGAACACATCAGGTTTTACCTATCTGAGTTGGCGTTGAAAGACTTAGAACTGATTCCCAATAATTTTCCGAGTCAAATATCGAAAGCCAACAGTTTGACTACAGATGGCGAGAAGGCACTGTGTGGGTGCCCCTGGAGAACAAATATCCTGGACAAACCCTCTAGGATCCCATTTACACCTATTGAAAGCAACAGAGACTGTTTGGAACGATGGTTACGGGAACACTTTAAATCTAGCGCATTCAATATCTGTCCCCATCAACTATTACAGGTGATGACTGGCAGGCCACTGGATATAACGTTCACCTGAGACGCAAAGCCCTCGGCGGTACACACCCCCATACCTGTCCCTCATCATTGGAAGAAGAGGGTAAAAGAAGACCTCGACTGAGACGTCGCATTGGGCATTATAGAACCAGTACCGGCAGACACTCCTACCCTTTGGTGTTCGAGGATGGTGGTCGCACCAAAAAAGGATGGGTCACCCAGGAGAACAGTAGATCTACAGAAATTAAATGCGGCGACACTGAAAGAAACCCATCACACTCCGTCCCCGTTCAACCAAGTATCCGTTGTACCTGCTCGGACGAAAAAGAGTTCTAGACGCATGGAATGGGTACCATAGTTTACTGCTTTCTCCAGCGGCGCGAGATGCAACCACGTTTATAACGGAGTGAGGTCGTTACTGGTACCTCAGGGCACCTCAAGTGTTCCACGCATCCGGGGACGGATACACCCACCGATTCGATGACATCACTGTGGATACACCCCGAATTACTCGCTGCATCGACGATACGCTTCTATGGGACGGAACCATAGAATCGGCCTTCTGGCATACTCTGGACTATATCACCCACTGCGGCAGGAATGGAATTGTCTTCAACCCTGATAAATTCCAGTTTGCAGGCGACAAAGTCGAATTCGCTGGCTTTTTAATAACAGCCGACGGCATAAAACCGACTAAAAAAATGACCGAAGCTATACTTAAATTCCCGACTCCCACAAACATCAGAGGTGTTAGGTTCTGGTTTGGACTGGTTAACCAAGTTTCATACGCTTTCTCGCAAGCTGAGATTATGTCCCCCTTGCGAGAGTTATTACGTACGAAAGACCACAAGTTCTATTGGGATGCCACCCTAGACAATCTTTTTGAGGAATCAAAAAGAAACATCGTTCGGAAGATTGAGGAGGGGGTAAAAACATTTGAAATGAACAGGGCGACGTGCCTCTTGACTGATTACAGCAAAACTGGCATCGGCTATTTTCTTTTCCAAAATCACTGCAAATGCCCAACAGAATCAGGCCTCAACTGTGGTGAAAACCATTGGAGAATAATATTGGCTGGGTCCTGACTTACAAAGGATGCGGAGTCTCACTACTCTCCAGTAGAAGGAGAGGCTTTAGCTTTAATATACGGACTAGAATCCTGTAGAATGTTTGTATTGGGATGCCCAGACCTGCTGGTCACAGTGGATCACCAGCCGCTGGTGAAAATATTTTCGGATCAAGTCCTTGAAAATATAAAGAACCCCCCCGCCTGTTTGCTTTCAAGGAGCAGTCTTTGATGTACAAGTTCCGATTTTAAACACGTTTCAGGAAAGCTTAACGCTGCACCTCCTTACCAGTGAACAGCGAAGAAGCTACTATTGGTGGCATTCAGCGGATTGATCGCGCTATACAGGCATCAATCATAGCAGCCTACGCACACGACCCTAAGCTGCAAGCTATAACCTGGGAGAGAATTGTGGTGGCCGCAGCTACTGACGAGGAATGCCAAACGCTTACGAAGTATATACAGGATGGATTCCCAAAGTCACGCTACGAACTACTGTCGAAAATCCGACAATTTTGGCCGATGATAAACGAATTGTACTCCCTGGAGGGGGTACCCATAAAAGGGAATAAAATTCTAATACCGAAGCAGCTTAGAGCAGAGGTTCTGGAAGCGTTATACTCCGCACACCAAGGCGTGAATGGGATGATGGCCAACGCGAGACAGCGACTATTTTGGCCCGGTTTAGATGCCAGCATCAGACAAACGAGGGCCCAGTGCCAGAAATGCAATTCTATTGCGCCGTCCCAACCCAGAGAACCGCTGATGCCACCTTTGAACCCGGAATTCCCCTTCCAAAAGACGGTCACAGACCTGTTTGACATGCATGGAAAAAGCTATATGGTGTACACAGACCGATACACCGGCTGGATCGAAGTGGCCCCACTTCCTTCGGGGAAAGCAACAGCAATATGTGATGCGCTAAGGAGTTGGTTCTGTACGTACGGCTTGCTGGAGGAAATATCATCAGACGGGGGACCACCATTTGACTCTGGCATATAACTCATTCCTAAAAGATTGGGGTGTTAAAAAACGCATATCATCCGCACACTATCCGCAAAGCAATGGCCGAGCCGAGCTGGCCGTAAAAACAGCCAAAATAACACTGATGGACTGTGTCGATGGGTATGGTCACTTGCGTCATGATCGGGCGGCGTGCGCAATGATGTCACACAGGAACACACCTCATCAGGACCTTGGCCTATCGCCAGTGGAAATGTTGTACGGTCGACCAATAAAAGACCACCTCCCCTTACTCCATGAAAAGTACCAGATCCACAAACTGTGGAGGTCGACAAAGGAGTCGAGAGAAAGAGCGATGGCAAAGAGGCACCTGCTAAATCAAAAGCAGTACAATACGCACAGCCACCTACTCCAAGAGCTTCAGGTTGGTGAATCTGTGCAGGTACAAAATCCAAGGGCCATATCCAAGGCGATGGACAAAAACAGGAGGGTCATCGAGACCATGGGCAACAGACAGTACCGCATACGATTGGATGGCAGTGGCAGAATTACACTACGTAATCGTTGATTCATCTGGAAAATCTTCCCGGCAGTAGATATACCAGACTATTTGCCCGAACAATCAACCCCACAACCACCCCCACAGAGACTGAGGACAATTATTATTGAACCCCCGAGGGACATACCGGAAATGATGGAGGTAGATGTGACTGATGATGAGGTGATAGCGGACCAGGACCACACAGATATGGAAGTGGAGGAAAACCAACACCCATCAAGTCCTATTTTACGGCGAAGCACGAGAATTACACGGCCGCCAAGACCATTGTCCCCACAAATGCGGGGTCCAATGCATGAGTACTCGGAGCTATCCAGACAAGTGACCACAAAATCTAGGTATTGTGGTCATAAGAGGGGGGGACATGTAGAGATACAGGAAGACCATTGACACGGGGATGCCAATTAAAGAACACCGGTAGTCCTCGAGCCAGTATAAATACTGCTAGAATATCGAGTCGGGGAGTGCTGACTTGGCTTTTATCGAGTCAACTGTACACAAGCTTCATGTGCACACAATGTATTTACTCTGAATTAACTACAAAACTTGTTAATGTAAATAATAGCAATCTCTTTGTTCAGTTGATCATTTCATGGAATTTTTGACTTTCCATCTGTGAACTGGTTCAGACTAAGATTAATTCATCATATTCCAATGACACAAGACATTTTGGGTATATTTGTTTCTCTGTTGTGATTTGAAATTAAACTGTTTCCAGAATTCTTGATGTCAGAATAATGATAAAATGAAGTCAACCATTGCTAAGAAAGTGAATTCTTTAACACACATTTCCTTTTCTCTTCTTGACTACTATTATGTCAGTCCGCACATGTTATAAAATTTTAATTATATTGTGTGCTATAATTTTCATTTTATTTAAGATGAGACTTTATGTTTAAGGTGTTATCTATAAAAATTAAAATGATAAAGTTATATTTGGAAAGCAAAAGAAGAAATTAAATCTTTAAAAAGTTTCTAATTAATAAGTAAGAAAAGAATTGAAGTGGATTATGTTAATGATCGAATGTTTATTTTAGATCATCTTTACAACATTTGTTATATTATCAAAATAAAATTATCTTTGAAACACTCTTTTATATATATATATATATATATATATATATATATATATTTATTAAAGACATTTTTATGTTTAACGTTCTTTTTATAGATAAACATAAAAATGTCTTTAATAAATAAATTGTCGGACTTTGTCCATTTCATAATATATATATATATATATATATATATATATATATATATATATATATATATATATATATATATATATGTATGTATGTATGTGTGTGTGTAATATGTATATCATGTATGTATGTGTGTGTGTAATATGTATATCATATATGTATGTATGTGTGTGTGTAATATGTATATCATATATGTATGTATGTGTGTGTGTAATATGTATATCATATATGTATGTATGTGTGTGTGTAATATGTATATCATATATGTATGTATGTGTGTGTGTAATATGTATATCATATATGTATGTATGTGTGTGTGTAATATGTATATCATATATGTATGTATGTGTGTGTGTAATATGTATATCATATATGTATGTATGTGTGTGTGTAATATGTATATCATATATGTATGTATGTGTGTGTGTAATATGTATATCATATATGTATGTATGTGTGTGTGTAATATGTATATCATATATGTATGTATGTGTGTGTGTAATATGTATATCATATATGTATGTATGTGTGTGTGTAATATGTATATCATATATGTATGTATGTGTGTGTGTAATATGTATATCATATATGTATGTATGTGTGTGTGTAATATGTATATCATATATGTATGTGTGTGTGTAATATGTATATCATATATGTATGTGTGTGTGTAATATGTATATCATATATGTATGTGTGTGTGTAATATGTATATCATATATGTATGTGTGTGTGTAATATGTATATCATATATGTATGTATGTGTGTGTGTGTGTGTGTAATATGTATATCATGTATGTATGTGTGTGTGTCTGTAATATGTATATCATGTATGTATGTGTGTGTGTCTGTAATATGTATATCATGTATGTGTGTGTGTGTGTGTAATATGTATATCATGTATGTGTGTGTGTGTGTAATATGTATATCATGTATGTGTGTGTGTGTGTGTGTGTAATATGTATATCATGTATGTGTGTGTGTGTGTAATATGTATATCATGTATGTATGTGTGTGTGTGTAATATGTATATCATGTATGTATGTGTGTGTGTGTAATATGTATATCATGTATGTATGTGTGTGTGTAATATGTATATCATGTATGTGTGTGTGTGTGTAATATGTATATCATGTATGTGTGTGTGTGTAATATGTATATCTTGTATGTGTGTGTGTGTGTAATATGTATATCTTGTATGTGTGTGTGTGTGTAATATGTATATCTTGTATGTGTGTGTGTGTGTGTGTGTGTAATATGTATATCTTGTATGTGTGTGTGTGTGTAATATGTATATCTTGTATGTGTGTGTGTGTGTGTGTAATATGTATATCTTGTATGTGTGTGTGTAATATGTATATCTTGTATGTATGTGTGTGTGTGTGTAATATGTGTGTGTAATATGTATGTATGTGTGTGTGTGTGTAATATGTATATCTTGTATGTGTGTGTGTAATATGTATATATGTGTTTATGTGTGTGTAATATGTATATCTTGTATGTATGTGTGTGTGTGTGTAATATGTATATCTTGTATGTGTGTGTGTGTGTGTGTAATATGTATATCTTGTATGTGTGTGTGTGTGTGTAATATGTATATCTTGTATGTATGTGTGTGTGTGTGTGATATGTATATCTTGTATGTATGTGTGTGTGTGTGTGATATGTATATCTTGTGTGTGTGTAATATGTATATCTTGTATGTGTGTGTGTGTGTGTGATATGTATATCTTGTGTGTGTGTAATATGTATATCTTGTATGTGTGTGTGTGTGTAATATGTATATCTTGTATGTGTGTGTGTAATATGTATATCTTGTGTGTGTGTGTGTGTAATATGTATATCTTGTATGTATGCGTATATGTGTGTGTGTGTAATATGTATATCTTGTATGTATGCGTATATGTGTGTGTGTAATATGTATATCTTGTATGTATGCGTATATGTGTGAGTGTGTGTAATATGTATATCTTGTATGTATGCGTATATGTGTGTGTTTGTGTGTAATATGTATATCTTGTATGTATGCGTATATATATGTGTGTGTTTGTGTGTAATATGTATATCTTGTATGTATGCGTATATGTGTGTGTGTGTGTAATATGTATATCTTGTATGTATGCGTATATGTGTGTGTGTGTGTAATATGTATATCTTGTATGTATGCGTATATATGTGTGTGTGTGTGTAATATGTATATCTTGTATGTATGCGTATATATGTGTGTGTGTGTGTGTAATATGTATATCTTGTATGTATGCGTATATATATGTGTGTGTGTGTGTAATATGTATATCTTGTATGTATGCGTATATATATGTGTGTGTGTGTGTAATATGTATAACTTGTATGTATGCGTATATATGTGTGTGTGTGTGTAATATGTATATCTTGTATGTATGTGTATATATATGTGTGTGTGTGTGTGTAATATGTATATCTTGTATGTATGCGTATATATATATGTGTGTGTGTGTGTGTAATATGTATATCTTGTATGTATGCGTATATATATATATGTGTGTGTGTGTAATATGTATATCTTGTATGTATGCGTATATATATATATGTGTGTGTGTGTAATATGTATATCTTGTATGTATCCGTATATATGTGTGTGTGTGTGTGTGTAATATGTATATCTTGTATGTATGCGTATATATATATGTGTGTGTGTGTGTGTGTGTGTGTAATATGTATATCTTGTATGTGTGTGTGTGTATATATATGTGTGTGTGTAATATGTATATCTTGTATATATATATATATATATATATATATATGTGTGTGTGTAATATGTATATCTTGTATGTATGTGTATATATATGTGTGTGTGTGTGTGTGTAATATGTATATCTTGTATGTATGTGTATATATATGTGTGTGTGTGTGTGTGTAATATGTATATCTTGTATGTATGTGTATATATATATGTGTGTGTTTGTGTGTGTAATATGCCTATCTTGTGCGTATATATATATATATATATATATATATATATATATATATATATATATGTGCGTGTAATATGTATATCTTGTATATATATATATTTAAAAAAATAGTATGACAAATTGGAAAAATGTTTTTGTGATGCGTTTCATGAAATATGTCAGAAAACATTTTCCAATTTCTCATACTATTTTTCTATTTTTGTTGATATATAAAATTATAAAAAATTATATATCATATATATATATAAATAATGTGAATGTCACTGTGTCACGTTTTCATTTAAAGGGACACAGCTCTTTAACTTTGAATATCTCATCTTCTATGTAATAAATATGAATGTCACAATTCTCTAACTTTCAATAGCTCATGTACTTCTATATAATAGATGTGAATGTCAATGTAATGCTGTCACACTTTTTGAACTTTACTCCTAGAGGCTGTAGCCCAACATATTATACCATTTTGAAATACCAAGTATAAGTGTGTTTTATAACAATAACCTTACAATAGGAAGTTATAATAGTTGGTGTCAAGGATACTTGAACACAATTGCGGGATAAATTCACAACATTATAACTGGAGTTATAATAGTTGGCAATGAGGATCTCTAAATGAAATGCAACATTATAATTGAAGTTGTAATAGTTGTAAATGACCAACTCAAACACAAGCATTGGGATAAAAAATAACTGGAGTTATAATAGTTGGCATAGGAACTTTATCTCAAGTGTGGTATGACAAGCACCGCATTATAACTGGAATTATAATAGCGATTTCCTAGCCCAGCTTAGATGTGGCACAAGGCCGAAAGTATGGGTCACCCAGCGAGGATCGAACTCACTATTCAGTCGTAATTGATCTAGTAAGACAAGCTTTCTAACCATTACACCACGTAATAGTAGGCAACCAGATTTCATATGTATGCAACAGGAGTTATAACTATTTCAAACATGTTGGGTTAAAAAAATTTTCTTGCAGATATGGAGAAAATTTTGGCTTCAATAGTTGAAATTCAACAACAGAAGCAACAACAACAAAATACCCAATAGTTGCAGAAACAACAAAAGTTGTTGAATGTACGTTTGAAGAATAATGTCTCAACAATGTCTCTTACACCAGACATGGTGCAAAACACCGTATCAGAATTTGTATACAATCCTTTTGATGGACTGACTTTTGCTGTGTATTTTCACAGACATGAAAAAATATTTAGTCAGGAATATAGTGGCAAGGAAGAAAAAACAGTTGTTGTTAAGAAAAATAGCTTCAAGAGAGTACAAAAAAGTACTGCAATTATATTTTATTAAAACCAGGTGAAATAGTGTTTGAAGACACAGTACACATTCTGATGAAAATCTTTAGTGACAAGTGCTCTCTGTTCCATACTCGTTGAAGGTGCATGAATTTTACCAAAAACAGAGGATGAAAATTTTGTCATGTATGTGGGTACCATCAACAGGGAATGTGAACAATTTAAACTAAAGGAAATGACTCTGGATAGGTTCAAAAAATTAATTTTTGTGTAAGGTCTAACAACAGAAGAAATGAAATACAAATGAAAATGTTAGCAAAGATTGAAACTAATAATGATGTAACATTGCCAAACAAGGCTAAGTCTGAATTATGATCGTGAAAAACTTAAAGGATGTGCCTTGGTAAAAGCTTAAAGGATGTGCCTTGGTAAAAGCTTAAAGGATGTGCCTTGGTAAAAGCTTAAAGGATGTGCCTTGGTAAAAGGAAAAATAGACAAAAAGGAATATAAAACTTTGTTTTATATGTGGAAAATTACATCTTGGGAAAGACTGTCTATTGAAAAATGCAGAAATGCTATAACTATAGTAAAAAAAAGTCATGTCAATTCACACTGCAGAAGTAAAACAACGAAAACATTTTCACAGAAAGAAATTAATATGCACTATTGTGGCAGAAAAATAGGCAAACAAAACAAAAGAAAATTTGTTAATGTGCAAATCAATAATGTGGGAGTAAAAATCTTACTAGATACTGATAATAACATTTCAATAGTAAATGAAAGCACATGGAAAGAAATTGGAAAACCTTTATTAAAAAGCACTTACAAAGTTGCAACTTTCTGTCAAGAAATTATTTTTGTGAGGAGAATTAACATGTGATGTTAATTTTCAAAATAATGCTTATGTTCCATGAAATGCAACAAATCTATTTGGTATGGACTGAATGGAACTATATAAACACTTATTGTAAAAATGTAAGTGGACAAGTGTCAAAATTAAAATGTCGCAATGAAAAACTGAAGAAAGAATTAAAAAAATGTTTTCCTGAAGTTCTATCTAATGAACTGGGTTGGTGTTGAAAATTCAAGGCGAATTTTTAAGTAAAAAAAAAAAAAAAAAGGTTTGGCACCAGTATTTAAACTGAAACAGAGTGTACTATTCACAGCATTAGAACAAGTAAATGAAGAGTTGGACAGACTAGAAAGAATTGGTATATTGCAGAAAACAAACCATTCAAAATAGTCTGCACCAGCGGTGTACATAAAGAAAAAAAAGAAATCGTGATTTCTTGTTTGTGCAGATTTCTTGACTGGATTAAATAGTTGTCTTGGAAGATAAAATGACCCATTATTGAGTTCAGAAGAAATTTTCTCAAAGTTGAATGGCGGAAAAATATTTTCAAAGCTGCATCTCTCTGAAGCATATTTACGAATTCAGGTTGAAAATCAATGTTTTGAATTAACGACCATAAATATGCCAAATTGAGGTTTATATAAGTTTAATTGATTTCCTTTTGGTCTAAAGGTGGCACCAGCTCTTTTTCAATAAACTGGATACCATCCTTGTAGATTGTGATTTCGCAGTGGCATATCTGGACAATATTTTGATCAAGAGCTTGTTGAAAGAAGAACATGTTGGATAATTGTGCAAAAACTAAGAGAATATGGATTTAAACTTAGTGAAGAAAAATGTGAATAAAATTCCTAGGACAAATTATTGGTAAAAATGGTAGGAAACCAGATGTGTTGAGGGCAAATGCAATTAGAAATCTGCTTACACCAACAAATGTAACTATGTTATAAACTTTTTTTTAGGACTGGCTAATTATTGAATTTATGTACAGAATATACATAATTTGACAGCTCCACTTAACAACCTACTGAAAAAATGAGTAAAGCATTTGTCATGATAAAATAAAGTCTTATGTCTGATCTATCATTAGTGAACTACAATCCAAAAGCAAAAATTCTAGTACAGTCAGATGCTAGTGATTATGGTGTTGGGGTGATGATTTTAGACAAATATGATGGTGGTAAAATGAAAGCTTTCGTTCATGTTTCATGCTTTCTGTTACTGGCAAAGGAAAATTACTGCCAGGTAGACAAAGAAGCAATCATATTCAGTATGAAAAAATTTCATAAATTTATTCATAGAAGAAATTTCACATTGCAAACAGACCATAAACCATTATTAGCGATATATGGTTCAAAGAAAGGTATACCTCCCTATACAGCTGGGGTACCATCCTGTTAGATTATAATTAGTACCAACTGTCTAAAAAATTAGGACATGTGGATGGATTAGTCAGTACCTAAAAATACAGAACCATTGGTGGACATAGATTTTAATAGTAAGGTTCACCCTGTAGAAGGCCCTGGGGCCAGTCGAATTAGAGGGTTATGTTAAGTTGTAGTTTATAAGGATAGGAGGAGAAGATAATGGTTGACTCTAGACTTAAACAGGTTAAGATTGTAATGATCGGGGAAACATCCTCTTGGGAGTCTGTTCCATAGAGCAGTGGTTCACAGGAAGAAATTGTTTGAGTGGAACTTACTTCTTGCCAATGGATTACAGAGGGAATGAGGATGGTTTGCTACTATGTAAGTTGCATGGCACTTCCTTGCCATGAAGATCAGACCTCGTGGAACCAGTAGTTGTAATTCATCCAAGCACTTTCCATGGTAGTAGAGATAGAGCGGAGAGAGACTCGCCACATCACGCTTGTGAGGGAGTGGTTGGAGGGTGGAAAGTAATTCTTCTGCAACAAGGACTCGGAGATGCTTTTTGACCCGAAAGTGAGGTCTGAGTAGCTCCTGCCCATATATGGCAACAGTACTCCATTTTCAGCCTGATATGGTTCTTATAAAGGTAGAAGATAGCATGAGGAGTCAGGTACTTATTGGAGTGGTACAGGGAGTCAATCATTTTACCCGCTTCTTTAGCTATGGATCATATATTCTACTTGAGGAGGCCAGGTGCAAGTTTGAGGTCCCATATCCTCTATATGGATTATCGCAAGGTTTAGCTGTCAGCACATGTTCCAAAATTATAACTGATTTTGTTTTAACAAAATCACTTATATTAGGTTGGTGCAAAAATAATCTTGTTTTTTGACGTTAAAAATTACGTCAAAAACATTATTTTTGCACCAACCTAATAATTTAGGAACAGGCAGTTTAAAATGTATTTAATTTCTCATAAGCCATAAGATGTTACATTCATGTCATTACAAATGTTTAAATTAAAAAAAAAATAACATCTCAAGCAAAATACAGAATTTAAATATAATGTTATTTAAATGTTGTTTCATTAGTTGAAGGCAGATTATCTCTTGGCAAATTTGTCCTTGCTGCTGCCCAGATAGAATAAAAGTTACCCTTACTGGCAGGGAATTCATACATGCTATTGAATTGTGCTATGCATTGGTTGAGGAAAAATCACTGGTAGTTGCAGAAGCTTTTGTGATTTTTGTATTTTCTTGATACAAAAGAGGTGACTCTGTCAAAATGATCATTTACAATGATGATGACACCCACTATACATACCAGTCTAGGACTGCTGAACTATGGATGAGTGATAGTAAGGATTGTGTAATGTCCTTAGCTAAATTCTCACTAATTCTATTAAAGGAAGTATAGGCTCATGGATTAAAGCATTGGTTCATAAATTTGACAACATAGTAACAAAGGAATGAGATCAATCTATCCTATTAGTGTTTAGTTTGAAATCCCCTGAAAATTACCTTGATTGACAGGCACCTGAACAAGGCTGGAGTGTACAACAGCTGAAATGTGATAATAGCCAAAAAAAAAAAAAAATGAGGACATTAGTCTGAATGTAAATAATAATTTTATTGAACATCAGACATGTCACTCCAGGCCAACAAGTGATGATTTGCAAAAAAAAAAGTGATTATGAATAGAAGAAAAATCACAACTAGTTGGATTAGATTTTAATTTCGGTTTTATTGTAAATTTTTTCCAATCAAAGAACTTTGAGGCATCCTAGCAGAACTCCATCTTAAATTAACGCCATCCCTATGATAATACTTCAAGTACCTAATCTATTTACTGTCAATGGTGTTGTACATAGAGCACATGGTTATACCACCATTCATTAAACAGGAGGTACCAAACACCCTACATGCTACTCATCAATAGGATTTCTAGACTCTGCTTTATGGTCTTGGACATCCCAAGACACCAAGACAAGAAAATGGTGCATGATGAAGGTGCCCTTCACATTTACTGTCCATTGGAAGATACTGAGTGACTTCCCCCCCTCTCTCTCTCTCTCTCTCTCTCAGTAGGTGATCATTTCAAGATTTAAAACCAGGATGTTTCCCAAACTCTGAAATGGGATAAGAAATTGTTGTGATTAAAGTCAGATCATTTAATCAACATATTGTCAATGTAGTTGAATCTGGAAATAACATACTGTGTAAGAGGAAATTCCTGAGAAGCTACTCATCCTTTTCAGTATCCCTTCTAAAGAGATCACCTATCTATGACATAATACACCAGAAAACCCTACCCCCACTCACTCTCACAAAGTTAATTGACAACATACTAAATGCAGAAAGCCCAACCAAACCAGCAATAGCAAATATGCTGGGAGTCCTTCTACCCTCAACAAATGCATTTGACCTACTACTAACATTGCCATCAACATGCCTACACCACTGCTACATATATTACTACCACCTAAAATGCATAATCAAAAAATAAAACACTATTGGTTATTGGTCTGAGTCTTAACAGTATGACCAGCCCAACACCAGCCCATGCCATGATAAATGCCAGAATATATGTAATCATTTCTGGCCATTTGCTATTACATTATCATTGTATTAAAATGTCTGTCATCATTTGTGAATAAATGTGTTAAATGAAACAAGCCCCATATTTAATGGAGCAATTGTTGGAACATAATAATAAAGATCAAACTTGTTATCCAAATTTTATACAGTCACTATTATAAATATTAGAAGTATTTGGATAAAGATATTTGTTGTTTTGATATTTCATGAAACTGAAAATGTCAGTTGAGATATTCCATATATTAGATTTGTACCATTTATACAACCAAGCAGAAAATATTAGGCTGTTAGTCTCAATTTCATTGATGTTTTATAAATGCTGTAAATTTGAATGTATTACAGTCTTAATTGCACTGCCATTTTTTATCATCTGGTTTTGCAGCTTTGTTAATTGATGCAAAAGGCATGACATTTAAGAATATTTCTGGCTATGTAAACAAACCACTTTAATAAACTAGAATCTGTGATTTATCTACACTAAATAATTATGAGGTTTTTGATTAGCCAGAGTTTTGGCAGAAATTTGGTCAAAAAATTTCCCAAAAGCTTTTTGCAAAGAACAAAGTGATTATAAATAGAAGAAAAATCACAACTACTTGGATTAAATTTTAATTTTGCTTTTATTGTAAATTTTCTTCCAATCATAGAACTTTTCCCAGGATATTTGAATATTTGTTTCATCCTTATTAAATTTTATAAAGTCCAAATTATGCTCAGATGTTATATATAAATTATAGTAGTCTTAAATTTTAGTTCTGAAGTTTTTTTTATTTTTTATTTTTGATCAAGTGATTGTAATGGATGAACTATTTTCACGAAACATGAAAAAAATATCAAATGGCATTTGAACTTATATAATTTGATTATTTTGAAATTTATTAAAGATCTAAACTTATTGTAACATAATTTATTTAAAAAATAAGATTGAAGTTCAATCTTAGTTTCAAGATCTAAAATTTAAGTAAAATAAAATTTGTTTTTATTAAAATCTTAGAATACATGAGAAAAGTGCCAAGGCACTTTACTATTTTTGCTGTAACTCTTGCAACTAATAAAATAAATGTTTGAATCAAAACTAGTTTTAAAGAAATTTAAGATGATTAAAAAAGAAGTATTTCTAAGAACTACCAAGTATTTTAAGAATAACATCTAAAGTCTGTAATTAGTATAACTGGAAAATTTCTATTCCAGCAAAATTTTCACTTTTCAAAATTATCGTTTTTAATTATAGTTTAAACATATGCAAAAAAGAAGATATCAGTTTGAACTGATGTCTTTTGCCATATATCTAAACTAAATTTCAGAAATATATGCTTCTTTATTGCTGAGGAAAAATGAATGCTTTGATGCACACATGTGTGCATGTATGTGTGTTATTGGGAAGATTCTTATGTGAATAGATTGGTTAGTAATGTAAATATTATTTCTGTTGAGCATTACTTAATTCTGGATGATTATGCTTCATGATTATTTGAATATTGAAAAAAGAAACCATTTTAGGGTGGTAGAGAAAATGTACACCGAAAAGATGGAGGTAATGGTTAGTGATGAGAGTCATTTAAAAGGTTATTGACATTTTGGTATTCTCAAATTAATCATTGATTTATATTTTAGAAGTAGCATTCTGACATATAACTGCAATGAAGTTTTGTTGAGTTTCCTCAGTTATTCATTGACTCATTTGGTTTCACTAACTTGTATTCTCAACATTTTGTGGCTAGAAATTATTTTCAAATGATTTTGACACTTACACCTCATTTATTAGTCTTTTTTTACTGTAATAATTCTCTAATAATTTTATGCAATGGAAAAAATGCAGTTTTCTGTTTTACTTGTAGATTTAGAAATAACTTTGTTTCTTCATTACTTTAAAATCATTTAAACTTTCTGCAATGTTTCAAACTAATACTGCATGTTATGTAGAATCTTAGTCATTGTATTTCTTGTATAAGTGCTTAAAACTGAATGTTATTTTTATGATGCACAGAGGAAAATAACATTCAAACTTGAATTAAATATTGAATCTGATAATAAAGTACATGAGCATAACTCAGGAAATGTTCTAAAATTTAGTGTGAATCTTGACCTTAACTTTTATCTCCTATAATTCTACATGCAGTACCCAATTGATAAAATCAGCATGACTATATGCACACTCACTGTATGTACATATGTATACATACACACGCGCAACATGTTATTTGATGTTGTGGGTGGGACTTGTAAACAGGGAGGGTGGCAACTAGCTGTATGAGCTGCAAAAAAAAAATAGAATGCAGCTGAGATGGTCAAAGAAAGACATGATGGTTTTAAACTTTCTGAAATAATCAAAGTCTATTCTAAAAATCAATGAAATTAGCCTTGGGTACAGAAACCTTGCTTTAGGTCAGCATGGGATAAGTACGGCAAAAGAAGTTGTAAAAAAATTGAAGGTATATGAAGAATTGTGCTTTTCTTGTTCACTTGTAGAACTATATAGATTTTGTGCTAAAATTATTTTTTTTATAGTTTTGGAGTGTTAAAATGGATTGTTTTTTTTTTTTAAATAATTTTTGTTGCTATTATTATTATTATATTTTGTAAGTGTATTTTGAATATTAAATTTACATGTGAATTGTTTTTCGAGGGCTGATTTGAGGTTTATGATTTATTCTATACTATTGTCAAAGTTAAAAATATCAAGGAATTAGATTTAAATAGTAGGTATCTGACTGTTTTAAATGTTTTATTTTCAACATTTGATCTAAGTGAAGATCCCACAGCAGTACCCTCAGTCTCTGTACAGAGGGTGTATTACAATTATGCATGATATTAATGATACTGAAAAGTTCTTACTACTAAAATCTGGGCAAATGACTTTTCAGCAGCCTCTCATAAAAGGAAATATTTCTAGTCAATATTAAAAATAATTTTAATTTTTGGACATAGAAGGGGGAATAGCAGTTAAAACTGATTAATGTGATGAACTGTGTGTCATCATCATCATCATCTATAAGAACATTAAGCATGAGGTGAAATTCTGATGATGTCTTCACACAGTGGAATATTTTAAGGAATTGATATATTGACAAATTTTTACTAAGTTGTATTTAGGTGTAGAAACTTTGTAAAGAATAGATCCTTTTCTAATAATAAATAACATGTGTTTCTTTAGAAATATGTCATTAGAAAAAAAATTTGATTGCTTGAATATACTGAGAACTGAAAACCACATTAAATAGATGTGAGAAGAGAAAGGACACTGGGAAAGTTGTTCCTTTTGGCCTGACTGGTTGCAAACTTAATTATAGGAGATAAAAGCTAAGGTCAATAGAATGCTCTCACCATTTTGCAATATAAACTGGTAGCAATGTCAAACTTACCCTGCCAAATTCTATTAACTGAAGGTTCAATGTGCCAACATGGGCAACAGTAACTGAAGCTAAAGTAGATAGGCTGGCTTTGAGCAGATGATCTTTACTATTATATACGCATAGATGCACAAACTAAGAAATATATATATATATATATATATATCCCTGCGTGATTTGTTAAGATTCATTTCAACTTGACATTTTCACAGATATTGCCACCCATGCTAATCTATTGAAAGATAGATCACTGACATATTCTTAAGTATGTCTTATCTGTATCTGTTTTGACTGTCATAATGTCTTACCTTACACTGAACCTCCTATTTTTTACTGCCGTTAATCTCCCCCTAAAAATTGAACATTGAAGGTAAAAGAGACAGAGGAAAGCAATGCACAACCTTATGTGGAGAGCTTCAGTTATTAAGAACTACAAAGTGTGTCATCATTGACTCTAGTTTTTTTTCTCTCTCTAGAGCTCTTATTCTAGAAAAAAAGAAAACATGTGGGTTTCCATTTTAAAAATTGTAGAACTTGATATAAAGAAAGGTAGGAAACATTTGAAAATATTCTTGTAGCTAATCAGTGTTTAATTAGCAAACAAAAACTATTACTAGATTTGCTGATCCATATAGTCATTCTGGAAATGCTCTGAAATATCAGGTGTCATCTGTCACTCATATGCAAGAAATATTAACAAACTAAAAGAGAAAGGGAAGAAAATCTATCAGATGTACATTTAATTTATTTTAATATATATAATAAAAATCATCAAAGTTAAATTTCTGAATATATTATTTACATAAATTAAAAACTATATTAATATGTACTTCTTGCCAATGGAATCTGAAGGGAGTGTGACTGGTTTGTAAGTGGCATGGTGGGTCCTAGCCATGAAGTGTAGACCTGGCAGAACAAAGGAATATAGTTTGTCCGAACACTTTCTGTGGAAGTAGTGAAAGATCAGTGAGTGGCCCGCCACACACTGCCTGTGAGAGAGGTTAGGGTGAAAAATAATTCTTCTGCAACAAGGGCTCAGAGACACTTGATAATCTTGTTTCTTTTTGTTTTTGAACTGCATTGCGTACTAAAAAAAAAATAATAGTCTCTGAATTGCAATAAAAGATAACAGAAATAATTATTAGATAAAATTAATAATAATTGACTTTTATTTTAACATTTTGTAAAGATAGTTTTATATATATATATATATATATATATATATATATATAAAAGTGACAGGATGATACCAATATTCTTTTTGGCAAGTAAATGTTAGCTCCAATACTGAATAACTGTTCACTTTCAACAGAAGAGGGAAGTGCTAATAGATATTTCCTGGCTAAAAGCGCCATGATGGGAAATTCATTTTTATTTGAATTTTTCTACTGAAAAACATTATCATCACTTTTTATATTTTTTTTAATGCAATTTATTTCAAATTTTAATACATATATTTGCTTGTTTCACTGACTGCTTTATCCTGCATTCTTGTACACATTGACTCCTCTATTTCTTCATCACTTTTTTCTTTGATTCAGTGAGGCATTTTGTAAAACTGAAATTAAAGTCACTATCATTATCACTCTTCTCTTCAGACATATCAGATGAGTCATTCTCCATGTCTTGTAATGCTTTGGGTGAGGTTTCTATTTTTCCTTCAGTTATAGAATAGATATCTTGAGTGAATCATTCTGTAATAGCCTTGTTATTAGGCAGGCCACTGTAGTTATTATCAAGGAAACCAGTTTTGAACCTGGGATCAAGATATGTTGTTAGAAGAAGGTTTTTTGTTTCCAAGTAGCTGCTAAATATAGCATTAAAAGAAGCTTCCCATGCTGAAAGAGTTAAACCTAACCCATTAAACTGTCCCTTTTATTCTCCCCTTTTAAAAAAGTGATAAATAACTTTAATGTGTGCTATAACATAAGAGGCAGTTGCTTTTCTATTACTTAATAAATTTGTACAATCAATGAATTGTTTAAGTATTTTCAGTAATTTCTGTATAAAATCTTCCATTGGTGGAATTCTAGACAATATGGTTTTGCATGATCACTGTAATATAAGATAAGAGCTCTGGACATTATATAATACTGACTGTTCCATCTTGTCTGGACATTCTGAATAAATTTATGATCTGGTAAATTAAATTTTTTCTGGTATTCCTACTACTTTGCAAAAGCTGCAGATGAGTGATTGGAAGTGCTCAAATAGAAAGGATATCCTTCACATACCTTTGTGCAAAGATGGCATCATTAATGGTCAACTGCAAGGTGTGTAGAAAACCAGGTAATAACTCATATTGGGCTGCTGCCATTATTAGCTGTATTATCTCTTATGAGAACATGAATATTACTAGGAGAAATATTAAATTGCTTTACTGACTGTGATATTCGTTTTGAATGCTATAACATTTTAAGAAATACATGAATTTTGTAGAAACAAATTTAAATTTCATAAAAAGAATCTTTACTTTTTAAGTCTTGGTTATTGTAAAGAAAATTTTTTTTTGTTATAAATTATTCTGTCAGATTTAATGAATGAATTATTTTCTGGACATTATAATTATTTTATTTTTAATTTCTATTAATTTGAATTTTAAAATGAAATTTTATATATTAAGATTCTAATTTTTCTTCCTAGGTTTTAAAATGCAGACCATGCTTTTTTATAGATTAAAAAAAAAAAATAATAAAAATTGTCTTAAAAGAGAGCCCAGCAGAACAACTTGAATTCCTTTTGTGTTTATATTACATAATTTGATTGTAATTATCAAATTAATAATCTATAATATTAAATGGGTGAATTAACAATGTATAAAAAGAAATTACAAATAAAAATTTTATTTTGAACTGAGACAAACTTTACTAGCAAACTTTATGGAAAGTAGAAAGTTGCACATTTCATTTAAAAAAAAATTTTTTTTTAATGCAAGTAAGATAAATTTACAGAATACTTAGGTATTATTATGATCAATTGATTAAATTTTACTGATAGTTTGAAATTAATAAATATTTATATCTTTTGATCATTAATACTGGGAATGGTAAATTAAGATTTAAGCAAAATCCAAAGAATCATTTTTGGAATCGGAAATTAGGTTAAAAATTCTCTGTTTCTAGTAACCCCAAAGGTTCCTATATTTCTAATTCTGATTAATCGTCCCATCACTAATATATATATATATATATATATATATATATATATATATTGTGATTTTGTAAAAATTTAGTAAAAAAAAAAAAAATGCCATAATTTTAGGTATCAAGAATGTGTTGACAATCTTTTTTCATATGAGGAAGTGAAGATAAGAGAAAAAAAAATGTCAATTATCAGATGTGACAAGCATCTGAGAAAAGCAAGAGAGCTCACTGGATAAAATGTTGATCAAAAATATATAAATAGATACTCATTTGAATAATTCAGTAGATAAGGTTTTAACAGTATCATTAGAGTTTAAAATAGAAGAAATAAAATTAAAAAGTTGTTTAACTTGGTGACTGTCTGTAGTTTATTGGTTGCTAAGAGAAATTGGTTTATTTGGTTAAATCAAAATATTTTACTCTATTGTCTTTTCTGTCTCTCTTGCTGAGAGATATAAGTGCTCAGTGGTGAGATTTATCTATTGAGTTTTGTATGAACAGCCAGTATTTTACACAAGGGAATATTTGGTAGTGTGATAATTGCATTTTATGTCCAAATTACTGATGAATTGTTCTGTATAAAAGTTACTGTTTCTGTTGCTCATTTTGAAAGTTTGGAAAATAATGAGGGGATAAAAAAAGTCAGTAAGAAAAATAAGCTCTTTTAGTGTTTGAAAATCAATAGTCAGCAATATCTCATCAAGAATTTAAATTCT
This sequence comes from Acanthosepion lycidas, assembly GCA_963932145.1. Taxonomy (NCBI): domain Eukaryota; kingdom Metazoa; phylum Mollusca; class Cephalopoda; order Sepiida; family Sepiidae; genus Acanthosepion; species Acanthosepion lycidas. The sequence goes on from OZ010615.1 coordinate 53,669,683, forward strand.
GTTTTGAAATTATTTTAACTTTACAAAATTATATCTGTCTCTATTTCTCTTGTAACTATTTACACTATTTACATGGTTTGAACTATTGTCCCCATCTTTATTCCCATATTCACAACATTTTGGCTGTTGTATGCTCCATCTTCTTCAGGTGATATATGTTGGAATTTTGAACATAACCCATTATTTAATCTATGGTGGTTGATTATTCTAATTCAATGTGCCATATTTGTTTTGGGATATCTCACTTTCAGTTAATTCCCTTTAATAATTCAACTCAACAATGACCAAGTTAAACCCAAAGAGTTCATTACCTGGTCACAGCAGATGGAACAAAAAACTTAGGGAGTTGAGTTACTAAAGTGAATTAACTTCAAAATAAATGAATCCAAAAGAGATAGGCCATAAAAAAATATTTGATTAACACAATATCCAATATATGTAAAGAAATTATTATTTTCAATGTTAATATAGGCTCCTTGATATTCATTCAGTCTTTCAACATTAATTTGGTTAAATGTTCTACTGTTTCAACTTTAACACTATTTGCAGCATTTTTTATTGCTTCCCAGAGATCCTTTGCTTGAATATTGTTTGCCATTCATATGTAAATCTCTTAATGATGGATCACATTCATAAGTTTTATAAGATTAATATCTGGTGAAGCTGAAGGCCATGGAATTATTTGGTGTTTTTGAAACATTTTTTGGAAAGGTTTGCACAATATGAAGGAGCATTATCTTTCATGTAAATTCTTATTTTTAATGTCAAATGCTTTTTGGCTTATTCCATAGCTACACCTGCTTTATTTCCAGATCCATCCCTTCCAATGTTTTTCTTCTAGCTCACTAATATTTTCTTTCATGATTCTTTATGGCAGGCTACTTTATTGATCTTTCCACAAGGCTCTCTGATATCACTTTTAGAGATTTACATTTACCATCACATTATGATCACCTGCCTAATAAGGTAATATCCCCACAAAACAGCTCTTACTTAATCAGTTATGAACTCAACAAAACCTCTGAAAGTTTTCTCTGGGATGTAGTGCCAGGATGCTAACAACGGACACTTTAAATACTGCAAAATTTTTATTCCAAAATATCCCATAAATGCTTTATGATGTTGAGAAATGATGACTTTGGTGGCCTAGGTAAAACAGTGAAGTTGTTTTCATGTTCCTGAAATCATTCCTCTTTAATTTATGCAATGTGGCAAGGAACCATGTCTTACTGGAATATGCTTCTGCCATTGTAGAAGATTGTTGCCATGAAAGCAAGTACCTGATTTTCAGTGTTGGTACACAACAAAATACCTACTACATGAATAACTGCCTCCACTTGGTTTAATTGTTTTTTTCAGCAGTGCCTGCTGGTGATATTGCTTGCTTAAAATAATGATTCATATATACCTTACCACTTATTCAGAATAAAGCAAAACTCATTCAACTAGGCTTACCTTCTTTCATTAATACAATGCCCAGTGCTGATGCTCATCTACCAATGGAAGCATTTGACAATGAACATTGGTTAGCATGGGTACTCTAATTAGACTGTGGTGATGCAACCCCAGACACATTAACCATGTGTTCTAATACACTCCTTCCTTCACATTGATTAACACTATCTAAAATATTGGTTTGTAATTGAGAGGAAAGCCTCCATTCAATTTTCACATCAATAATACCTTGTTGAGATTTGGGGATTTTTCAATGCTAAAAGTGAACATAAGCACCACACAAATTGTGTTATTTTAGAAATGCATAGACCTAGTTTTTTTTAGTATAACAATTCGGCATTCATCAAAGTCACTAAAATCTTTCTTCTTGCTCATAACTGCAGCATTCAACAAATCAAAATGAATTACATGTTGTCTTTACTTAAACATATATAATTGTTATAAGACACTAGATGCCATTCTTGCTACATGTTTTGATCAGCAGTGTAAACTAGTTAAGAACTGAATTTAGAACTACAGTGTTTTTGTTTTCGACTTGACACAAGGAACCAACAAAAACCAACCAATCAATTTTATGCAAGTCTGCTATTTCCCCATTTAAGCATACAAGCAACATAGGTTTGATGCAGGGTTCTACTACAACTGATCATTTCAATAACAAGAGGGAAATAAGAATGTGAACAAAGGTATTTTAGTCATTTAATTTTAAAGTGAACTTTATAAATAATGAAACAGAAATTACAATTTGACACAGGTTTTATTTAAACTCATTCTAAGAAGAAAAACCTCTCAGCTTTGGAGTAAAGGATAATTACTTTTTAAAATCAATAATCACTCCATATCGATCTCTGTAAATGCTGCAGATATACATATTAGGCAATAGAATGGTAGAATTTACAAATTGCTATTTGGAATGGAAGAAGAAATTTGATAATTTGTTTGATGATCACAATCTGCAACAAAGACACTGAAAAGTTCTCATGTCACATCAAAATTCCTATAAGCCATTATGTTCATAGGGGCACCACATGTAGTGTAGCTATAATAGCGGTTGTGTGTCTATGATAAAATAGGCTGATGGCTATGTTTTTAATTCAACTTTTTCCTTCTTACAGAGAAATTTCCATAACAGTCACTGAAGGGACCAGTATATGCATTTCCAAAATTAGAAACTTTACTACTTAGTAGCAATATGGTCATTTGTAATAGGGTTAAAATTATGAGAATAATTTTTAATGTTCTGCAAAAATTGAAAAATAGACACTTATCACATTTATACATACATAATTTCCATGTGTCTGCTACTATGTGACTCCTTAGGGGTAAGGAAATTATGATGTGTTCTTTAGCTGGTCAAAGAGGCAACATGCTAGTTCTGCTCTCTACTAATATTGTTTGAAATGTTTCCCTTAAGACATCACCTATACATTTATCACTTTTTTGAGTTGGTTCCAAATTGTTATTGTTTCTGTTTGAAAAGTGTTTTTCCTGCTTGTGTATTTCTTAGAATGTATTTTGTTTATTTAATTCTGGCTCATCAAAATTCTTTGTCCAAGTCACTATCCATTACCCCTACTTGTATATCCATCCTGATCAAGAGAAAAAAAATCTGATTGTTGTTCATTTGGTTAGATTCTGAGAAGCTGTTTGGACAAAGAATATAAATTTTCAATAATTATGTCAATATTTTATTCTGATGCAATTTTCCAATTAATTGATACAATTAAATTGTTTTTTTTTTTAATTTTGGAAATATTTTTATAGACAGGAATAATTCATGATTGATTTCATATTAAATTTAAACTGCTTCAAAAAAACTGATTGATGTCTATTTAAACTCTTGGGTCATATACATAAATAAAAACAGTTCTCTGGCCTTCTAATTGTAAACTGTTAAATTAAACATGACAATTATTAGTGAAAGTCAAGAGTATTTGTCTATGGTATTTATCTATATAGCATTATTTTTCTAGAATTTCAGGCATGAATTCTGTTTTTATCTATTTGGATTCTTTATATAAATCCAAGAGTCACTATATATATATATATATATATATATATATATATATATATATATATATATACAAAATAAAGAAATGTACAGTGACTTTTGTTTTCTATAATACATTTAAAAATAGAATACATGCAAAAGAAAGTTAAGAAATGTCAAATGAGACCAGATAATGCTAATGAGGTAGAAACAAACTTTACCAGGTGCTAACAGCAATGCGAGACAAATTTACATATCCTAATGAGTTCTTCACAGGACAACTGCTGCTTTTTTATCAATGAGTTGCTTTTCTGCCATTCACACACGCACTTATAAAAAACCATCAATTCACCTCCAAATAGGTATGGGCACATGGTAATTATGTTAAGATGCCTCTGGAAGAAATATATATATATACCTACTCAGAAGTGGCATCAACAGAGTATTGTTGATGAAGTGTTGCCCATCTAAATTGTTAACTTACTAAACTATAGACTTTGTCAGATTTGAGTATGTATATAAATGTTTTCTTCATAAGATTGGTATGAACCAATTGATTTTTTACATATGTATGGGTGTGTGTGTGTGTGTGTGTGCGTGTGTGCATGACAAATACAGCATTGAAATTTCAACTTATATAAGATTTAATTTTATTAGAAATATTTGCATTAACATGTTTGGTAATGTGAGAATATTATACAACTTGAACATAAGTCATAGGAGAATAAGAAACTGAAAAATAGTAGCAAGAAAATAACAAAAAAAGATTTGAGAAAATAAGCAAGAAAACATTAGAAAAAATTGGTGTTGCAAACATAGAGAAAATAAACAGAATATCAAGAATACTGGTTAATAACATGAAAACTGATTTTTCAACAGTAATTATTAATGATGGATGTAGAGCTACATTCGATAAACCTGATGACTGGGTGAGAAGTTGTGTTCTTCATGGAGATCAATCAACAAGACTTAGAAAACAACAGTGAAGGTGAGGAGTTAATACTTGTTGGCATGTATTGTAAAGCATTAACATTATAGGCTCTTTCAAAGCTAATGATAAATGCAGAGAATTATTATAAGATCTTAGAGAAGAGATCTTTCAGCTAAAACCAAGATTTCAACTTCAATAAGCAACTTTCAACTTCAAAAGTCACATGAACATCAATGAAAGAAGCTTGCCTAATCCAATGAGTTTTGCTTTTTTATGAATAAGTGGTAAGATAAATAGACATCATTACATTGGGCAATCAATGACACTAGCATGCACTACAGAGAAAATCCTTAAATGACTAAAATACCTTTGTTCACATTCTTATTTCCCTCTTGTTATTGAAATGATCAGTTGTAGTAGAACCCTGCATCAAACCTATGTTGCTTGTATGCTTAAATGGGGAAATAGCAGACTTGCATAAAATTGATTGGTTGGTTTTTGTTGGTTCCTTGTGTCAAGTCGAAAACAAAAACACTGTAGTTCTAAATTCAGTTCTTAACTAGTTTACACTGCTGATCAAAACATGTAGCAAGAATGGCATCTAGTGTCTTATAACAATTATATATGTTTAAGTAAAGACAACATGTAATTCATTTTGATTTGTTGAATGCTGCAGTTATGAGCAAGAAGAAAGATTTTAGTGACTTTGATGAATGCCGAATTGTTATACTAAAAAAAACTAGGTCTATGCATTTCTAAAATAACACAATTTGTGTGGTGCTTATGTTCACTTTTAGCATTGAAAAATCCCCAAATCTCAACAAGGTATTATTGATGTGAAAATTGAATGGAGGCTTTCCTCTCAATTACAAACCAATATTTTAGATAGTGTTAATCAATGTGAAGGAAGGAGTGTATTAGAACACATGGTTAATGTGTCTGGGGTTGCATCACCACAGTCTAATTAGAGTACCCATGCTAACCAATGTTCATTGTCAAATGCTTCCATTGGTAGATGAGCATCAGCACTGGGCATTGTATTAATGAAAGAAGGTAAGCCTAGTTGAATGAGTTTTGCTTTATTCTGAATAAGTGGTAAGGTATATATGAATCATTATTTTAAGCAAGCAATATCACCAGCAGGCACTGCTGAAAAAAACAATTAAACCAAGTGGAGGCAGTTATTCATGTAGTAGGTATTTTGTTGTGTACCAACACTGAAAATCAGGTACTTGCTTTCATGGCAACAATCTTCTACAATGGCAGAAGCATATTCCAGTAAGACATGGTTCCTTGCCACATTGCATAAATTAAAGAGGAATGATTTCAGGAACATGAAAACAACTTCACTGTTTTACCTAGGCCACCAAAGTCATCATTTCTCAACATCATAAAGCATTTATGGGATATTTTGGAATAAAAATTTTGCAGTATTTAAAGTGTCCGTTGTTAGCATCCTGGCACTACATCCCAGAGAAAACTTTCAGAGGTTTTGTTGAGTTCATAACTGATTAAGTAAGAGCTGTTTTGTGGGGATATTACCTTATTAGGCAGGTGATCATAATGTGATGGTAAATGTAAATCTCTAAAAGTGATATCAGAGAGCCTTGTGGAAAGATCAATAAAGTAGCCTGCCATAAAGAATCATGAAAGAAAATATTAGTGAGCTAGAAGAAAAACATTGGAAGGGATGGATCTGGAAATAAAGCAGGTGTAGCTATGGAATAAGCCAAAAAGCATTTGACATTAAAAATAAGAATTTACATGAAAGATAATGCTCCTTCATATTGTGCAAACCTTTCCAAAAAATGTTTCAAAAACACCAAATAATTCCATGGCCTTCAGCTTCACCAGATATTAATCTTATAAAACTTATGAATGTGATCCATCATTAAGAGATTTACATATGAATGGCAAACAATATTCAAGCAAAGGATCTCTGGGAAGCAATAAAAAATGCTGCAAATAGTGTTAAAGTTGAAACAGTAGAACATTTAACCAAATTAATGTTGAAAGACTGAATGAATATCATGAAAGTTTGTAGATTTCTTCATATTCATAATTGAAATTTTTTTTTTATTGTTTTCATCCCAAGCAAAGGCAGTAAAACCACTAAGACAAGGGATTACTGCGTGTGGAAGAATTAGAAACAGAAACATTACTAACAAGCAGGAAGAAAAAAAGAGTAATCAGGAGGACAGTAGATAACAATTGGCATTGCATTTAAATTTTTGCAGATTAAAGTTGGCTGGAAAGGAAGGGAGTTCCACAAGTGAGAAGTGTGAGAGAAGAAACTGTTATCATAGAATTTATGGCTACATTAAGCCAGATCATCTTTAAATGAGATCTTGACACTAGTCTAGTACTGAACTTAAATTCAAAAATTCTAGGTACCATATTGAAGAGCTCATCTGAACAATTACCATGAAAGTATTTATAGAAAAGGTATAGGGAGGCATCCTTATGGCAGTGGGAAAGTGACTGAAACTGAATTACAAGATCAGGACCAATAATTTTGTTGATTCTTTTGGATTTTATCAAGGTGCCCAAGGTAAATAGCAGGGGCATTGTACCATATGTGGCAGCAATATTCTAAATATGGGCAAATGGTGAGAAAAATTGTCTCGCACAATGCAGTGAACCAACTTTCTTTGTAGTGAACATACTTTGAAAAACTTGATACACTAAGATCTGCTGAGAAGTCATTGGTCCAACCACTTCTCAAAATCTCATCAAATGCCCTATTTTGGAAGGACCTTCTTCATTGAGCTGATTTTGATTTATATGATCATTATATATTTTTTATTCAACATGATTTTATATATATATATATATATATATATATATATATATATATATATATATATATATATATATATATATATATATATTTTGTTTCATGTTAAAATAAATACAAAACCTTAAGTTTGTAAGCTTGTGTTACTTTTTATCTGAAGGACTTAAATATTGTTACTATTATATAATGATTTTCTTAGATTTGTTTTTGCTATTTTTATCCCAGCATTTCAGCAGATCAACACTATGAACTTATGCATTTATTATATTCTGTAACATTCTGGAAATATTGAATAGAACCTTTTATAAGATATGTGGTTTCTATACCTGTCACATTTAGTGTTCTGTTGAGGGAATTTCACAACTTGCAACAATCATTTCTTATTTATCACATTGATCTGCCTTTCTTCCCAGCCATTGTGTATATTTCTAGTCTAACTGACCTAGGGACTGAAGTCACAACTTTATCAGAATCTTTATCTATTAGGCCAAGTCTAATATGTACTGATCTTTACAATCTTTAATCTAACTAGATGCTCTATAAGTTGTTTGCATCTATTGTAATAAGGCTTAACCAAAGGTATTAGTTCACATAATGTGAATAAAGGAAGGATCAAGTAACATCTTACTAATTACATAACAAAGTACATTTTGCAGAATCATGTCACCAATTAAATAATGTTATGTTCTGATGTGGATTCGGAAACCAGCAAGTATTTACCATGATATTCATACTTGAGTCTTTATTTTTTTGTGATCAGAGATGGTAGGACTAGTTATGATAAAGAAAGCTGCTCCTTATTTAACCTTGATGATTTGAAACTTTTTTTTTGATTCCTTTTTCTCTTTCCATTATTACATTTAAAATAGGACAACAAATTGTTTTCACCAACCCTATCAATGGCCATTGTATAACCTGCTTACATGACAATGACACGACTATCATAATTTGTATTATCATCTATGTTAAATTAATTGATTCAATGAGGTGAACATACCATATACACTAGTGATTTCAGTCATCTCATTTAATGTCTATTGTTTCTTAATTAGAGGTGACCCTCATGTTATGCTTGACTTATCAACTGAATAATTTGAACATAGTATGTACACTGTTTTTTTTTCTAAATTCTACCCATATTTTTCTCTCTCTGTTGTTTATATTTTTTTTTTTCCTGGATTGGGTGACAATTAGCACAGATGAAGTAAACAGTAAGAAAAAAAACAAAAAAACAAGAAAAAATCTTTTTTGTCTCTGTTCTCTTTAGTAAACAATGAGTAGATTTGGATTGGAATGTTGTCTCTCATATTGATATTATGCTTAGACCATATTTTTGTGAACTTTATAGATAATTAATTTAATTACTGAAATAACCTTCTTCAGTTTTTGTATTTTTTTCTTTTCACTTTGTTGACCAAGCAAGAAAATCTTAGTAATAGTTATTACAAAATCAGTTGCAATTTTGATATTTATTTATTTTCATCGAGTTGATGGGTTGCTAGTAATTTCTGTTTTTTTTATTTGCCTATAAGGCCTGAGCCTCAAAGAAGGGGGAGCATACAGTATACATGTTGCCTGCATACAGGCTTTCTTTGCCTCACAATGTGTGTGTGTTGTGTGTGCATACACACACGATTTATAGAATTTTAGATGTGTACAATTTCTCCATCTGTGTCTACAAGAGAAGATTTAATTCAACAAAATATATCTTTCAGTTAAAAAGCAGGAGACTATACAATCATGATATTAGCTACTTATTCATTTTTCTGTTATTTACTCTGTAATTATCAATATTTTTAAATGAAAATATTTCTGAATTATTTATCAAAAGGCAAATGCTGAAATCTTCTGTATTTCCTTAATCTTAATTTTAATTGCTTTTTGCTGTTATTTAAAAATTGTTAGTAAGCAGCAAGAATTGAAAATCAAAACTTGCCTTTCAGCAACGCTCGAACTTGTATTGTTTATCCACTGGAAGCCTTTCATTGTAGCAGTTGTCTGCTGATTAGCCTATGAAAACTTCTGGATGCAATCATTGAAGTCTAGTTATATAAATGTGTAAGTTCTGGATAGATATGATCAGCCTGAGATAATGTGGTCAATCACTAAATTGATAGACATGTGAAAATATAAAAATGCAATAAAAATGGTAGACATAATACCGAGTTATGTAAAGATAAATTGAAGTCCTTTTTTGTTTTGTATTTGCCTTATTGAGATTGTAGTCTGCACTATCCTTATTGTTGTGCTGTTCATTTAGTTTTGTGCATTTCATGTATAAATTATACAACAACATGAATGTTGTGATAAAAAGCAACAAAATTAAGTTAAAAAGGAAAACTAATCAGAAATGAATAAATGCATCATTAGAAAATGAAAGATTTTGTAGATCCTTATAAGAACAATAAGATTTAAATGGAATTATCTTTAATTTGGTCATTCTGGAATTTCATGAACTGAATAAAAAGAATCCTCTCAAAATATTTGTTATAAGTTTTTGATTAAACAAAGCTCTTTACCAAAAATCATGATTAGAACTCTAAAAATCTACTTTAAAAATTAAGGATTTGTAATGTAAAATTTTAGTGAAATTACTCTTTTCTTCTGTTTTGAAAATTCCTTGTAGTACTTTTGAAATGCTTGTCAGCTAGTAATAGCTCACTGATTCATTTAAAAAGTAAGAGTTGAATTGATAACAAGAGTTAACTAAGGCACTTTGATAGTTAATTCTTGTTCCATCATCATGCAATCACTTTCCTTGCCTATCTTCCTGAACCTACTGCTAAACCTTTTGGCAAATCACTCTTGTGCAAAGTACAAATAAAACACTTTAATGGACAGCAGTTTTGGAATGTTTCCAGTTGGGTTCTTCTTTTTAATGTTCATTTTAGCTGTCTCCATGGACAGATCTGTCAATAAAGATTTAGCCTGAAGAAATTCTGCAACAAAATCTTGGTCCATTTGTTGTCTTCAGCCTTGGAATTCTCCAATTCATTACAACTTATTCTTCTTTTTATAGGCTTTTCATATTGATTTTTTACTCTGTTCCTCTTCAGATATTTTTTCTGATAATGTTCCTCCACCCCCACCTCCCATCTTGCTGTTGCTTCAATTGCTAACATTTTTTTCATCAGCTCATTTCTTATGCAAAATAAATGAATAAAAAATGTTTTATTAATTTGTTTTGAGATTAGATATTTCTTTTATGTCATATTCATCTCTGTGTCTGAAGAGTGCTGTTTCTCCACAAATTCACTGACCATTTTCTAAAGATTTCATTCAACAAAATGGCTTATGCTTGACTGTATATCATTTATGCATATCTATGGCCATGTGGCTTTAATCATGGAAAATAATATACAAAAGTCACCAGCTAATTACAGTAGAACCAGTAAAATTCACCTTCCACTTGTGTCCTACTGACCTACCAATTGGTCAGATGATTTACAATAAGAAAAACTTATCTCTAGTTCAGTATCTCATTTTCGGAGTTGCCATTTTCTCTTTGGATAGTAGGGTAGAAATAATTTTATATGAAACTAGTAATGACTTCTACCAGCATTTTCTTTCTATATTCCTCATAATTTGAATGCAGAGATTTACCTATGATTTTGATGTTGTCGTTCTCCATTGTTGATGTTTGTGTGATTAGAACTTCTTCTGACCTCTTTTCTGAGCTGTACACTCAAGTGCCAATTATAACTACATCAGATTGTCAAAATCTTCTGATGACTCATTTCTCAACATTTTTATCCTTCCAATAATTTCTACCTGAATGGTTGTGTTATTGGTTTTGATTCTATAAATAATAATCAGCAGTACCTTGAGCAGGTAAGGTTATAGATATTAGTTTTAGCTCCAGTAACTCACCAATTTGTACAGATGCCAAATAATTCTTTTTTTCTTCAGAGGTGACAAACCCCAGTATATAACTGGGACTGCAGAAAAGAATTCTTATGGTTTATAGTTTCTATTCCTTACAACTTGGCTGGAAATAGGCACTGCTGCTTCTGCTGCTTCTTCTTATTCTTCTTCTTATTCTTATTCTTATTCTTATTCTTCTTCTTCTTTTTATCATCATCATCATCATCATCATCAATTGTTGGTCTTTCAACTTGTTTTCATTCCTTAACTGTTTCTTCTATCATTAGTGAAAAATGATTTCAACTTGCATTAGGCATTTCTTTTGTTCATATATATTTTTTATATAGTCAACATGATTGTAGCCTAGAAAAAAAAGCAATGAAATAAGCAATGGTAAATATTTAAATTTTAAGACATGAATGTCTAATCTGAAAAAATAAGAAATTTTGTGTGAAAATATTTTAAAAGAAATCAAATTCTTAAAATGTAAACAAAAACACAACAAAAAACATGGAATAATTTGTATGTCAAACTGAGATGATTATCTACATTTGAAGTGTGTGCATGCAAAGAGCACATTGTTTTTCTACTTATTCTATTTTCTTTCTCTTTCATTGCATGAAACCTTTTTCTTTTCCTCCTGTTCTTTACTCCCTTTAATTAATTTCTCCACTTTCCTTTCTCTCATATCTTTGTTTCCCCCTTTCTTCTTTTGTCTTCTTCTTTTGTCTTCTTCTTTTGTCTTCTTCTTTCGTCTTCTTCTTTTGTCTTCTTGTTTTTCTTTTCACTTTTTTTTCTGCTGATGCTGATGTCAAGTTTTATATCTTTATCAAAGAATTTAGAAATTTAACTCGTCAACCAACACTATTGAGAGAAATGTCTTTTACCTTATCCATAAAAAATTGACAAATTCCTTCTTTTCTCCCTTCTTATCTATTCAATAAACAAAACTTGATCTCAATTTGGCATCTTTAGATATCCATTTCATATTTAAAAAAAAAAAAAAATCAAAAAGAGAAATGCACAATCTTTTTTTTTTTTTTTCAACTGATTTCTTTTGGTCTTTATTCACAGCCCCTTTTGTTTCTGTTCACACAGGGATAAAGTCTAGTTGATCATTTGACTTAATTAGTGCCAGCCAGAAATGCTTTGTAAATTATCTTAGAGAAAACAGGAATTTCTTAACTCTTCTGCAAACATCCCCACCAATGCACAGTTGTAAAAGCTGCCATTAAGGTGTCATTCTTTCTTTCCTTTCAGAGAGCCTCCTGGTAATTGTTAGGAAGCAAGTCTTTATTGGTTTTCTCACTATCTCCACTAAAATTCCATGCAGCAGCAGTACCACCACCACCACCACCTTTAACCAGTGGAAAATGATGCACTCACGTACAGTACAGAGAAAATGTTTTTAGATTAAGAAATATATAATTGCTACATACTTGTAAAATTTCACTAAAGTGCAAAAGGAAAAAATATACTTTTGGTCATTGTCTAGTAGACAGTAGAAAAGATAGAAACAATACAAAAAGTAGTTTGTTCTCCCTCATTTGGAATAATAACGATAAGAATAATTTTCATATCTCTAAGTCTACCATTCATCCAGGTTTAGAATATTGTTGTCACTTATGGTCCAGTGCCACTGCTATTTACCTTGAGCTTCTTGATAAAATCCCAAGAAGAATCAGCGATATTAATGGTCCTGATCTGGCGACTTTGCTTCAGTCACTTTCCCCCACCATGAGGTTTTGTCTATGTCTTTGCTATAAATATTTTCATGGTAATTGTTCAGATGAGCTCTTAGCTATGGTACCTAGAATTTTTTAATTTTAGTGCAGTACTAGATTGGCATCAAGAACTCATCAATTTACAGTTGAACTGGCTCTATGTAACTGTAATTTCTATGCTAACAGTTTCTTTTCTCACACTTCTTGTTTGTGGAAGTCCTTTCTGGCTCCATGCTTTCCAGGCAACTTTAATCTTCAAAAATTTAAATGCAATGTCACTCATTTTTCTACTGTCCTCCTGATTACTCTTTTCTCTTTCCACTAATGTTTCTGTTTCTAATTCTTCCACACCCTGTAATCTTACATTTCTTAGTGGCTGTACTGGCTTGAATGGGGGTAATAACAATTTAAAAAAGAAAGAAACATAAGAATTGACCAAAATAATGATTTGTCAAAACAAATCTCTTAAAATGTCAAGTTTTATTGTCTTTAAGACTAATGCTTAAATCCTTTTAGTTCATCCGTTGAGAATTGTTTCAGGGATTATTCTCTCAAAATCATTTTTCTAAATGATTATTTAATTACCATTTCTTTATTTTATAAATATGAAACTTATATGCATGTCTATTAGCAAAATTATTTAAGAGGATTCTATTAAGGAAATGTTTGGTTATTTATCACATACACTTCAGTATATGGCCTTAATATGTATAAAAATCTCTTACTAGAAATGGACGTGAAAACCATTTCCAAAATATCTTGATGTCTGACAATTTTGACACATTTATCCTCTTCTGCCAAAATAAAACATGTACCAATGCATACTTTATTAGAACAGTTTTTTTTTTTTATTTTGGTAAGTTTTATGAAATCCTTTGACTCCAAAACCATAATAGTTCTCATTTTTGACATTGCTTACTTGCTTACACTCATTCTTCCATTTTTTTTCTATTTTCATTGTGAAATGACAAGAGATAATGATGTGAGAATATTTTAATATGTCAGCCAGGTTTGGCAATACTTCTCATTGTTGGTTGGTTGTCATTGATTTCCCAGCTGTTGTGACCATCACTGCAGCTATAAGAGAACACTATTGATCCAAGTAAAAAAGGTGTTTCTTGTCTACTCTTCCAACCTGATATTCCTCTGCCAATGAAAGTACCATCTTTCACCATTAAACATCAAAGATTTTCACATCAATGCCAGCATTTGTATTTGAAAGTCTATCTTCTGGTATTGATAATGATATGCATTTGGTGGAGGGCATCTACTACTGTGAATACCATCTTGTTGTGGCAGGGGGAAATGATGTCGAAGATGGTTGTTGAGTAAGTCTAATGTTTACAGACTTTTCTTTTAGAATCAATCCAACTTTTTGCAGGCATTTCACAAATCATCTATGGTCTGTACTGTATAAAATCTAATATGCCCTGTGCTTTATAAAATTGAGTTGTAAATGGAAATTGTATTTATAAAAATTTCACTATAAACTGAGAAATATTACTCTCTGGCAATATGTGCTTCAGTTTTTAAATTTTTATTTTTAAATTTTCAAAGATGTAATTTTTGTCAACTTTCCATGTGAAGATATTTCAATTCCTAAGGGGATCTAGCATTATGTTTAAAATTAAATTGAATATCATTATCCTTGGTAAAACAACATCTTTAAGATTTAGAAATTTGAATTATGAATCAAGTTTTGTCAAAGCCTTATGTGGGAATGCTGGAATCTTCTCAGCTTGACCCAGTTACTAAAATTTGGCCAAATATCAAAATTTACCTTGCAATCTCACCTTGGTCAGAGTGACAACTTTTCAGTGCCTCCTTATAATGTGAAATGCTTTCTTTTTTTTTTTTTTTTAAATTCATTATCTTCAATCACATAATTAAGACAATATCCAACCTTTTATTCATTATTTTGTATTTTTGTTCATTCCTTTTAGTAAATTCAAAACAAACAAACTTGGAACTTGCTTTATAGAAAATAGAAATCTTTGCTGTGAGATATGCCTATTTAATCTTTTATTACTTATGGTATGTCTACTTACATTTATATTATGGTCAGCCTATGTACTTTCCAGCTAACCCTTGTTCAAGATGAAAACTTTGGAAATATTGTGAATTCCAAAAGTATAATTACAAATAATTAAGCCAGTCTTCAATATCAGAATAAACATAAATACATATTGACTTGAATGTTAAAAGTAAAAGACAAAGTCTTACTTTTATCATTTATGACCTTTTAAATGTCTAATAAGATGACAACTTGCAAATTTGTTTATTTGTGGGTTTAATCAAAATTGACTACTTTTAATGAGATCTTATGTGTTGAATAGAATATTGCATTTAGGTTTTTTTTTATGAGATTTTGGATTTCACACTAAAAAGAATTTTGAGTTTTTGATGAACAGATTAATTCTTGATCAAATATTGATCGGCATTTGTTTATTCCTTCCTTTTTCAACCTGAATGTCTGGCTTTCATTATTACCCTGTCTTGTAATTAAATGAATAGAATATCCACCTAATTTACTGAATATTAGTTGCATTTTCCTCGTGTTTAATACAAAGGAAATTAAATATCAAGAGGTTGTTAACTGATGAATGAAAGTGTACTTTTTTTTAGTGTTTTTTTACACTTTGTATTTTAATGAGTAGATTGAGGACTAACTTTAGAATTGTCTAGACTGCATAATAATCTGTTTCCCTCTCTAAGAATATTTATGATTATCTGGAAGCTGCACTCATAGGATTTGGAAAAACTGTTGAGCTATTAGCATTTCAAGTCCCCATTATTACTCTGCTATTTTAGTTACTGAAATGAACAAAATATTGCAAAAGTGTTTTCTACCAATATCTAATCAGTAGGACACTGAGTTTACTACCTTATAGTTTTAGTAACTGACAGTTGGTATCTTTTACTTTTTCATTCATAAATCAGTTGGGAGTATGTATTCCATTATAAGAATTGTTTGGCCAGTCTACTCTACAGCCTTCTTCAAGTGCTTAATCTGTAAAGAAAGAGAATGATCTCTTTTCCCAGAAAAATGCTGTCATACAGAAAGAAATGGAGGAGGGGCAAATATTACTGTACATCTCAACTCATTCTTTGCAACCCATGCAACATTTTCTCTCTCTATGCATATTTTATTTTTATTAATTTATTTTTTGTTTCAGTTGTACCAACTGGTGTGTTTACTTACATTTATATCTTGGTTGGCCTATGAATTTTCCAGCTGACAGTTGTATATATCTATCTTTCAATTTTCTCACTCTCCAGTAATGTTTGCACTGTGTCATTTGGACTTCATTTCATAGAAAATAATTTAAATTCTTATCCCTTTATGGTATGGTCAGCCACACTAAAGTTTTCTACTTCTTCTTTGGATAGAGGTTTCTCATGTTTTTTCCCTCTGACTCTCAAGAAATAGTTGGCTTTTATCTTTTTCACATTTGCATAAAATGTTATAAATGTAATCTGTTGTCAGCCACTACCTTTTATGAATGACCAACTCTAGTAAATAAACTGCAAAGCCACACCTGCTTTTGAAATGTTCACAAAGCATTTGGACTTGATCACTCACTTCTCTTATAAATTGGATTTTTTTTATGGATTGTACACTTGAAAGAGGTTAAAGGGTTGATTAACCAAAATGTCATAACAACAAAAGCCTCTTAAAGAATAAGTTTAGTCCTTTTGGGATGCTAATGACAAAAGTTATTTGACTTCAATTGTTACAGAGTTTTAAACTGAGCCAACTTAGTCATATTAATGGTGCAGAAAAGAAGACTGGCAGACCCTGAATAAGATGTACATATTCTTCAAATTCATGATTGAGATCATCTTCAGCATTAGGTTTATGCAAAAGTTTCTGGTAGATATTTTTTTACCAAAATTTATTAATTAGTAAATCTCTCTCTCCCTCTAACTATATATATATATATATATATATATATATATATTCTTCAAAATATATATTTTTTTAAATTTCTACGACCATGTGTTTTTTTCATTCCAAATACAAAAAAAAACAAAAAAACAAAATTGTAAATGTAAATTTTAAACATTGAAAACTTTAAAAATTTTGAAAAGATAAAGAATTGAATTGATCAGAAGAAAGAATAAACATATGTCAACTAAGATTGGTGAATATGCTTTTTTATGCAGGGATGGTTGGTGGGTAAAGTGTTAAAGCAACAAGAAGATAATCATTATCTTTTCAGATTCTTTGTCATTTTATCTTTAAATCACTTTTAATGTTCTGCAGTAACAGTTTCATCACTTTTCAGCAATTTGTAATACATTAAACTAGGTACCTCCATTAAATTGCTAAAAAAAGAGCATAGTATGATGAAAGAGATGCCAAATTTGATGAAAACAAAATTTTATCGTCTAAATGTTTATATTATTTTTAAGAGGAAAGATCAAAGTTTATTTTAATTATTTTTTTAAATTTTTCCTTCTTTTTAGAATATTCTAAAATTTGATTAAAAAAAAACTTGTTTCTCTTTGTATCACCAGAACTAGTAAAATAACATAGACAATTTTTAGCTTGTTTCTTTTTGTGCGACACACATTAATTTGGAAAATCTTGCAAAAATAAAAATAATTGTCGGATGTTAATGAAACTTTCAGAAACTATTCACAGATGATTGAAATTATTATAAATATGTTTTTTTCTATTAAAGTCATGGCAGAAATATTTTGTTTAACATTTATTACTCGCCCCCATAACTAATTTTATGAAAATGTTAGAAATTTGATCGCATCAGGTTTAGTAATTACAATAGTTAAAAGCACAATACAAGGCTTTGAGGAATGCAAATCATGTTTTTTTTTTTTAGTTTTTAATTGGACCCCCCTACCTGAAAATCAGCTCTGAATTGTAACATACAAAACTCAATAAAACAAAGATATTATTTAATTTCAAATGCTTTTAGTTTATTTATGAAATATGGGCAATATTTTCTGAAAGCAAAAAATTTTTGCGATGAAAAATGAATTTTTAATACAATTATTTGTTATTTTTTAATTATAATAGATTTTTACATGTAAGTTGTTAGAATATTATAAAATTAGTTAAAAGCTGCATCGGGATTCCTAAGTGTCATTATCAGATAGATCTTTTTTAGCGTGTTGTAAATTGTATCATTTTGACTAATCAGAAGATCCGTAGTAATTAAGAAATGTAATTTTGTGTTTATAATTGGGCTGTAATTTTATAATTACAGCCCGATTATAAACACAAAATTACATTTACGGAAAGCCAACCAGAATACAATTAAGTTGCATTATTTGAGTTAAGCATTGTTCTCCACTGTTAAGGCCTTTACTTTTGCAAAACACGTGTGGAGAAGTTAATTTGATTTTTCAATTTAAACTGAGAAGGGTACCTACAAGTATCAGTATCATTTTATGAAATGTATATGATCTTATTTTTATATTAATCTCAGTTATTACATTTTTCCATAAATGAAATATCAAAATTAATAATAAAAGGAATGGAAATACAAATAACACAGTAAAATGTAATAAATGTACATAAAATTTATAGTATTTTATGTAAACTTCTGATAAAATTTCATAAGAAAGGTACCTATAAATTAATTAGATACCTTTCTTATGAAATATGAAATTTAATCTCACTCTCAACAGTCTTATTTTAATTTCTTTATAATATATTTTCCATAAAGCACCATAAAGGTGAAAACTAAGTACAAAAAACAAAAAAAAATTAGAGCGTTGAAAGTTTTCCTTAAAAATAACGAGGTAAATAATTTGTTCACTTAAATGTAAATAATTTCACTTTTCTCCTTCCATAGAACAAATTATCCTCATGTAATCCGTCAATATGTCATTCATCACCTGTCAAGTGACATGAAAGTTTATGACCGGCTTTGTTTTATTTTCAAATTACATCTTTTTGGCACAGAAGCTAAGTTAAGCTTGGTTCAAAATATTTTAAATAAACATTATAATTTCTGATTTTCTTAAAATAAGTTTTGAAAAAAATGATAATTGATATTTAAAAGAATTTCAAAGTGAGATTTTCAGTTTTTTATAAAATGGAAAAAAATGGTAAATTTTGCTGACTCAAAAAAAAAACCCC